>JAOSBK010000206.1:22114595-22128058 GCA_027568895.1 Erythroxylum shatona | reverse complement strand
TTATTTTACATCACTTTCGTAACATCTTAAAATAGTAACCTTTTATAATGTTTAGTAACACTTAAAAAATTGTTATCGATGATAAATTATAAAGTGTTACTTATCAAATTAAAAATAATAACATTTTAAGATATAATGTTACCGTAGATAAGTATTTTATAACATATTGTCAAAAGTTACTATCTAGTGTTACTGTATGTCATTTTTATTGTAGTGACCTCACTGTCTCCAATTTTTGTTATATTCTGTCTCCAAATTTTTATCTTGTTCCATCTCTGCATATGAGAGATAGTAACCAAATGCATCGTAATGGTGGAGAAATGGAATGATTTGCAAAGTTATGAAATGTCATGATTATGAATGGTATTTAAGTATACCTATAAATATATCTTATTTAAACACATTTTTTTTCCAAATCTACCATTAGATTGCTCAATTTCTAAAGGTGTTGAATGTTGGTTGATTATTAGTAGAAGCGTTGAATGTTGAATTCTTACTATGGTTTTTTAAAGTTATTCATCCTCGTTTATAACTATATATTCTTAGGAAATATGGGAAATGAATAAATATTTTGTGTCTATGACTTTAATTTAGATGTTTTACTCGAGGAAAATCAAAAGTTAAGTATCTGGAAATTGATATGTGCCTAACTAAATATACATTTAATCCATAACATTTAGTGATTAATGACATGGAAATTCTTAAGATACTCACTTTATTTTATATTAGGTTTTAGGTACAATTTGGAAACGAAGGAGCTAATGTGAATCAAAAGCATTATAGTTAAGCAGTTTTATAAAGATTTATACTCACTTGTCTTCATGGAACAAGAAAAATAAGAATTAGAATAAGAGGAGACAAGAAAATGCATGAAAAAAGAGTGCTGGAAATTAGTCACCACTTGTGTCACCACATATGTCACGGGGGTGACACATTAGTCACCCCATGTAAAGGTGTGTTACGAGTGTGAGTGCCATGATACATTAGTCACCTCCATATAAAGATGTGTCATGAGTGTGACACACCACTCACACCTGTGATACATAACTCACCACCGTGGGTGGTTATGCATGGGTGTGATAGCTCATATCACACTCGTGATACGCTGCCACCTCATTGAATGTTAAGTTTTTAGTATAAAAACATTATTTTTTGACCGCAAAACCTATGTTTTCATGGCATTTTTTGGGAGAGTGAGCTCTCGATTTTGAAGATAAGGAAGGGTAAAGCTCCATATCTTTGGAGACCTATGAAGAAGATAGAGGGTTGATCTTCTCGATGCCAGTTCGAAGGTGACATCGATGCCAAAGAACTCGATTAACCATACCTTTCATTAGGTTTGTTATTCCTACTCTCTTTAAGGATTGATTATGTTATCCTATGCATATGGATTTGGGTTTTCATACATGAATGATCTTTATTCTCGTTATCGTTAGATTATTTATGCATGAACCCATTAATAAAATTTTAATATAATTCGTAATTGTTGTGTTGAGATTCGCTTATGGAAACTAATGGTTTCAAATCATAAGAGATAACATAACCTAGGTTAAATGACTCGAGCGTATGGTGGTGGTTACTTAGATTGGTATATTTTCCTAATTTATAATGCTGTTGTCTAATTAAATCTAGAGAGTGTCTTCTAGGTTGTTCGATAGCTAGGTTTAATTAACGAGCGTCTCTTAATTAAACACAACCTAAAAGAAAATCGGGGTTAACAGACCTTGTTGTTAATCTATGGCCAATAGTTCAAAGAGAGGTGTGACGATAACAATTCAATGAAGTATGTTTAACTATGTGTAGGCTGAGATTGAACTAAAGAATCGAGTCCCTAACAATCTCATCATTTTCATCATCTTTGAATGTTTTCTTTAATTTGTTTTGTTGGTTTAGTTTCATTTTATTTATTTCAACTTAGACCAAAACCCCCCAGAACCTAAACACTGATTGATTTCACAACAAGAGCTAACCGAACACTCTCTATAGGATCGACCTAGACTCACCACTACTATAGTTATAGGTCTAGTTATTTTGAGTATTGTTATGACATGCTACGTTAATTTTAGCACTATTTCTGGGGAATGTTGTACGTCTCTAGAAGATACAATTCCTTTATAGACCAGAAGCTTCTTATGATAACTGAGGTACATCTTTGGAAGATATGCTTAATATTATTATTGCTAACAATCTTCAATTTCAACAAAATATGCAACAGCTTCAACAGAGTATACAATAGTAACTTCAACAGGGTTTATAACATATTCAGCAAGAGATAAAATCGAGCATATAGAATATGGAACGCCAAATGGGTCAGATGGTAATGAGGATCGACCTTCTAGAATCAGAAGGCATAGAGATGCAACCATACCAACTCGAGGTGTACTTATAGGACGTCAGTGTAGAGACTTTATAGAGTAAAGAGGAGCTTGAGAACCATGAGAGAAATACGCAAGGAATTGCTTGTGAAGAAGTTAAAGAGGATCTCGAACTAGAAAATGATATATCTTTTAGCTCAAAGATGAGTACTGAGTCCATAGTTATTTTTAAGACTAACTTTTTACCTTTACCTAGCAGGTTAGAGAAATTGAACGAAGAAGAAAAAGGTTAATAGATATTCGAGATCCTTCCAGAGTACATGGACTCAATAGAGATTCTGAAAAAAGGGCATATGCTGAATATGAGAGGTCATCAACTGAGACCCTATCCTGAACAACCTCATGTGGAGGAAGCTCAAACTGTGAAACCCAAGGATCATAATTTTGTCACACGAGGAAAGTATCGAGTAGAGCCTATGACACTAAACACAAGTGCTTCTTAAAAGGCAACCCAAAGGAAGTTAATTTCTTTTCTTTACATTTTTGCATTTTTTTATACGTAAGTTTTTTAAGTTTGTTTGTTTTCAAGTTTTCAACAAAAGGGGAGAGAGAATAAATAAATAAACAAACATTTTCTCATTTTCTATTGCTTCTATACTGCATAATTAGATACTGAATTAACTAGAAGAATCCATGGCAAATTTAACATGCACTTTTGTCTTTGTGATAAGTCAATGTGCCTTATCTTTAGAAGAGTAGTACTAGTGGTAGACAAAAGCTAGTGAGATTTTGAGCCTTTATAAAATGACAGATTGATATCAGTCTCATTGTCTTTTGTTTATGTGTGACCTTTATGACATATAAATCCTAACTTTTCTTTGATTTTCTATTCAAGAACACATTTATATCAGATGCATTGATATGAAAATGATTAGGCATTGTTTCTTTTTCCAAACTACATTAGCCAAATAACCTACCCATTGATATGAATTTTACTTTGTTAAGCTCCCTTGAGCTTTATTAGCCTTTCTTTTTGCACTATACATACTTTTAAACTTAACCAAATGTCCTACCCAAGCCATAAAGCTAGTGAACCATTTGTCGGTTGTTGATGAATGTGGATGTACAAAAGTTTAAGTGTAGGGGTGTGCACATTATGTTTGGTGGTTATGTCATAAAGTCATCTTATGAATTCCATTGTTGGTATAGCTTCTTTTAATTTTTATATAAAAAGAAAAAGAAAGAAAAAGAGATAAGCTAAAGAAAAGAAAAAGAAAAAGAAAAGAAAAAAAGAAAACAAAATGTTTAAATAAAAGTATCTAGGAGGAAAGACAATTGTTTTGCAAAGTTGTTTATGATTAGAGGCACCTCCTAAAGTTGTAATGAATGGGTAATTTGATTATAATTCTTATGATGTAGGTGTTATTTTGGAAGGATCACTCCTTTAGTTATTGTTATCATTGATTGTATATGAGATTTCATCGAGTTGGTTACACTTCATGCGATTTATGGTATGAAAGCTTGAATTAGGGTTATGAAATATAATTTTTGTATTCATCATAGCTGATGGCACCCAGTTTTGAATGACTATTAGCTTATGAGCTTGATTTTTCATTAAGTGTTACTTTTCTTTCATTAGTTTTAATGACTTTCATGCTACTTTACCCAAATACTTCTCACCTTAACCTTGCCAACATTACAACCTTAAAAAGTCCTTTGATTCATGATTGTGCATTAGAACCTTAATGGTAGAGAATGGAATGATTTGCTTGAGGAATGTCATGATCATGAATGGTATTTGAGTGTACCTATGAATAACAATAACTATAGTTATAGGTCTAGTTATTTTGAGAACTGTTACAACACACTACGCCATTTTTGGCACTATTTCTGGGGATGTAGGTCAAATTAAGAATTTGAAATATGTTTTTAAAAATATTAATGACTTTAGGTGCCAAAATTAAGAATCATTTCAAGAAGTGGATTTGAGTAATTCACGAGAATTTTGTAGGACTTTTATTAATAAGAAACTTGATCTAAAAATATCGGTGGAGTTAGTCGAGCTCCTTAAGGAATTCAACGATTATTTTACTTAGAATTATATTGAGATGCAAAGGTTGAGTAAAAGGATGGTAAAATGGATTTTTTTCCTTACTGCCAACCTCCAAGATGTTGGTCCTAAGAAGTTAAGTTAAATATTGAAGAAGATAATAAAAAGTTATCTAATACTAGTTTTATTAGACTAACTACATATAATGTGTGATAAGCTAATGTTGTACCTATAGTAATTAAGAATGGCTAATTAAGAGTCAGTATTGTCTTTAAGGATTTGAATGTAGTCACTCTTAAATATGTTTATATGATTTCGATTATAGATCATTTAATTGATGCAATAGTTAGACATTCCTTGTTTTCTTTTGTGGATTATTTCTTAGTTATAATTAGATTTTTATACCTAAGGCTGATATTTTAAAAAAATGAAAATTTGATTTCTTGAATCAATAGGATTATCTGAATGGGTCATAATACCTTTAGACTATAATTAGTGTATGAGTCATTTATTAGAAGGTTGTGAATGTTATCTTTCATGATTTAATAGGTTGTATATTGGAAGTCTATATAGATGATATTGTTGTTAAATCAAAACAAGTATGGACCATATTCAGAGTTTAAGGGAAGCCTTACAAAGGATGAGAACTTATAAGTTGAACATAAATCCCTTAAGAACCATTTTGGAGTAAAAACAAGAAATTTCCTAAGTCTCTTAATCCATTATAGAGGGATTGAATTAGACAGAAACAAAGAAAAAGCCATTCTTGAAGCAAAACTACATTAAGATCTAATGGAACTCTAAAGGTTTTTAGTCTATGTAAACTACATTAAAAGGTTCACCACTAATCTAGCTAGTAAGATGAAATAATTCTCAGAGCTCTTAAAGTTGAAAATTTCTAAAGAATCATGTTAAGAAGAAAGGTATTGGATGGAATTTGATAAGATCAAGGAATACCTAACCAAGCCTTTAGTGTTGATATTGTCTCCTAAGGGAATACCTTTAAAGTTATACATTTCTACCATAAAGAAATCTATTGGGTGCTTACTAACCCAGAATAATAAAGCAGACTATAAGTATGCTATTTATTATTTAGTAGAAGTCTAAAAACAAAAAAGAAGAAGTTTTGAGTAGGTTATTTATTGTTTGAGCAGAATTCTGAAGCCAATAAAAAAGAAGTACTTTCCTAGTATGAAACTATGCTTGGTAGTATGTTTTGATTGCTTAAAATTAAGGAATTATTTGCTTCAAATAGATTTTTCATGGTTTCACCAACTGACTTAATGAAATATATGTTTAATAAACCAGTCATCTTGGGGAATGTTAGGAAATGGCTCATGACTCTTATAGATTTTGATTGATCCTCTTTGGGGTTAAGGTCAATATTAATTTAACCATAAGTGCACGGTGTAACTATAACTAGCATAGGTAAGTACACTCGATCCCACGAAGATAGGAATTAGTGGTTACCCTTTTTCTGTTTTCTAGCCTAAGAATCAGATATGATTTTAATTAAAATAAAGCTAAACAAATAAACTAAATTAAGATTAAACAATTATAAACATAGGATAAATAGAATACAAAGAAAAATCAATATCAAATAGTAGCATCTAGGTGATGAATGCCCCTAAGAATCTTTGGATTATTAACATTTAATCATGCAATTATATTAATGGTTATTGGACTATGAAAATTCCTATCTTATGTTAAGAACTCGAGAGGGAGTATTAACAACTAATCCATCAGTTAATTAATAGAAATCTTTCTAGTTGAAGCCTTTTAGATTGCTTCATCGATATGCTAATTTTTGCTGTTAGATTTGACCATAATCTAGATGATTTATGTTAGTCTATATCTAGGTTTGCATGTAACTCTTTCCAATTATGGTAGATCTATTCATACAAGATGATTTCTCAATCTCAATCATATGAAATCAAATCAAAACTGCTTATGTCATTTTATAGTAAAAATTATGATTTTTAGGAAATAAATGGTCACTTACACAACTGTGTAGGTGATCGCGTAGCTCGAAAAACATTTAAAATTGTGACTTTACACATTTATAAAGACTTACTTGAGTACATATATGGCTATGTAAGTGTAATTTGCTTTAAATCTTTGTTTTATGCCATGATTTTATCTTAATTCTTCTCCTTTTGGTCTATAAAGGTAATTCCATTGTAGCAAATAAGTTCCAAATACACAACAAAACTACGAAATATCAAAGCAAAACATGTAAATATGGGTGTATAATTATAGTCAAATATGCATTTATCATATTTTAACTTAGTATGTTACCCTTAAAACTTAGTGAAGAGTTAGGGATTGGCTGATTTCTTATCAAGCCATCCAATGATAGAAGTTTAAAATGATATTGAGCATTTAGTACTTAATTTTGAAAAGAAACCATGGGAACTAAATTTAATAGTTCTAGCATAGAGAATTTAACTAGTGGGATCATTATTACCATACCAAATGGAACAAAGACTCTTCTTTCTCTTAAGATGCTCTTCCTATATGCTAGTAATCATCTTGTATATATGAGGTCTTGATACTTATACTATAACTTTTGGTAGGGTCTTATAGCTAAAGAAGTTTTGATCATGGGTGATTATCAACTGGTATTATAGCAGGTGACAAGAGAATATAAGTGCATAAATTTTACATTGTCAACTTATTATATCATTGCTATTCAATTACTAGAATCCTTTGATGAAGTAGAATTATAAAATGTTCCTTAAGGAGAAATTTGTGAGGCAAACGAATGTTTACAAATCACTTTTGTTTCGAGAATGTATAAGGAGTTAGTTCATAATTTTTTTGTTGTGCAATAAAAATCTCATTTGTTTATCTATAAAAGGGGGATTTCCTTAGGAGTTATCAACATTGATAAAGAAGGCACTCTAGATTGGAGGGAGGAAATTAAGAACTTTTTGAAGAACCTCGATAAGAAGGTGCCTCTTAAGATTAAACTGTAAGCATTTAACTTTGTATTAATTTAGGAGTCTTATTTCAATAAGGCAGTGGTGGACTTCTTTCAAAATTCTTGAGGCATTAGTAGCAATGAAACAAGTTTATAAAAGGGTATGTGGAGCACATTAGTTTGGAATACAGAAGAAGTGTCTTATAAAATCTCAAGGTTATTACTAGCCTGTAATATTAAATGATTAATGATAAGTGCTTGATTGATTATCTATTTATTCCCTAATGCTTAGTAATTAATATTTATGTTATGTATAAGATACTTATTTTGGTTAATATTTTGGTTTAGGTACAAGTTGGAGAAAAATAATCAAAATGAACTAAATTCATATACTTAATGTAGTTCTTATAATGTTCTGTCTTATTTTCCTAAAATAAGAGAAAGAATGGAAAACTTGGAGTCACTGTGACTTACATGACCATGTAGAAGTGTATTCACTTATTAATATAACTTTCATGGTTGTATATTGTAATAACCCCTTCTCCATATTAAGGGTTAGAGCTTTAGTTGTCATTGTTGCATTTCATTCACATGCATATCAATAGTATACATATATGAATTATGAATTATGATTTTGTACACACTGCAATGAATGCATATGCACTCAATTGACTCATTCTGGGGTATGAAAAGATCAAAATGTCATAATGTGAATTGTGAAACGTTTATGCCTTGAATTTTGATTTGATAGATTACAAGTAATAAATTTGGAATTAATTGATATAATTGGAAAATTAAGGAATTAAATGTACATTTGGTCTAGGAAAAATGCCCAGCGGTACTAAAAATTGATACATGAAAATTAGGATGATTAAGCCTATAATTGAGTGACATCGGCATTGATCATTATGTGACAAATGGATTAGTAAGTTAATGACAACCGGAAGCTATGATTACATGACATATGACTTAGTATTATTGGTGAGATATGGCAACGTATTTACTTGATAAATGCTGTACATGCCTTTAGACATATGAAATTTTAATTTGGTGACATATGCCATTGTAGTAAGGTGACACCTAACACCTTAGGTGTAACCGAAACACTCTTCTCTTTCACCTCCCTATGTTTTTTTATGATCATGTCCAATTGCTACATAGATAGTCCATGTTTTACCATCACAAAGTTAAGTAAAAGATCATATTTGTTGTTTGTCACTGAACCTAGCAGAAATCCATCCAAGTTCCACTTAAATGTGTGATGATTCTGCATGTTTGGAGTACTGATTTAGAGTGACTTTTGAGCTAGGAATAGAACCAAACAAGTAAGTAAAAGATTAGTGTTTATGACATGTTATAATAGAGAATTGATGATGATGAATTAAGACGAATTGTGAATAATGTTAATGATTGATTGTGCTAGAAATTTCTGTATAAACTTGGGTATTTTTTTGTTTTATTTTTACATGTACGAAAACAATAGGTTATAGAATGTTAAATGGATGATTTTGGTTGAGATTTAACGAAGGTGGATTCTTGGTAAAGATAGGTGTTATTGAAGTGTTCTTGAATATAGAAAATTAGAGTTGTAGGTCAAAATTCTTGTCTCAATTTTATCTTCCTCTTTCAATCTATTTTTCATATCTTTAGGGCATCCATTTGAAGAAACTCAAAGAATGAAAGTTGTATACCTAGGTCTTAGCTTGACCTTTATGAAGGTGGATTGATAAAATAGTGACTAGAGCTTGAGTTATGTTTGTTTTCCTAATACTGCTTATGACAAACTTTTACGCAGGAACTTTATAATATTTCCTGATTTTGGGGGCCTTTAGAGCTCAAATTAATCAAAGTATAAAACATGAAAAATATTTATTGATGTCTTATTAATGCTTCTGTGAATGAGAATTTAGTAAATGTATGAAAATATATTGCTGGAAAAGTTTGGTGAATGTATGGATTTAGCTTGCTGAAATTCTAGATTTAAAGTAACAACTGTGTGTATGTTATAAAAGGTTTTTGATCATGAAAATGTACAAAGATAAGTGTAAAATATGAGTTGTAATAATATAAAGGTGTTTTTATGAATGCAAATGAGATCCAAAGAATATGAGCATGGTGAACACGGCACATATACATGTGTAAATTTAAATATTTATCTGATTGATCAAGTAGTGATGTGTACATATGTGTATTGCTTGATTTAGAGGCACAAATCTACCAAAACTATCCAAACATTGCCGATTTGTCGAGGTAATAGCTAACTAGAGTATACTATGAATAACCTAGATGTGTGACCTTGATTAGAAACGTGTTATGTTCATATTGTTTTGATTAAACTTGATTTCTCTATATTTAATCAATATTGATATAATTATGACATTGATGATTCTGGACAATTGATTGTCCGAGGAGTTTGATATTCGAGACTGTATTGGGAGTGTTTGTGATTTATATTTGAATAAAGAAAATGAATTCTTAACTATATGTTAAATGCCAGACATAGATCTGATGAATTGTGGTAATTGAATGTGTTTCTTGACTGAAAAGTGATTGATGATATATTATGTTAAAATGTTACACTTTATTACATAAATATAAATGTTCATATAAAGGAGTTATAACCGAAGCAACTAACAAGAAAAGAGCTTTAAGCTCAGATATGTGTGCAGAGAGCCCCAGGCTCAACATTTAATGAACTCAGTATCCACATTAGATACGAGACAATACTAAAATGAGTATGGTATCTACAACAAATATGGGTCCGATAACCAATAAATAGGTGCTCGATCATAACAAAGTAAAAATGGAAATGAGTCTCATTTGCATTTGCATTTACATTTGTATCTTTATATGTAATTATGAAATTGTTTGCAAATGAATGTTGAATTATATTGAGATAACATTGTGAAATGCCTATGAACTTAATGGTGATATGAAGAATTGTGATAAATGAGCAAAATATTCTTAGATGATTATATGAAGTTTTTGCATTCAAAAGCCGCTTTTGAAATGATTAAGTAAAATGATTGTATTGTTAAGTTGCTTGTTGAAGCATAATGAATAATGTGATATATAAGGCATAAATCTGTATGATGTGTTATATTGATTGAGCTGGGTTTTATTCATGTTGTATATATAATCTGTTTTGTGTGAACACATCGATGATGGTTCACTCATTGAGTTCGCAAAACTCATCAAAATTGCAATATTAATTTTCAGGTACTGAAAGGAGACCTTGCTTGTAAAGCAATCTAGTTGGTGTCTAGTATTATCTATTTTGGGATCAAGATATGACTTAAAGGTTGGTCAGCTGTCATCTGAGGAGTTTAGATAGAGTGCTTTTGTATAGTTTTTCATCTCATGTAGAATATTTCGTATAAACAGTGTGAACACAAATGGTTTTTGTATTGTAACTATATGGATGGTTTGTAATGAAATGACAATGTACAACATGTTATATTAATGAAATGAGATATTTTAAACATTTTAAATACTTATGTTCTTTATGATGCCATATGAAGTGAATGTGATTGCTCTAACATGTCATTCCTGTACGGTATATGCTTAGATATTCTGAAGAATATCAGGCTATGTCTTATGGTAGTGGGATGTTACATATATAGGACTGTGTAAATCATTGAAAATGTATACAAACTTAAAGACATTGTTTCAAATATATTTATTACCTAAAAGCCCATATGGTAACCTATATGCCCATATAAGCGTGTTATATGACCATGTCTTCTCTATGTATCTAACTGTGAACATGTAACTTCACAATTTCTAGAAATTTAATATATTATAATGTATAAAAGAGAAATTAAGAGGCCAATCAAAGCATATACATATTAGTGATGCCAAGGCATTTAGATATTCCTCAGCTTAGACGTTTTTGAAGAGCCATGAGTAGCTAACCTTTTTACCTTCCAGTTTAGAGGGGATATCGAGCCCAGTTAATATGGTTAGACATTGATCAATCTTAGTGATTTGTTCCTAACTATCTCTTAGAATTGATTATGTTATTATGTGTTTAAATTTAGTATTCTATATAAATGATCCAGATAGGGCTACTAATTCATTCGTATATGAATTTATTACCATAATCATGATTACGATATGTATTTATTAATCTAATTCAACTGTGGTAACCTAATGATTATGCATAATTAGAGATAGCATAGTATAAGTCAAATAATTCAATCTTGTGTGATTATTTCTTAGAAAAACCTATTTGCCTAATCCTTAATGCTATTGTCACACTAAATCTAAAAGCTTGTTCTAGGTTATTTAATAGTTAGATCTAATTGAAGAGATTGTTTTAATTAGTTACAATCTAAGGGGAAATTGAGATTAACAGAGCTTTTTGTTATTCTATAGTTAATATTTTCAAAGAGAGGTGTGAGAAAAACATTAAAACTAATTATGAATATTCATTTGAAGGTTAAGATTGAACTGAGAAATGGATTTGAACCTGTTGATTACTCACTATTTTTTTATTGTTTTATTTAATTTATCTTACCAAGTTCAATTTTATTTAATTTCACAAATTGAATTCATCCAAAACCCTCAATCTTATTACATTGATTAATTTATTTCAAAATTTTGTTATGCACTCTCTGGGCATATGATCATTTTACACCACTGTTAAAAATTTAGTTGTGTAAGGTTAGGTTTTATTTTCTAATGTGTTTGACTTCCATAAAGATTTTTGGGTTATTGGGGACTGAAATTGATTTGAAGTTTGTATTTGATATTAATTGATGTTTTGTATATTTATTGATAATTAGTTTTTATATTTAATTCTTGATCTTTTTATGTTTGTTAGTAATTGTGAACAAATACAACTAAGTCTCCTCATCAAGATCCTTTACAATTTGATCTAGATATTAAAATAACATTGTGAAGATTGTGTAAGGAGAATATAACAACTCAAAGAATATAGAAAGGAGTTGATTTGGAAGAATATATGGCCAATCCGAGAACTTTAAGGGAGTTGGCCACCCAGACTTGACCCAAAAACCACTATGCAATACTTTCTCCAATTTTCTGAGCATATTACACTTGATCTTAAGTTTGGATTAATACAACTTTTTCTTATTTTTATAGTCTTGCATATGAGGATCTTATAAGCATCTTAAAGAGCTTGATATTGTTTGTCTTAGTATGAAACCTCCTGGGGTGACAAAAGAGAAAATCATGTTAAAATTTTATCCTCTTTTTTGAAAAATAAAAATATGTTTTACTATAGTCAAAACTTTTTCTACATTACAACGAGCTCAAGGCTATCTTCCTTTATTCATATTTATAATGAAACAAAATTTATCTAAGAAAATCTATTCATATGTCTTCTATATATATAAACAGAAGACCTATAAGTTCCATCTACACTTCATCTCTATAATCGGTTATGTTGTGCATTTTTAACAAATATGCAACCTCTTATCTAGTTGACAATTATGTCTGCAATATGGTATTTCTCTTATTTCATGTTAGTGAATCCTCTTCAGTTTATTTCTCTCCAAATGTTATATATGGTGATAGTGAAGGCTGATTTATAAAGGATGGCATCAGTTATGCCTCGCTTTGAGTTCGTGATAACCTAATTTAGTTTTCCATTTTTACTAAAAGATGCAACAAAAGATTGAATTTTTTATTTACTTAGAGGAAGTGTTACCATATGTTGAGACCCGATTTCAGAACCGGAACCCAAACGAAAAAATAAAAAACGAATCGAAAAATAAAGTGAGGAAAGCGAAAGCGAAATCAAAAAGCTTGCGGAAGCAAAAACAAAGAACGGAAACGAATCAAAAGCGGAATTGAATTCCGAAAAACAAAATGCGGAAGCGAAATTGAAAGTGGAATCGAAGGAACGGATTTACAAAGCGAAACGAATCGCAAACAAATCGAAAACGAATCGAATGGCTCGAAATCAACGAAAACAAATCTCTTAATCGAACTGAAACAAATTCTGACATCCGAAAGAAATATTTTTGAAAAACGTCGCGTTGGAAACCTTAGACTAAACTAATCCGAAACCGGTATAAATTTTTTTCTTTTTCATTCTTTATTCAATCTCATACAAAGCAATTCAATTTCCTATTTGGAAATTCATCCTCAATCAAAAACTCAATTTATTCGATTCTTCATATTCAGATCATAACCATTAATTTAAACA
>JAOSBK010000206.1:22089137-22106065 GCA_027568895.1 Erythroxylum shatona | reverse complement strand
TTTTTTAGTCAGGGGTAAATGTGTCATATGAAATAATTGAATTCAATTATAATCTTATTGGATTTGTTCCAAACAGTGTAATTGAATTCAATTCTAATATTTATGGATTTGATCCAAACAATGTAAATTGAATTCAATTCAATCTCATTAATGTAATTGATTTTAATTCGTTAATGAATTCAATTCAAAAGTTTCCAAACAGTCTGTAAGTTCTTCATGAAAATTGTAGATCTAGAAGTCTTCTTTAAAATGGTCTTTGAATGACCTCAATCTGATATTTGTAGTAAAAGTTATGCCCATTTTACCAAATAGATCTGAAGAAGAGGAGAAAAGGGAGAAGTCACGGTCGCGACTCTGCTGAAGGAGCACGAAAGTCGCGATCGCACATTGCGCGTAGGTGGCGATCGTGCTTGTGCACGATCGCAACTCGCAGGTCCTCCCCTCAGCCTAAACATATTCCACTATTTTGGCCATAACTTTGTCATTCGACCTCCAAATGATATAATTTTTGAAGTGTTGGATTCATAATACATCCCTCTATCTCTCCATAAAAATTTATAGCTTTTAGTTTTGACTCAAAAAATATTGATCGAATCAAATTAAGGGTATCGGTTAGAAGAGCATGAACTGGATATTTTACTGAATATTTTTCAGTATTTTGATGATATCTTGATCTGTAGGATTCCAAATAAGATGAATTTTAATTTGCAGTAAACTAGAGATATAGACATACAAACTATCTCCAGAAATTGAATTTTGATTCTTTCTCTAAGATATTGAATTTGTGGATGCAAATTGTATATAGTACACTGTTACTGAATGTGAACAACCCGATAATGTTAGAGGTATACCTTCCACATTACTGAACCAAATTGAGTGATTTTGGTGTCAATGGAAAGATAAAACATAGGGGAACACTTTTTTAGAAGAGAGTATGACCAAATTACATCATTTTCACTTTCTAATTGAATGTGAACAGTATACTTGAAAGTGTGACTTGGAAAAAAATCTGAAGTGAGTCAATGACAAAAGAATAGAGATTTTAATGGTTTTAGTGAGGCATAAACCTAAGTATAAATTACACTTAGATGAGTTTTAATATAAGATTGATTTTATGATGAAAATGATGGATAAATACCCAGGATTATCATGAACATGCATTGTACATAATTCATTTCATACATGTGCATTATTGAACAATTATAATTATGCATATTATGATATATGTGTATGTTGTTTAATATAGAGGATCGAATTAAGCACCATCCTCCAGATGTTGCCGGGACTTCAAAGCAATAGCCTCGAGAGCAACTTGTGAGTAACCTAGATGCTCTCACTTAATTACTTGCTTGCTTAAATTATGTTTTGAATGATAATTGAATGTGTTTAATTGTGGATTCCAAACAAAAGGTCCGATGAATGTGACTATGGATTGAGATATTGAAGTGCTACTTGAATGTAAATGTGAAGACCTAAGTGCTTTATAATGTGGTACATGCAATCTATACATGAATGCATAATCAAATAATGGCAGTTGTGACCAGAGTAGCCACCGATCAAAGCTTAAAGATCAACGAGTAAAAATGAGCCTTGAGCTCAAAAATGATTAAAAGCCTAAGGCTCACTATGTAAAATGAGCCCTGTATCTCCCTAAAGGATAAGGGACAGTTATTAATGAGCCTGGTATCCAAAATGGATACGGGTCAGTTCATCCACTCGGTCACAACAACATAATAATTGGAAAGCGTCTCATGAGCATTTCATATGCACATTGTTAAGTATATTTTTTGAAATGAAATGCCTATGCTTAAGTGAAAATGTGAAATTTATGAAAAGTGCACTATGTGATTATATGTTATATGAATTGTTGTGATGTATGAATTAAGTGAACCATCGATGATGGTTACCTCATTGAGTTTGCAAAACTCACCAAAATTGCAACAATATCTTTTTAAGACCGAGAGACGACTCGGCTACTAAGAGGCTCTACCAACCATGTACATTGTGATTGGCAAGAGAAGTCATGGCTCAAAGGTCGATCAGTTAGGATTTTTGGACAAATTATTTACATTGTGTATATTTTCCTCTTTCATGCAATACTTTTGTATTAGGCTTTGATGATGTACATATAGAAAATGTTGAAAGTCACAATGTAGACTTTCGATTTTGTGAAGTGAAATGAGGAAAAAGTTGGTTTTAAAGTATTATGGTTTTTCTATTGATGCTTTATAAGTGAATATTGATATGATGCCATGTGAAGTAAATGTAGTGATCGAACGTAGTTTTCCCTTATCGTAGGTTATGTACCGGAAAGACCTCCGGGCGTCCCGGTGTGTATCCTACGGTAAGGGGGCGCTACACTACATGTGAGGCAACCCACGAATTTTTTTAGTTTTCTTTTCAGCTCAATGTTATTTGTTTTTGTTTTGATGTTAATATAGGGTTTATTTAAGTTTTTAGTTTTAGTGTATTTTAGGATAGAAAGATTGAGCATCTAATGAGATTATGCAAAATTGGTAAGTTAAAAGATTCGTGTTAGTGACTTACAATGCTAAAGTACAAAATTTTTATGTTGAAGCATTTATTTTTCAATTTGCACACATTTGCATTTTGACACACGCCTATTATCAAATTGTGTAATTTTATGAAAAGTTTTTGCATTAATTTAAAGATTAATTTTTCAATTTTTCATAATTTTGTAATTGGGTTTTAAATTCATACTTAAGATTAAAATTTGTGATCTGACAACTAATTTAGCTTAAGTTGTTAATGACAATATTCCTAATTTTAATTTTGAGATTGATGAGTGTGTTAGTTACTTTTCTAATTAAATTTATTTTATTTTATTGTTTATTTATTTATTTATTTATTAGTGCTAATTTATTATTTATTTCTATGTGTTTAATTTTTCTTTGTTAGTTTGTTTTCACATTTAATAATTTAGTGAGCATAATCAATTTTAGTATGGAAAAAGGGTATTACCATAATTTATCTGCAAATTTTCTCACACTTATTCTAGGTTTCAAGCAAAATGACTAGATCATGATGCAAGAAGAAAGTACTATGCAAGCGACAATTAAAAGAGGGTTCGTCTAGACACTCGAGAAAAGCTTGCATCATGCATCCCCACTAATGACCCCTGATGTTGCTTTTCAATACCGCAGCACCTGAAGAGCAATGTCAGCAAGTAAAGGAAAAGATGTTTGTCACGAGACGTTACATCGATTAGGAAGTGCTAAAGTAAGGGTGTTTAGTGAAACAAGTTTAGGGGCTTATCATTGTTAATGCTTAGCCCTAATTCTTTAATATAGTGGAGCCCTCCTACTACAAGTTAACTCTAGAGGTGCTCTCTAATTTCTTCATGGACAAGGGACACCATGCATGAGACAAGCCAAATACCATCTAGTTTTGGCTGCTCAGGGAGACGATTTGAATGAGTTATATAGACTTCTTGGTTACTATAGGCCTTTACAATGCAAACTTCATCAGTACGAGAAAGTATTTGGACTTGAGGATAAATTTCTCATATAGGATGTCCTCCTAATAGTTCTAAAGCATGATCAATGACAACAATGATTATAACCCAAGCAGATCTAAAGCCTCTTCAATATGACTCCTAGTGCTCCAATATATACATGGATTCTTAAGCTACACTTTGAGTAGTTGGGGGATAGCCATGGCATAGTAGGAAACACGGATGTCTACTATCTCTAGAGCATGAGTGAGAGGATGCTGATTCATCTAGGACACATGTTTGCCTAACTTATTAGGAGTTAGAGTGAGCAAAACAAGGTTAGCACCATCTGTGTTGGTCCTTATATGACTCGACTAGCACAATGAATAGGGATGTTCAACTGATCACCACCGATATGGTAGGTTGGTGCCATGACAACACTTAACCTAGATATCATGATACATATGAACATGGTCAGTCGACATCGAGGACCCATGGGTAACATATATAGATTTATTAGGGAGCCCAAAGAGTCAAAAACAAATGGTGGAGCTTCAACAAAGCCACTTGCTGAGGAACAACAATTGCAACCATAGTCACTACTACCCAAGACGGGAGGTTCAACACCAGATCCAGATAGTTCAAGAGCTCCCAGAGCTAGGATACAACATCAGGCCCAACTAAAGATAACATTGTTGGAGAGATGGGTGGCCCAGCTTTTGGGAACTCAACAAACTCTTTGACTTTAGCAAGCAAAGCTTTTGAAGCAGGTGGGATGGTCGTTGACTTTGGTGGAGCAATTAGGCAAGCTCCAAACTATAGGTAGGTGGATAGGACAACTAATGTTATTAATGGTTAGCAATCTAGGCATTGATTTGCAGACTCCACCTTTTGGCAAGGTTACTTAGTAGCTCCTCTCCACTCATTCAGGATCATCAACTTGAGGACCCTCTTTCATCGGACCAGCCTAGATCACATCATAAGAGAGATATTTTATTTTGTATATTCTCTCCTTTTCCTTATCAATTGTGTATATTTCTTATTTTTTGTCTATTGTTAATGATGTTTCTATTCCTTAATTTTGGGTTTTTTATTTTCTTTTATCTTTTTATCCCTTTTTTGTTTATGTTTTATAAGGATGTTAATCTAATATTGGATGGATAGTCTCAAAATTTGCAAATCATCTTACTCAAGGAAGTACCAACTCAACCTTCTCGCTTCTAACATACGTTTATATTATGTTCATTGAGGATAATGTACAAATTTAAGTGTAAGGAAGGGGTTAATGATTTCAAAGATTTTCTTAAGCTTATTATAATCTTGGTTATTAAATTTTATGAATTGATATCTTAACTTAATTGAAATCTGTCCATAAATATTGTATTTCATTATTGAATATTGCTTTGAATTAGTATACAAAAGGATAATAGTTAGATAAAATTACTTTTATAAGTCATATTTAACATAGTTCGAATAAAATTGCCTTAATAAGTCATGTTTTTAATAACCATTGAAATAATTAAGTTGAATGAAATTGCATATTATTTACACACATGAACCTATATTTTTAATGAGTTTTTGAACCTAAGAACAAATTTTTTTAAAATTTTAATGCTCTTTTATTTCTTTCATATGTATTATCAAGTATAGTTGAATGATTATAGAACTTGATTTTATTATACATATTGAGACCATATTTATTAAATTAGAAGCATTGAAATGACAAAGGCACTTAGATTTAACAATTTGTTTAAACCTATTTCTTTAATTATTGCCTTACCCATAATTTATCTTTAGGAATAAAGAAGTTGAGCCTTAGCCTTTTTCATTGCTTATAACCCACTTATTAACCTTTATCCTATTTTTCTTTGAAGCCCTTTTATTATTTTGAACCCTGAAGGTTATTTACAATACTTAAATGCTTGAAATTAAAATTTTGAGAGATTTGATATTTCTACTATTGCAATAAATGATGAATGCTCGTAGTTATCCTAATGTGATTTTTAAAAAGAGCATAGAAAAAAGAAAAGAAGAAAATATAAAGTACTAATGATTTACAATGAATGGATTGTTTGTATTATGAATAAGTTTTGTATAATGTTTTTTTTAGTTAATGGGAACTATGGAAGATCAAGATCTAGATACAAATGGGCATCACTCTGCAGAAGAGCATAATATGAAGCAAGTAGACAATCCAAAGGGCAATAAGACTCTTCAAATGGAGGAGCAAGAATATGTTCAAGCTTAAGAAGAGAATCTAAATATTTTAAAGGAAGTTGAGAACTCTAAACTAGACTTAGTTGCTAACAATAATACTAATGAGGAGGAAAACCCTTTGTGAAATTCTGGAGTAGATATAGAACAATTTGATTCTGCATTTAATAATGTGAGGAAATCAAGCGAGAAGAGGAGGAAACCTAACGGGGGGAGTATGATGAATTTCCTTATCATGATATGATTTTTTAAAAATATTAGGGGCATGAATAAGCACTTCAAAAGGGAGGCTATTAATGACCTTATTTTGGAGAAGGAATTTTAAAGACACAAACAAAAGATTGCAAACTCCATAACTCCATGAATTTCATTGGTAAAAGCTAGGATTTGGTTTTAAGCATGTGAGCCACTACAATGGTTGGATACTATAAGCCTAAAATAAGTAGGAGGTTAATGTTATCTTACACTTCAATTCTAATTAGCTTGTTCATCTCAAATGTGGTCTTGTTTAGTCAAACTCATAATTTGATGTTTTCATTATCTATGCTTCCAATTTTGAATTCCAAAGGGTTAAACTTTGGGAAGATCTTGCAATCATCAGTAACACAATGAAAAGCCCTAGATAACAACAAGTGATTTTAACTATGTTCTTTTTCGCTCTAAGGCTAGGGTTAACCATTCCAATTTAGGCAGAGAGTTAGAAAGGGTAACCACCAGGCTAGAAGTCACAGATCTAAAATAAGTTGGAAACCATTTTATCTAGAGAAATAAACAAAAAGGTATTGCTCTTATAAGGAAAAAAATTAAAAAGAATCTTATCTAACCAAAGCTAGTTGAGATGCATTCCTAACTCACATATTTTGGTTGAAACTCAACTATACTTAAATCATTCTTATTTGAAAATTGAGGACTTTACCCCAACTAGAATTGCTGATGCTCCTTTCAGGTCCTTTAACTTTCTTACTATTAGGGAGGGATTATTAGAGGTTGTTACTGAAGCTTGGGGAAGCTATGTATCTGGTTTTAAACCCTACCAGCTTATGAGAAAAATTAAGTTTCTTAAAGCCAAACTTAAACAACTTTCCAAGTCAGAGGATCTTTTAATAGAAAGGAGATTACAAATTATAAAAGAGGAGTTAAGAATGATCTAGAATGCCTGCTATATTGATCCTAACAATCAAGAATTACAATATAGAGAAATTAGGAAAATAGAGGATTACAACTTAGCATTGCATTATCACAACTCTATGCTTATACAAAAGGCTAGGAATATGTGGATTAAAAAAGGTGAATCTAACTCTAAATTCTTCCATAATTTCATCTTGGTAAGGAGGAACTCAAACAAAAATTTCTGCTTATTTGATCATAATGATTAATTGATTATTGATAAGGTATTGATTGAAAGAATGGTAACTAATGATCATCTTGAGCTGTTGGCTTTAGATTTCACTCTTAAATAAGACTAACGTTAGTCTTAAATGTGTAAAAGGCATTGATTCTTAGACAAAGATTATGATGATCTGAAATTCTTCAAGTTTAAGTTATCTAGAGTTAGTTTATGCCCTACAGTCAATCACTTTGGTTGTATTTTAGTGACAAATTATTTAAAGACATTCTTTTTATTGTACATGCTTAGATGTATATGATAAAGATCCATGGGATAATTGTACATTGCACATGAAATTCTACTGAGATAATAATTATGAGATTCATATTGTGTTTATGATTTATTCATAAATGTTCCCATTCATTTTTCTATTAGAATTGGACATTAATAGAACATAAAAAGACTAGCACACATTTTGTTTTTCTTTATGAAGGAAGTAGTCGATCTCATAGGCTAAAGTATAAAGATACTTAAACAAACATATGGGTGTTTGTTAGAAAACAAGTTCACTGAATAAACTCAATATGAGAAATCTATTTGGAGCCTTACTTGTATGTCTATTGAATTCTTATTGTGGTGATTGTATAAGTGATCTTTTGACTTGAGATCACCAAAGTTATCTTTTATAGGGATTGCTACATTTTGATACTATTTATGACCTATTTAATCATGGGTTATTCAATTGGTAGTCATTAGATGTAACATGAATTATATGGAGATAGTTTTGTGATCAAGATAGGAGTGTTTGTGATCAAGATAGGAATCATCACTCTAAAGTAATTTGGGAGAATGTTCCAATGTTCTTGATTAATATTGATTTGGGAAATCCTTAGCCAAGGTGAAATGATGCTAATAGCGGAGAACTAATATGATTAGATTCAAAATAAAGTCGACATCAATTCGATGTTCTATGCCTAATTGGGATATTGTATCATGAAACGTTTGAATTAAACGAAAAAGTCATACAAAGAAAGGTTAGTCAAACCCACTTTGACATTCCTAAATATTTAGGTGGTCATGACATGTTGCTAGATGCTAATCTTGATCCATGATTATAAATTGGAGAATTAAAGATAATTTAAAAGGAATTTTAGTTTATCTAATTCCAATTATGAATTAGAATCATAATTTATAACCATTGCCAACATATTTGGGAACCTAATAGGTCTCACATATAGAATGGGTTGAAGAGAGCAAAGTTAATTTAAGTAAGTTGGACTTGATTGTAAAGTTTGAGAAACTTTATGATCAAATATGAGATATTTAATAAATAAGTGTCAATATGAGATATTGAATCTTATATGGGCAAAATTGGTATTTAATTATAATTATTACTAATTTTAATTAAAGTTTAATTGAAATTAAAATTTAATTTTAATTCAATTATTAAAACATCCAAAGCTTATTATAAATAGGCTTAAGCTCTATAGAGCTAGCACTTCTTCCTTAACCCTCTCTATAAGAGTTACAGAGTTCTCTCAACCTATTTTGTGGATACTGTTAGAGGCCAAGCACTTATACAGCTACAGTAGTTAAGACGAATCAATTTTGGAAATTATTCAAAGGATAAAACAAGATAAAGATTAAGCTTCGAAATAAGGTACAAATTAAGTTTCCGCTTCATTATGATTTGTGTTAATCATGTTATAGAATTAAAGAGATCTTGGTTTCGAGAAATCAAAAGTTACAAAAAAGTTTCGTAAATATTCCACTGAGATTGAGAATGGATCCCAACCTGGTTTCCCATCAGTGCTATTAGCGTTGAAATTTAATTCTATAATTTGGTTAAAAGTATTTGATTTGTTGTCGATCATATAATTTTGGAATTGAATTAGAATATGAACAGTTCATTTTCTGAACCTAGAATTGTTTTGATTGTGTTGTGAGTTTCTGAAAAAGATAGAACCACATCTCATTGTTCTTGCTTCCAGAAATTGGTTTCTAGACATTTTAATTGCGCATCTCCTTTACTTGTTCTATACTTCTAAACAATGAATAAGAACGCCTCTGATTGTTTTGTTTCTAGAACAAGTGAGGTATGGAGATGCCCAATGATTGAGTTTGTAAATCTAGAATTCACGTTTTGTTTTAGAAATATAAGTTACACTAAAGGAAAATAAAATGCACGCCTCTGTTATTATTTATTTCTGGAGAACTCCCCTTTCTTTTCAACTTTTTGGAAACTTAACATCAACGTTTGATTTTGTTTGTATTTTGATTGTGGGTTCTAAAAATTAATTTTGCATTTATTAAGTGGCTGTTGAAGAACGATTGTGTTTCTTTTTGTTATTAAAGCTATTGGGTAATAGAATAAGCAAGAGGTGTTTTTCTTTTTGTGTTATTATAGGTCTTTTGCGTTTATTTTTGTAACATCTCATTACCTGTGGGAAGATTAAAATAGTAAATATGAGTGATTAATGAGAGCCTAGAAATGTATTTTTCAAGCTCATGCATAATATGGCGTACAAATACACGTGAATAGTGAAAGTTTGGTACATGAAAATAATTGTACATGAATTCATGAACAATTCCAAGTATAATTGGATTAAGTTGTGATTTTTTGAAATTTAGTGAATTCTGAATCTATTTATGTTGAAAATATTACTGGTAAGTAGAATTGTAAGATTTGTGAATTTTGGTGAGTTTAAGAATAAATTTCAGAAAATTATAGAAAATATGGGGAAAAGAGATCAAAAGAAGATTTGGAGATAGTTGGATTGGAAAGATGGAATTAATGGAGTTAGTTTCAAAAGAAACTTAGTTAGAGTTAGACCTTAGGAAAAGTGACAAGTGTCAAGTTTCTTTTATTATTTGTCAAAAGTAAGTTTGAGTTATCCAAGAGTTAAAAAAGGGTTTGTTCTTTTTCCTAAGTTCTTTCCTTGTTATCATCTTCTCCAAATTTCTTCCCATACACAGAGTTTTCCATCAAACTCCTTCTGAAAGTTAACTTTGCTTTTTCATATCCCTCACCACTTCCTCTACTACTAAGTGTTTCTTCTGCCTTAAGAAAAACCAGAAGTTGGATAGTGTTCACAGTGATTTACGTAATTTTGTATGGAGTTAGGGCTTGAAGATAGTTGAAGCTTTTGGAGTCTTCAACACATAAGTAGTGAATAAATTTATTAGAGCTATGGATTTTTGAAATAAAGTTGATGAATTTGTTGTCAGTGCATGATCATGGCATTTACGTATATTAATATTCTTGAACATTGTTTAAGAGGATGAAAGTTGTGGCCCTTATAAGGGGAGATGCTCAGGAGTGAAGAAAGTATCATCTGTGATGACATCATATCATCTGTGATGATATTATATCGTCTATGAAGACGTATCGTCTGTGATAATGTCATATCATCTGTGAAGAAGTATCATCTTAAGTTGACTTTACTTCATCTTAAGTTGACTCTGCTTCGTCTTAAGTTGACTCTGCTTCGTCTTAAGATTCACTTCATCTTAAGGTGACTGTGCTTCATCTGCTTTTTGCTTTGTCTGCTTTCTACTTCGTCTGCTTTTTGTTTGGTCTGCTTTCTGCTTCGTTTACTTTTTGCTTTGTCTGCTTTCTACTTCATCTGTTTTTTGCTTCATCTGCTTTCTGCTTCTTCTGCTTTTTGCTTGGTCTACTTTCTGCTTCGTTTATTTTTTACTTCGTCTGCTTTCTGTTTCGTCTGCTCTTTACTCATCTGCTTTCTGCTTCGTCTGTTTTTTTCTTCGTCTACTTTCTGCTTTGTCTTCTTTCTACTTCGTCTACTTTTGCTTAGTCTGCTTTCTACTTATGTGTGGTCGAAACTTCTTCTTTTGTACACTATTCATCTAA
Organism: Erythroxylum shatona; assembly: GCA_027568895.1. Classification (NCBI taxonomy): domain Eukaryota; kingdom Viridiplantae; phylum Streptophyta; class Magnoliopsida; order Malpighiales; family Erythroxylaceae; genus Erythroxylum; species Erythroxylum shatona. The sequence goes on along the minus strand of JAOSBK010000206.1, from coordinate 22,095,199 downwards.
TGCTATTGTCTGGTCCATTTTTGGCCCCTTATATGATATAATTTGTCTTCTAGGTCTTTATAAAATTGTAGATCTTGAACTCCTCTTCAAAATCATCCAAAGAACACCTTGATCAAATACCTATAGAGAAAGTTATGCTAGATGCCCTGAAATAGGTTCAATATGATCGAGGACAGAACCTTGTTTGATTCTTTCAGCCATAACTTTGTCATCCGACCTCCAAATGGAGTGATTCTTGGACCAATAGATTCCTAACACATATTTCCATCTCTCCATGAACATGTATGGCTATTTCAGTTATACCTGGATCTATAGGGTTCTAAATGAAATGATTCTTGAATTGGAGTAAATGAGAGATATAGGCTTACAAATTATCTAAAGAAGTCGAATTTTGATTCAACCTCTAAAATGTTTAATTTCTAGAAGGAAATTATATATAGTATACTGTTTTGGTTAAGAATAGCCTGAACATTTTTGTAGCATATCTTCCAAACTACTTAACCAAATAGAGTGGTTTTGGTGTCAATGGAAATATAATACATAGAGGAACACTTTTCTAGGAGAGAGTGTGACCAAATTACATCAGCTTCACTTTCTGATTTAATGTGAATAGTAGACTGGAAAGTGTGACTTGAAAAAAAATTCTGAAGTGAGTCAATGAGAAAGGAATGGAGATTTTAATGGTTTTGGTGAGGAATAAACCTAAGTATAAATTATAATTAGATGAGTTTTGATATGAGAAAGATTTTTGTGAAGAAATTGATGGAAAGATACCCAGGATTGTCATGAACATGCATTGTACATAATTCATTTCATACATGTGCATTATTGAATACTTATAATTGTACAAATTGTGATATTGTGTATATTATTTGTGATAGAGGAGCAACTGGAATGTCAACCTCTAGACATTGTCGGATCTTCTAGGCATTAGCTTCGGGAGCAACTTGTGAGTAACCTAGACGGTCTCACTTAATTACTTGCTTGCTTAAATTATATTTTGAATGATAATTGAATGTGTTTAATTGTGGACTCCGGACAGAAGGTCCAATGAATGTGAATGTGAAGACCTAATTGATTTATAACATGAGTAATTATGGTACATACAGTCCATACATGAACAACAATGTAATAATCGGATAAGGGATAGTTAGTAATGAGCCTGGTATCCAAAATTGGATACGGGACAGTTCAGGCACTCGGTCACAGCAACATAACAATTGGAAAAGTGTCTCATAAGCATTCCATATGCATTTTGATAAGTATGTTTGATCGATTGAAATGAGTAATTGCTTATGCTTGAGTGAAAATGTGTTACAAGACCTATTATGCAAAATTGTGGATTACATGTTATATGAAATAGTGTGTTGCATGAATTGAGTGAACCATCAATGATGGTTACCTCATTGAGTTCACAAAACTTACCAAAATTGCAACATTGTCTTTTCAGGACCGAAAGATGATTGTAGCTATTGAGAGGCTCTGCCAACAGTGTAGATTGTGATTTGACAAGAGAAGTCATGGCTTAAAGATCGGTCAGCTAGGATTTTTGGACAGATTAGATAGACTTTGTATATTTTCCTCTTCCATATAGTACTTTTGTACTAGGTTTTGATGATGTACATATAGAAAATGTTGAAAGACACAATGTAGACATTCGGGTTTTATGAAATGAAATGAGAAAAAAGTTGGTTTTAGAATATTGTGGTTTTTTTTATTGATGCTTTATAAGTGAATATTGATATGATGCCATATGAAGTGAATATAGTGAGCGAACGTAGCTCGCCCTTATCGTAGGTTATGTACCGGAATGACCTCCGGGAGTCCCGGTGTGTACCCTGCGATAAGGGGGCGCTACATGATGTCTCCCCATTGGGATTAAACATTGTCAAAATGAAGAATGCCTTCAACACAATCAATCTCAGTGAATAAAGAAACATAAAAATTAGTAATAGGTTCAGTGGAAGAATTATAAGTATGCCAAAATGACAGTTTACTACCAGTCAATACACTTGCCAACATATCATTACTTACTTCAATTCTATCTTTATAAGACTGATCAAATTTATAAACCCAAGCAAATAAAGATGAGTGTTGCCAATGTAGTGAGAGATAGAGATACCCGAGAGAGAGATTCACATTGATGAGAGAGCTGAAGAACCTTTGGTGGAGCCAAATAGAAGTTACATTACAAACTACTAAAAAGATGGGACAACAATGGCAATATAAAAACTAAAGAACTAAAAAAATCTTTGTTTTACGTTTTGTTTTTTAATTTTTTTAACAACACAAAAAATTCTTTAAAAATGTAAAGTACACAGTCCCTGTGCCCTTCTAAGAAATTCAAACCTAGCCTTATTCCTCGTCATATTATCCTTGTCATCGGTTTCTTTTTCTGAAGTAACTGATTTATCCTTTGTCTAAACAGTTTCTTCACAAGCAGTAACTAATTGTAAATATAGACAATTTCTTTTTTTTCTTTACAATGTCTTTGTGCTTGTAATTGACGCTTTCTAATCTAAGTGTGTTTCGATACCATGGGCTGCTGTTGGAAATTTAATAGAGAGTGTCTAGATTTTCATTTTTGATCCATTTGAAACATCATTTGTAACATCTTGTAGCATGTTATCCTTATGTGCCTGATAACTCTGCAAAAATGACACGTGGGTACAAATCTTCGATTCTTTCTTGATGTTTCTTCTTCTTGGACAGATATGGACATATCATTTTTCTCCTCATTCACTTTAGAGCACTTACTCTTATAGCCAATGCCTTGAAGATCCCCTTTAACCTTACCAATTTCCATTAACTTTTCTAGTTTTTCTTTGCTTCCATTCAACATTCTCGATCCTTGTTCGGTACTTACTTATTTCATTCTAGCTTCACCAAGCTCATATAATGTAGACAACAACTTCTTCTCTAGATCTTGAATGATGTTCTTCATGGAAGTGTTTTCCTCCTTCAACTTCTCATTTTTCTTACATGTTTGGACACATTTATTATACATTAACTCATAGGCTTCATAAATACCTTCCTTTTTATCATCTGAAGTATTGTCATCACTGTCATAATCTAAGATTGAGCTTTCAGTTGAATCATCTGCGTTTTTCTCAAAATTTTCCAATTTAGTCACTTTTTTGTCTTCAATTACTGTTAAACAAGTAATTGGACTTTTGGTATACAAAGTAACTAATCCAGAACTACTCACAACTTCTTCTTCACTTCCGGATTCGTTATCACTCCAAGTGCTCATATAAGATTTCCCTTTTCTCTTCTTCAAGATGTTAGCACACTTCACTTGAACATATCTGAAACCTTGACACTCATGGCATTGAATTCTCTTTACCTTTCTTTCTCTCTTTTGAGTTTTGGCTTGTTGTTAAAGTTATTGTTTGATGAACTCTCGCCGTTTTGCCTAAACTAGGGTTTGTCCTTTTTCACTCTCTTCAGCCACTTACTGAACTCTCGTGTTAATAGATCCAAATCCTCATTCTAGTCAGATTCATCTTCTACACCATTCATACCTTTTCTAGTTTTAACCTGTAGTGCCAATCCTTTGCTTCTTTCTTGTTTCAATATCATTTCTGATTTATTCTTTCATTAATCATTCTTAATATAAACTATCTGATCTGCTTAACCTAATTCAATAAAATTCTTCTTCGAAAGAGGGTTTCTTTCTACTAATATCTATATTGTTCATGCAATCTTTATTAATCATATGTTATCACCATCTTTATTAGCTATCCTTAATACCTCAAAAGGACCGATTTCTATCGTTCTTACAAGGTTATAATGTTATAATCACCAATACTCAATGGAGTAATGAACATAATTATTGTTGCATATGCTTAGATGTGCATCATCAAATCATCCCATTTTGTCCACATATTTATCTCCCTTAATTCATCAATTTATATCTTACACAATTGATACTTTGATCTCTATTGATCCTAGACGATATTCTTTCTTTATCTTCGAATTCATTACTCATTTTAACATCATCAACAATCTCAATCTATCCCTGATTGATCATTATAAGCACTTTCATATGTTACTCTAGTTCCCTTTAGACTTTAAACTATGTGAACTATGACTAACAAATATCCAATAAGTCATAGGTTGCTTCCTATATCATCTCATTATCAGATAGGTACTCACAATAACAATTCAACTCAAACTTTTGGACTTGTACATATATCGTTATCATTCATCTATTCTTCCAATTATCCTTCGCATTACATCTTACATATGTATATTTACCATTGATTCAAAATTATAGATGTATAATCATCATGAAGTTCTAATCTCAATTCTACTAATTTCTTCTTATACCGGATCATAACTCTTATCACAGCAATCAAACCATCATTCTAACTTTCAAGTTCAACCTTTCAATTTCACTTTGCCTGTACACCTTAAATCTTGTCATTTCCACTTATGTCTCTATTTCTTCTCAATCGATTCACATAAATATTTTTAAATCCATATCAATTCAAGTACATATTCACAATAAAATTTCATCACCATATTCGTTGACATAATCACAACTACTAAATCTATGTCTAACATATATGACTGCGTAATATCTACAAACTTTCATTTTCTCACATTCTACCAGATTGTCATTCTCTTCTTATTTAGTCTATTTGCTCGAACTTTGAATAGCGCCTTTGTGATTGACATATATTACAAAAATTATCCATGTAAGATCTCAATTCTGGGCTCTGATACCACAACTGTTGGACCCCGATTTCAGAACCCAACTCTTACTCTGATACCACAACTGTTGGGTACCAGTTCTAAAACCCAACATTCGGAGTCATAAAACGTGTGCTTATACTTGTTACTATGTATGGTTATTCCAATTAACCCTTATTAGTCACCCTCGATTCATCTTCATTCTTTGATACCTTAAGGGTTGGGCCCTATTTTCTAAATCATTCTTATACTGAAGCAAATATTCTATGCTCAACTTCCATCTAGATATTGAACATCTTAGAGGCTAAATCAGAATTTGACCTCTTCATATAATTTGTAAACCTATGTCTCTAGTTTACTCCACATCAGAAATCATCTCAGTTAGAACCTTACAGATCCAGATATATTTAAAATGTCGAAGCATGTTCAGTAAAATAACATCAATTCATACTATTCCAATATATTCCTTCACTTTCCTTCAATCAAAACCTTTTTCCAATCAATTCAGAATGCTGCCAATTTTTTTGTGGAGAGATAGCACAATGTGTGTTGGGATCTATTCCTTCAAAAATCAAACCTCTCTTGGGAGAATTGCCATAACTTTCTCTACAAACCTTAGATTGGGGTCTTTATTAGACGGTTTGAAAGAGAACTTCAAGATCTACAACTTTTATGCAGACCTTGAAGACAAAATTGATCGTCTATAAGGTCAAAATGTGACCAGACAATAGGATCAGATGAACAGTGCACCAAACAATATGACGTCATCACCAGATGATACGTCCTCACCAGATGAAGTGTCCTCACCAGACGATATGTCCTCACCAGACGAAGTGTCCTCACTAGATGATACGTCCTCACCAGACGAAGCGTCCTCACCAGATGAAGCGTCCTCCCCAAACGGCACGTCATCACCAAACGATACGTCTTCACTAGAGGATACGTCACCACTAGACAATGCGTCCTCACCAGACAACATGTCATCACTAGATGATATGTCATCACCAGATGATACGTCCTATGCTCCTAAGCATCTTCACTTATAACGACCATAACTTTTGACTCTGATATCCAAAAATTCCATACTATATACCGTTGGAAAGTTAAGCTACAACTTTTTAGAAGACAACTTTGTCTAATTCAACCTAGATTAATCCAGATTTTCCCCTCAACTCAGAATATGAATTTTTCCCTATGGAATACTTGAATTTTTGCATTTTGCAAACTTGTAATGTCCTAAGTTTAACCATTCAGCTACTAAAATGATTTCATTAAACTCTCAAATCTTCACTCATTTGTCTCATCACCTTCAACTACATCTGATCAGTTATAATTCCTATCTTCCTTTCCATAATATCTCGCTT
>JAOSBK010000206.1:22047452-22061288 GCA_027568895.1 Erythroxylum shatona | reverse complement strand
TCTCCTTATATAATGGTTTCAATCTATGTCTGTTAACTTTAAAAATCTTCTCGGTCTCCAAACTTTTTATTCCTATTACACTTTGTGAAAATATATTAGAGACAACAAAAGAGCCAAGCTATCTAAAACGTAACTTATCTGACATAAGCTTTAATAGAGAATTATATAATAACACTTTTTATCCCACCTCAAATTGCTTCCTTAAGATCATATTATCATGGAGCAATGTGGTTTTCTCTTTGTAGATTTTCAAATCCTTGTAAGCATCTAATCTTATTTCTTCTAGCTCTTGCGATTGCAACTTCCTCTCATCCCCAACTTTTTCCAAATCTATATTACAATGTTTCATCACCTAATATGCTTTATGTTCAATCTTCAATGGTAAATGACAAACTTTACCAAAAACTAGTCGATAAGGAGACATTCTTATCGATATCTTTTAGGCTTTACGATTCGTCTAAAGAGCATCTTTCAGACATAAACTCCAATCCTTTCAATTAGGATTTACAATCTTTTCTAGAATAGATTTCACCTCTTTATTTGATACTTCTGCATGTCCATTCATTTGCGAATGGTAAGCGGTAGCTACTTGATAATGCACTCCATACTTTTTAAACAAAGTTGCCACTGCTCTATTGGAAAGATGATTTCCTTGATCACTAATGATAGTTTGTGGAACTCCAAATTTATTAAAAATGTTAGACTTTATAAATCCTATAACATCTACAGAATCATCAGTTTTGGTGGCTTTTTCTACCACTAACTTGGAAATATAATCAACAACTAAACTTATATAAGAAAAACAACAAGATGAAGGAAAAGGACCTATAAAATTAATACCCTATACATCAAATATCTAAACTATAAGAATTGGGGTTTTAGGCATTTCATTTTGATGAGATAATGTATTTATCTTTTAGTACCTGTCACAACTTTTACAAAACACATAAAAAAATCTCTAAATTAAATCTCCCAATACTATTCAAAACTTTTCTAATAGTTCGTTGGGACCAAAATGACCACCACGAGCATAATTGTGATAAAAAAACTAAAATATGATGTTGTTTATTCTCTAGCACACAATGCCTTATAATTTGATCAGAGTAGAACTTCGGTAAGTATGATTCATCCCAAATATAATATTTTGACTCATTTCTTATATTTTCCTTCCCAAACTTATTAATTTAATAAGGTAAAGTTCTAGTAACTAAATAATTAACAAGGTCAGCATACCATGGAATCATACCTTTCATTTTGAACAATTACTTATTAAGAAAAGTTCTAGAAATAGGTAAAATATCTTCATCACTTACCAGATCACTCAAATGGTTTGCTACTAAATTTTTTTACACCGTTCGATCCTTTATTATCAAATCAAACTCTTGAGTTATCAAAATCCATTGTATTAGCCTCAATTTGGACTCCTTTGTCAAAAGGTATTTCAATGCTGCATGGTTAGAGTAAACAATAACTTTAAAGCCAAGCAAATAAGATCTAAATTTATTTAAAGCAAAAGCAATTGCTAAAAGATTTTTCTTAGTTGTAGAATAATTGCACTATGCACATCTCATGTTCTTGAAGTAGAAAAGACAACATGACTTTGTTTCTTAATCATTTGGCCTAAACAACTCCCCCTGTATAATTGTAGCCTAAACAATTCCCATTGCATAATTGCTAGCATTGCATATGATCTTGAACAAAAGATCCCAATTTGGTGGCTAAATAATAAGCGTCCATGTTAATAGTACCTTAAGTTTGTCAAAAATTTCCTTGCAGTCCTTTCCAAAATTAAATGGATTGTCTTTTGTAACAACTTTAATAATGGTATGACAATCTTGGAAAAATCTTTAATAAACTTGTGGTAAAATCCTGCATGTCTAAGAAAAGATTGAACTTTCCTAACACTTGTACGGTAAGGTAATTTCATAATCAAATCCACTTTTGCTTTATCAACTTCTATAACCTGGATGAAATCAAATATCCTAAAACAATGCCTTAAATGGACACAAATTAAAGGGGTTAACTCCCTGTTAGTTAATGTCACGTTACTGACATGACATTATGTTTATATTTTTTAGATAAAAAGTGAGTCTCACTGTCACATTATTATTTATTAAATTAATAAATAAAGTGGGTCTCATAGTCATATGACAGTAGGAGGCCACTGTTTATACAGTCACACTTGCCACATGGCAATTAAGCTCATATTTATATTTTTTAGATAAGTGGGGATTACTTTTTATTTACAAAATAAAAAATGATGTCACATTTGCATCAGGTTACTAACCTCATCAAATTTTTTATTTACTTAAGATTTGTTTTTAAATGTTTTAAAAATATCATGGTTCAATTTAAAAGCTTCAAAATTTTAAGAACTATTCTATATTATTGTAAACGTTGAAATTCAAAGTCTTTCATTATTTGGTTGAATTTTCTTTATTTATTATTATTCATGATCATGCATTAGTCTTGAGATATTTGGTTGGTACTCATAAACTATTTAATTTACATATTTAATATTTGTTCCAATAGGAGGAAGAATGCTTCAGGCTATTCATTGGTCTTTTCAAGCTCTTAAAAAGGCAAAAAAAAAATAGCCGAAAGAAAAGAAGAATTGAGCACAAAGAAGAAAATCAATAAATTTCAAAGTTGAGACGTCTAACACACACAGTTTTAACTAGAAAAGGTTGAATAGTAATGGAGCTCGCGAATCGTGACTGAAGAGCTTGACATGTGCATTGATACCGAGGTGAAGACTGTAGCTATTATATCAGAAGCAGTGGGGGTTAAGTTGTCACTGACTAAACCAACATATTTCACATACCAAAGTATACTATGAAAGCATTATTTAACAAAATCCTTCACCATCCTCTGCTGGCGACTGATGGGCATCAGGAGATTGCTTATCATCATCATCTGATGCCTTTTTGGCTCTCTCCTTCCATCGTGCCCATACCCACTTCAAGATGAAGAACCCTCCAAGAGCATAAACCTGATAGTGCACCAAGTAGCTTCACCGTTAGAGAACACAATTGTGGTTGTAGTTTTACATTCAATCTAGAGCATTCAAACCTGGGCACACAGAGAGAGTGAAGTGATACTTAAAATGCCACATTCACATACTCTTCAAGAAAATGTGAGAAATTAGCAAGGCCGGGCTCAGGGTTTTGGCAGAGGAAAATAAGAGAAGGAAATGCCTTGCACACTCTCATGCACTGGTCCGCCTAGTTCGAAATGACAATTTGAGTCTTGTTTGGATTTAAAGTGATTGATTTATTAAATTTTAATACGATAATATTATTGAAGGTCGATAGAAAGTTCTGTTTCCTTTGTAACCTCTCACATTCAATTAAACCAAACTGGTCCAATCAAACATTGACGTATCCACTTATAATCGCCAATGAGGGTGTGGGTGTGTATCAGGACAGAATGTTATGCTAATTGACCGCAAGAAGAATGATAGTTATAATGGAAAAGAACACAAAACAACCATAAAATTCTAATAACACAACGGAGAATGCAACTTACCGGGAGAACGATTAAGGGATGCGAAATCTTTGCTGGGTCTTCAACCTCAAGCTTCAATGGAGGAGGGATTTCCGGTTTAGGCTCTGCAAACCTCACCCTTTCCGGTTTATGGCTTGTGTTTCGTTTGTTGCTGGCAGCCTGATGGTCAGGTTTTGGTTGGAAAAACGGAGGAAACTTGAAGTCAATTTTTGGGAGGAGAGAAAACAAGTTGTTCCGCGCTTCTGGGTCCTCTTCCTTGCTTCTGATTCTGGAGGTATCCACCATGGTTCAGGTTTGATTATTTGGATGAAGAAAAATAAAAATAACTGATGTGTGGGTTGATATAAGACGAGTTCAAAGTGATGAACTATGGGTTTCTTGAATGTGCTAGACTGGACGAAGCAAGTGTTTTATACTGGAAAGTGTTGGATAAATTCGTAGATAAATGTAGAAAGGACTTCAAAACATATCCTTGTCAAGTGCTGTAATAACAAATAACAATTCAAGTTTGAAACGCTTCCCAAACTAATCACTCCAATCAACAAGTTGCAAATTGCAATTATTTTGGTTATTTGAACAAATAATTAAAGGCTTTGATAAATAATGTAACTAAAATTTATAAACATACATAAAAATATTATTATTGTTTCAATCTAAATGACCTGAAATGCAAAAAAGAGAGATTTTAAATTATATATAACAATAAAAAAGAATTCTATGAGATATTATAAAGTCTTTTTAATCTTTAGCAAGACTTGCAAAAAATTGAAGATATATTATATCATTGTGAAAATTGTAGTCCGGTGTTTCTTCGTATGGCTCATCGACGCTTGAATTTCAAATGCAGAACATGTCACATGCCATCCATTCATGTAGACATTCCTCAAATTTTCAAGCTTTCTTTCATTATCTTACATCCATCTGCTTGGTGTTGCAGGGGGTGAGTCTTAATATCAATGCAGCACAAGAGTTTGTTCTCAAGAATGATCTAGGGTCGCTCTAGATCATGCGAAGAACAGTGGCCATTCTAAAGTCTCACGATTTTGTTGTCCTCTTCCAGAAAGGTGATTCATCTTGAGCTTGAAGATTCAGAGTTTCTGCACATCATTTTGTCATACTTTCGCTTTAAGGTCAAAAAAAGAAAACACAATAAAATTTGGAAGCTGAGGACCACGAACAATCCAAAAACTGGTTGGTTGCTTTCTGTTGCACACTTTATATCGCTGCCAGCATCAGGTGATGCTCTCTATGTTACATACTTTTTATACAGTTGTTTGCACATTCTGTACAGTTGCTAGTAACGAGTTATTGCGGGAGGAACTCAAATAATCATTGAATCTTAGCGTCCCAAGTTAACAACAGCCCAACTACAACGTTATTTTGAATAACTTGTTCTGAAAGAATCTTAAATTCTTTTTCAACATCTCCCAGCCTCATTTTCTCATCTCTCTCCATGTTTCTGGGAAACTATATAATTTGCCATTTGCATTACATTTCTAATGCATTCAAAAGAAGGCCAAGAGGTCTGTTTATCAAGAGCAACAAATGATGACTGATCTGTGATGCAGCTTTTTCACCTTTCTGTTTAACATATTTGTTATAGCAGGATAAGGACAAAGAATTCTGATTGTGGTTTGATTTACTACTTACTATTGAACCATTTAACGGGAAAGCTAGTTTGTGAAGCGCAATATACCTATCACACTTGCATCTTAAAATCACTTGCACATATAAGAAACAATGAACACCTGCAAAGAACTTTTAATTGTGTTACCAAACGTCTTTCAAGGATGCCATAAAGATCACCCTACATGGAGTCTTTACATATGAGTTCCAATCCATTGTGGTGCCCAGTACAAATCGTTTTTAAGGTGCTTCCCACGGGTACATGATCATACTAAAGTGCCTCTGAAAACCTCAAATCTGCTGGACCAGGACCTAATATTCCTTTCTGTTCACTAATCTTTCCTAGTCCAAGAGGAGGTGGCTCCAGGATTCCACTCTTTTCCTCTTCTCTCCACACAGTTCCTTGCCACTCCCTCTGCAAATATCCAAAAAAAAGGTGAACTTTGGGCGATAACCAAGAAAGTCCATCATACTCGTTTGATACCGAGAGCAGATTCTTTCCAAATTAAAGAAGGGCACATAATTGGAGGAGACTAATAATCAAAACACCGAAGTATGCAGTCTTAAGCTAAATTAGTTAACCACTTGCCTCATCATAAGTGTAAGTGTCATCCTGCAATACTGGGGTCGCAAGAGGGGGAGCAACATCTGGGTTGGGCTTCTGGAATATAAATGTAGTATACAGACCTGCAAGATGGGAATATTAAAAGATAAAGAAATAGTTTTAAGTGCCAAGCAGAAACTGCATGCCATAAAAGATAAATAATGCAGCACCTAGCACATCATATGATCGAGGAAGAAGTCTCCCTTTGGCATCGATGAGGTTTGGACCCAAATTCGTCAAAATGCCTGAAAATTGCATTCTTGAAACAAAGGCAATATCATTATAGTTTGTTAAACATCCATGTGAAGTAAACGGAGTGGTGAATCCTAAATGCTTAAAAGGTTTGCCTTGGTCCTATGTTTTCAAGTATCATAATGTAAAGTTAAATTCAAATGCTCTTTTTTTTTTTAAAAAAAAAAAAATTCAAGTACCTGTTATCATCATAAAACTCGGTCAAATTCTGAATCTCCACATACTCCAGACCAGCTTCCCTGGCCAACCTAGGCAAGCATACAGTTTGAAACCATCAGGCCGCATGAAAAGTCAACAGAAATAAAACACCATATTCCATACAAAACCCAATCAATTTTCCTATTTAATTAAGCCAACTGATAATTAGTTCAGATAAAAAAGTAACCTGATCAAGCTAGGAAAATGAACCAAGCAATGGGTTTCTGTAGACATATCATGAGCAAATTTTAACTGGTATTTCTTTCCAAACAATGGGAACCTGACTTCAATAAAAGAGAACAAATGAGAAAAAAAATAATTTAAAATTTTTGAACCAACTGTATGAACTAAGATGCATACATACTTCTCTTCCTCAACTTCAAAGGTGATCATGTAGCTTTCTGATCGAATGCAATTGGGAACGATGTTTGGTTTCATGCCACCACTTCTATTGTGGTATGCTTCAACGTTCTTCTGATACTTAGCCCTACATGACCATGATGTCATTAGTACAATTGAGAATTCTCCTTTATCAAGTCTCCGTCTGTAACCATGAATATATTGAAAGCATATGGAAGATCAAATATATACAAGCCTATCACAAACATGTCTCAAAGACAAGATACACATACCAGGACCTACCATTAAAACATAAAGGAAACCATAACTATTGAACTACAAAAATATTAAAAAAATGTGTCAGCTTTATGGATTCTCTGAAAAGTCTATGGCACCTTGCTATATATCATTCACTAATACAATACAGATGTGTTTGTGCATTCGTGTGTGTGTGTGTGTGTGTGTGTGTGTTTGAGATAGAGAGACAGAGAGCAGAGGCCATGATCGTTACACCTCTGTTCTTTTACTAGAGGACTCAAACCAACTACCATGCAACAGAGTGTCAGTTTAGGCCTGAAGATTGCTTAAATTGCATCATTACTTAAATACATGACTGAACTAAATACTTCAAAACAGAACCATCCTCAAGCATTAAATACTACGAGGATAATATGTGATAAGCCATCATCAGAATCTGATGCAAATTCTCAAGTCCAGAAATGCAAATTCCAACATAGAAATGAAGCTAGCAAATGCAGAAGAAATAGGAAATATCATTCCTAGTCATTATTCATACCATATGGTAGATGAGTCAGGAGTAATACCAAAAAAGTAACCCCCAGGTTTAAGCAATGACGACACATTATGCAGGAGTTTTCTTGCACTCTCTTCAGTTTCAAAACACAACTGCAAACAAAGTTGAGACAGCTGTCAAAATCTCAAGGACAATAATGCCAAAATAGATTAATGCATTCATCACCTTTTCCCCATAAGAAACGGGGAAATTATCTGATAAAAAGGAAAAGAAATGGAGAATGATGTATCAGAAATAGATTAGGAACCTGCAAGTTCTGTAAGCAGCAGACTATATCAGCCTGATTAGTCTTCTCCTTCAGATGCAATTCAAAATTTTCCTGCACAAGCAAATTATTGGCAAGTAAACTTTCAGAAAACAACGTAGGCTCCTAAGGAAATCAAATCATATCCTGAAAGACTCACGTCATGACATAAAGCATAGCCCATAATTCCTGTCTTAATGCCCATTGAACCCATTGTAAAGTAGTGCCCACAATTTAAACATCAAGAATACCCATAAATGAATCACAACCGCAAAACTGATAGGAATTAGTCAGCATATCTCTTCACTGTATATCTTTCCAGATACTCTCTATCTTCCCAGATACTCTCTTATTCATGTATATTCTCATAGATACGTTGTTATTCAGTTAGTTACAACAACACTGTAACTCACCTGTATATATTTCATTGCTTATCACGTAATACACACAAGTCTTTTTACTGTGATATTCGTATATCCTTTCACCCATAAGCAGAATATTGGAAGATTCAGGTACCAGAGTATGAGAATTACAAATGAAGCTATTATCGGCATATGTGTAACACAAGCATGACTAGATCACAAAATTCGTATATTACATAGTCGATATGAACATTCCAATTGAACAGGCGTCAAAAGACCACCATTACTAGCTTCTCTAATATGAAGGATAACCCTCCATTCGTTTCAGCATAACCCATGATGAACGACAAAAGAGTGCCTAAAGGGGGAGGCATAATTAAATAGACATGTTGTGCAAAAGAAGGAGAAGCTCACAGAGCAAGGGTCAGCTTCGAAGAAATCAGCAGTGCAGTTTTTTCTCTGACTCTCCCATGCTTCTTTCATCTCACTTACTCCAGATGACGATTCATCTACATCCAAAACAACAATCTTTAAATCGTTTCTCCCCTCCAACAAATAGAGAAGAAAAACGAAGACAAAGAAGAAGAAAGAAATATAAACGAAAAAGGTTGCCAGAAGCGACCTTTTCTCAAAAGAAAATATACACATCGTACCGATTCCAATATAGTGACCAATTTGGGCAGATTCCCATTTGTCGGCGTCAGCTCCAACTCCACAGTACAAATCACAAACCTTCATTGAAACCAAACCAAAGCCAAACCCTTAATAGCCACATAAATGCACACAAACTAAAGACTGTTTGATAACCAGCATAGAGAAAGAAACGGAGAAGAGCAGAGACAGTGGCATAGGGGTGAGCGAAAATCTTGATAAGAGCTAACTTGGCAAATTCGTAGAGACGATGGTGAGTAGATTCCGTTCTCGTCGGCATCACAAATGCGCTCATCAACTTTGTCAGATCTCCAAGAACTCTAGGTAAAACCCAACAAGAAGCCAAGTGACTGTGTGACTTGTTTCGGACTTTGGACCCTCAAGTTCGCTGCAATGCAGCCAGGTTTTAATTTTTAGACAAAACAAAAGAGCACACCTTTACATAAAAGGCTGCGAGTGCACAGCGAAAATATAGTAGAATTATGCAACTGTTCTACTTCCACCAGATATTTTATTAAGTAAATCGGATTTTATTTGCTCCTAGAACTAGAAGGGTATAAAAGAGGCCCAAAACCCAACAACTTATAAAGTTAAAATACTTTTAACTTGTTAAGGAGATGAACCCACTAGAAGCATCACAAAGCGAGAGTCTGGTTGAAGCGGCGTTAAGGGTTCTTAATACGCCGGACCCTTTTGAGAAGGCGAGGCTTGGCGACTCCGTTGCCTCTCAATGGTTTCAAGGAACCATTTCTCATGCCTACAACCCTTCGCGGGAGTTCCCTGTACCTGATCGTCCCGCTAGGCTTACCAATGTATTATTCTATCTTTCGTTACTGAACAATCTTTTTTGGTGTTAATTAGGCATTTGATTAAAAGAATAATTAGGCCTTTGATATAATGCTTGACTAGTGTAGATTTAACGTTGTGAGTGTGCAGCTTAAGTTGGTGGCACCAAACTTAATGCCAAAGCTGGGAAAAGCTGGTAGCTTGCAGAGCAGGCAGGCCATTGTCCATAGCCTTGTGCACACTGAAAGCTGGGCTATTGATTTGTCTTGGGTACTCGGCTGACTCTTGGACAAATTTGTTTATACCGCTATAGTTGGCCATTGATAGTCGTGTATTATCCAATGATATTTTAGGATATAATTGCTCGATTTGGTAAGCAAGAGGCCATGCCAAGAGAGTTCTTCACTGATTTTGTGAAGGTCGCCCAAGACGAGGGCAGACATTTCACTCTTCTTGCAAGAAGGTTGGAGGAAATGGGCTGTTCTTATGGAGCACTACCTGCTCATGATGGTCTATGGGACTCGGCTATTGCTACGTCCAAGGACTTGTTGGCTCGTTTGGCTATAGAGCATTGTGTTCACGAGGTGCATTTCTTCCCCTTGGCTAATTGTCACCTAGAGTACGATCGCACACCATTATCTGGAAAGCGGTCACCTTCGATGGAGCTTGAACGAGTCTTAATAGTACAATACTGTCAATTGGGATCACAATATCTTGCAGAAACTCTTACTTTGCCCCTGGTGGAAAAATAGAGTGCTTAATGAAATCATTTTTGGTGGGTTTCTATGCAGGCTAGGGGATTGGACGTGATGCCTTCCACCATCTATCGATTTCGGAATGGTGGTGACAATGAGACGGCTGATTTACTGGAGAGAGTGGTTTATCCAGAAGAAATCACCCATTGTGCTGCTGGGGTGAAGTGGTTCAAATATCTTTGCTTGAGGACCACCAGAGATCCAGATTTGACCATTGGAAGCGAAATCATGATGGAGGATAACGAAGAGATAATCAAGAAATTTGGCACTATAGTGAGGGAATATTTCAGAGGACCATTGAAGCCACCATTTAACGACGAAGCAAGGATAGCTGCTGGCTTTGGACCTCAATGGTATGAGCCACTTGCTGACAAAGACATGATACATCAGAAAAGCCGATGATGAATTGCTTCTAAAGGTAAGATTCCGGAGGACTGAAATTTTTATTCATAGCTTTGTTAAGGACCGTGGCATGTACCCATTCTTCATCTAAAGCTTTTGTCTTGCCAAAATCTACTGTTGTGTCGACTGACGTTTTTGTTAGGACCCGTCAGCTCATCGATGTCTAATGTTTTTACTTTATACATTTTGGAGTTTGGAGTTAATAAAGAATGGAGAGTGGATTAGTCTGAGAATGGATGGCCCGGACTAACCCGGTGCGAGCGGAGATTAGTCTGAGAGTAGATGGCTTAAAGGCGCCTTCTCATAGTTGGGACCCTTTTAGGACACCTCGTCATCTAACAAAAAAAAATACAGAATGGATATTAACGTTTCGTGAGTTAATTAAGCGTAACGCATGGCCTTCAGTATTCTTAGCCATCAAAATATTGATTTATCTTTCCTAATATCTTTAGCTTATTAAAGGCTTTTTGTCACAAGGATGTTTTTAGGCCAGAAAGATGCCTTCAAATCTCTCAAAATTCCATCAAAGAGTTTATGTGCATTTATCTTAATCAATTGTCAAACACCTTCTAGTTTGAAGCATTTCATCAGACGGGTATAAGTCCTTTGATTTCCACACTTTATAGGCTTTGCTATTTCTGTTAGAAACACATGAACACCTACTCCCAACACTTAAATCTGGACAAAAGAGTATATAGAAGTTTCACATTAGTGTTTGAGATATTTCATTGAACGAGTTCTGTGCATTTGGTTTTATGGTATTTGTGGGCAGTAATTAATAAAGAATCAGATCATATATGTGTAACAAATGTTTATTGATGTCTCGTAAGGTCTAGAAAGAGACAAAACATACACGTTTTTCAGCGTACAACAGACACATATATAAGCAATAGTTTTGGATCAGTTTTAGCTTTCTTTTTTCACCAATCATCATGTCCTTTTATGCTAAACTTATCCTAATTCCAATTTTGCAAATGTTTGGAGCAGTATAACCCTTGCAAACAAGGATAAACAACGTACAATTAACATAATTGACAAAGTTACATAACCATTTTATAACTGACATTTTGTAACTATCACAAACAGAAACTGATGTGGACTTTAGCTTATCCTAAACTCGAATTTCTAGCCGCTATGATGCCTCAATCATCTAATTTATGAATGTGACTAAAATTTGCCAAAATGGACAATTTACACATTTTCTAGATTTTTGTAACTCAATAATTGTTTTAGATAGCCTTATTACATCTTCTTCTTTTCAAATTATGTCACTATTATGTTGCCCAAATTATGCAAGTTGGTGTCTATCAAACTCCAAAAAAAAGCTCTCACACTTACGCAACTCATTTCCAATTCATCTCTAAAATTAAACACACTAAATTACAAAAAACAATTTAAATTTTTGTCAATTTTTCAATTATAACCCAAACTTTAAAAAGTGACAATAAAATGTTCAAACTTTCAATTTTTTAAATTCTAGCCCGACGTTAGTACTTTCGTTATTTTTGTTGACGTGTCACTATCACGTGTCCAGGAACCTTAATTAATCAGACACGTCAGCAATGATTAAGATTCAAAATCCTAATTAATTAAATGTTGTCGTTTCAACAAGAGTAAATCCTAACGATTCCTCTTCCCAGATGCACAAAACCCCTTTCGTCTGTTGTCTCAGACGTAAGAAATCCCTAAATCTTTTGACAATCTTTACCCTTTCTTCTGATTCTCTCCACTGACCAATTATATCATTTTCTGCCTCCTATGAAGAATCAATGAGCTAACACCTTATCTCAATTCTCACTCTATTTAAAACTTCTTTATTTTTGTAAAGGTGGTTTCTTTTTTGGAAATTGAATTATCGGTCTCTTTTATTTCTATTTTTAGCTTTATTTTATAGAGAATATGGCGGTTGTGAGCTAAATATTTTAATTTTGTTAACTTGGTATCGTAAAGATTGAACCTTTTTTTTTCTTTTTTCTTCATATGATTTTATAAGCCTTCTGAAATTGAAGTGGAGAAAGAGAGGGTTGATTTGAAATTGGGAGCTAAAGGATCAAATGAAGCATGAAGCAAAACCTCGTGGCTTTCAAAGGGCAAGCTTCGAAGCTGTAAAGTGTGTCACAAGAAGCTTACGAAGTTACTCTAAGAGAGTTAAAATCATTCTTGATGAAACTTCGAAGTAATTAAGAATTCAAGCTAAAAAGGCTAGGAATGATTTAGGTGTCCTAGCTAAGGAGATACTGAAGAGGGTCAGGAATATCTATCAACGGCTATTGAGAACTACCCTGAACTAGTCAAGGAGATTGTGCAAACATTTTCTTCCATAACTGACAACATTAATGGTATCTCCAAAGTCCAAGATTTTCATGTTAGAATACCTTATAGTAAGAATAGTTGTACATATCTTTTGATGCTATTATATGGTCGTCCTCCAATTGGTTGCATTGTAAAGATTATATTGAAGTGGTTCCATAATGGATGCTTAAAGCAGATGAGTGCTTTATGATCAAGTGGATTATTTCTTTTGGTGATTTTCTGTCCTTCATGATCACAGGAAGCATTTCTACCATAAGATTTGGGGTGATTCTTGCGGTGCCCTTTTAGCATTCAATGTATCAAGTTTGAGATGGTACAGAAAAGGAGAACGGTATCATTTTGCCTTAAAAGGATAGACAAGTTAGCATACTCTTTCTGTCTATCATAATGGTATGGTAAGAGAAATGTTGTTATACGTTAGCTTCGTACTTTATGATATAGAGTGATCATTTCTTAGTTATGATTCAACTAAGAGGAGTTTGATCTAAAGACTTTGCAATAAAGAATTGAATGACTAAGTAGTTTTTTTCAACTTAAACATTCCTTTCATTTCATAGGATACACTATAAGACTTAAATGTTTAAAGAAATTCATTTTCTTCAAAAAAGAATGCATGTATATTTATAAATAGTAATAAAAAATATGAAAATAATAGACTATTTGTAAAATTTGTAGAAAATGCCACACGATACATAGATTAGTGATGATGAATTACAATAATTTTTCCCTACATAAGAAATAAACAAAGACAAGGATAATCTTTCGGCATGGTAGCTCTGTAGAAATCCTATATTACAAAATCAAAGCGTTAGAATTAAACAAAATGCTAAACTTCAATGAGAAGATCAGTGGGCCATTCGTGTCTTAGGTGTTATATGTTTAAAGTATGTGGATGAAGATCCATAAAAGCCATTCAGAAAGGCTTGCATAGGGATGGAAAAAAGCCCCGCCCCGATGGGGATCCGATATTTCCCGACCCGAAC
>JAOSBK010000206.1:22017244-22036599 GCA_027568895.1 Erythroxylum shatona | reverse complement strand
TGATATAAAATAGAGTTCTAAATATTATAAAACTTATCACTACCATAAATTGATATAAAATAAAGTTCTAAATATTACAGAAATTGATATGAAATAGAGTTCTAAATGTTACAAAAATTGATATAAAATATAGTTCTAAATATTATAAAACTTATCACTACCATAAATTGATATAAAATAAAATTCTAAATATTATAAAAATTAATATAAAATAGAATTCTAAATGTTACAAACCTCCACAATACCATAGAGAAGTAACTCTAATAGTCCATTCTAACTAAATTCCATCCTAATGTAACTCTAAGTGTATAACCAAATTCCATCCTAATGTAACTCTAATAATCCATTCTTAACTAAAGAACCTTTTTTTAGTTAACACTTAACAGTCCATTCAATCTAGAAGACTCTTCTTCTTCCTCCAGATCTGCATCCCTATCTGTCTGTTGTGAGCCGCCACCGTCATCTGATGATAGTAACTCTGGTCATCACAGAGAGTTTCGGTTAGAGGTTGGTTTAGATCAGGAATTCTTCTGGCTCAGGAATTCATCACAGATAGTAACTCGGGTTCACGAACGACGTCGTATTTCCGCAACGCATGGAGAGAATCTCCCGAAGGTCTGGTACCGAGTCCATGGCCGACGTCGCTGCCACCAACCAGTGCCCAGACGGCCACCCACAGACTGTCGCCGCCACCTTCCACCTCTCCAAAGCCAACTTCGATCGATTCGTATCCAGGTCCATTTTTTCGGGGACGAGGGAGACCCTTTTGACGCTCTTCATCTTCAAGAAGCCCCTCTTCCTCTACAACGTCGCACTCCTTCCACTGCTTCTGTCCCTTCCTATGACTACCCCTGGAAGCGTCATTCGGCGAGATCTTGTGTGATTCGGGTTTCAACGACCCAGAAAACTGACTCGTCGAGGACTCACGTGAGTGTCGACCAACGGAGGACTGAGAATGCGGCGGCGATCCCACAGGGCTAAGCACCGGCGTGGAATGAAAAGACATCGTTGTCTTCTCCCCATCGTGAGAGTCTCGAGAAGGGCTTTGCACGAAGTAGACTGGGCGGCGAGGAGATCTCGTCGGAGAGGATGGTGCGAGGCGGGTGACTTCGGAGTCTGTCTTTGCGTGTATTTTGCAAAAATTCTCTAAAGACCAAGGGTTTAAAACCGGACCGGATCGACATAAAAAGGTTGAACCGTCCGGTTTTTATATAGAGAGGTTATTAAGTGAAACCGAACCGGACCACTGACCGGTTCAAACTTTTTTCGGTCGGACCGGACGGTCCGGTTCGGTTTTTAAAACATTGGATTTAATTAAAGCAAAGAAGAGAAGCATAATATAATTCAAACAAAGCATGTTATACAAGTGCTAAATTATGAACTAATTTAGACCTTATAAACATGCATAGTATAACCTTATCATATATCAACCAATGTTTTTGTACAAACTCTGAGTAAATAAAATATATCTCTTTCAAGGATACTAGTTGACCAATTTGTTACATTGGTCTATTATTATATGTATAGAATGAACACTTTAAAAATCCTAACATAAGTCATCCTAGATCTAAATTGACCAAATCTTCTACAATAAAATTTTCAAGTTCTTCCAAATTTCAAAGAACATTCTTTTGAAAAGTAATTCATTCAAAACTATTTCAAAAGTTCTTTAAAAGTATTTTTATGCATTAAGAAGGTTTACTTTAAACTTAAGCCAAACTTTCTCTTAACTATGATAAACAATATGTGATAAGCCTTTAATATCATGCAATGATTAAGCCCCTAGTTCACTGAAATAACTAAAATATAGTTATCAAAAGGATTTGTTCAATTATGATTTGCTTTTATATGAGGTAGAGTTTATATGCTAATTTAATGCTAGAACAAGAAATATTTAAGAGCTATAAAAGTTAAAGATCTCTAAAAAAATTCTATATGAATATTAAATTCCATGAAACTTTTGATTCTATCAACTGGAAGATCCTAGTTAATACAATAACGTGTTTTTTCTTTTGTTATCAATTCCTTATATGGAAGGAATAATATGCCATTACTTCATCTTATATTGCTTTAGAAAATAGGGACCCCTATTTTGGCTTTCAATAAAGCCAAAGGATTAAGACAAAGAGATCTATTATCCTCTTACTTGTTTATGTTACATGTTGAAACTGTGACTATACTGATTGAATTCAATATTGAATAAGTGAAAAGGTTCAAGTACCGTCACAACTACAAGAAACTAAAGCTTTTTAGCCTAAAATTTCAAGACGATCTTATTTTATTATATGAAGTTGACCCCAAATCAGTTAAAATTTTGATAGATTCTCTACATATGTTTAATAGGCTCTCAGGGATCTCTATTAATAATAGTAAGATCAATATATATCTCTTTGTAGATTCAAACAAAATGGTTTCCCAATTTTCTATCTTATCTGGACTCAAACACGTATAGCTTCCATTCAAGTGCTTGGAAATATTAATTTCAACTAAAAGAAACTCCTTTAGGGATTGTAAGCCCCATTTGATTCAATTTAAAAAAAAAAAACATTAGAATATTTTCTAATGCATGTAGAACTTAGTTGATCATTGCAATGCTTAACAATCTTCATATCCATTGGAGTTTTCACTTTTTTCTTCCTTAGAATCTGTTCAAGTCAATTAAGAGGTTCTTAAAAAAAAATTGTATGGTTTAATAAGTCAACTAATTCATTTGCAAAGAAAGTTAATTGTTCTAAGATTTGTGCTCCTAAGGAAGAGGGTATTTTAGTTATCAACTCGGTAAGGAGCACCAATAAAATGTTATCATCCAAGAGGATATGGAAACTATTTACTAATTACGAACCAATTTTGGTTAAATGGATGCATAATTACATACAAAAGAGCTTCTCAGGTATTGAATCTAAATTGTAAAGCTCTTTGATCTCAATCAAATGCTAAAATTGAGAAACTTACTACTCTTGACTCTCAATCAAATGCTGAAAATGAGAGATTTACTTTGTTAAAAGATAAAAGCATCATTGGTAATAGAAAATCAACTTCCTTTTGATTTGGCAATTGCAATGAACGAGGTCCTCCCCACAAAGTCCCAAAAATTTATAATCTCAAGTGCATAATTCCTCTAAGACCAAAGTGCAGGTGATCGTATTGGATGAAGAGTGAGACTACACCTATAGAGATTTCTCTTCAATCATAACTACAATCCCTACTTACAAACCTAATCAAAAGATTGAGGATAAAATAATGTAGAAAACACATAGCTCTGATACCTTCTCAACAAAACCTATATGCAAATCTTCAAAGCACCTTTTTAGATAGTTCCATAGAGGAAGCTAGTTTAGTTTAGAAAAATTTTGTCTAAAGATTTATTCAACTTGTAGCTAGTGATTAAGCAAAGGCTCAACTCTATGGATAAGCTTAGCAGCAACCTTCTAACTATGAACAATTATAAGTTGTGCAACTAGATTTTGAAAACCTTGAATCATCTGTTTTTTAATTGTTGGTATTCCAATTGGTTTTAGAAACAAGTTCAAACTCTTTACAAGATTAGAAGCATGAAAAATAACTATGTAAAGATAATGGAAGGTGGATGCATCGTGTACTAAGCCTTTCCAATACTATCCATACCTTATTACCTTTGAAGGTCTATAATCCTTAAATGAGAAGTTTCCGACATGCAGTCTTTAGATTTTTGACAACTAAATTCAATTAATTTTATAGTTTTGGTGAACGGCTGTATGAAATTGAACATATCAAGACTTTTTATTGCATCAATACGTCAAATAAGTTTATCTAATGGTACATCAGGTGAAACACATTTCAGCCGCCACTCAATCTTTAGCAGCCACAATATGTTATCCTGTCTTCATTTGCTGTCAAAAATATGGAATCTTGGCCATAAACCATTAACCAAAATCTCCACGGTTGATGGAGCAAACGATTTACAGTGACAATTGGAAGCAATTGGTCGAGAGCTCAATTTCTAACTTGTCCGCATTTCAAAGTTATTTGCAATATTTTTCAATGTTACACCCATGTTTAGCCACTAACTTGAAAATTTGATGCCGACGAAGTAACACAGGGATGAGACGAAAATATTATAATCCAGTCTGTTCGCCTTTTCCCTTCAAAGGTAGAAAAGAGGTGAACCACTGCTTCCAAGGGGCATCCTTTTGTTGCTCAACCCATGATAAGAAGGCACTGTCTAACAAGCAGAAAACGTTGACATAGAGAAGTTGGTACCTTACTGGCACATAGCGAAAATTGGCTACCTGCAGTATTGGCCATGCACCACCTTCCATGATCAAGGCCGGAAGGAAATCCCTCTTCAGGCCTTCTTTCACTTGAGCAACATTGTTTCCAGTAGCAAATCCCATGTAACTGAAGAACACCAATAAATCAAATGGACCAAAAATTAATCCATCAGCTGCAACTTTTGCAGCAATGAATCGAGCTGACTTTGGTTGTAGTTGAAGCTTCACCCTTATAAACTTGTCCAGGCCCTCATACCTTCCAGAGAAAACGGCTTATAAGTAACCATACAAGAGAGCTTGTGATAGCCAAAAGCTGCTTCCCACCAAGCACGTTATTGTTTTGAAAATAAATTTAGTTTTATCCCTCAAATTATAAGCTATAACTTCTTCATTGTTTGGCTGCCATTCCATAGGATGGATCAATTAGATATAATAAAAAACAGGCAGTCCAACTAAGAAGTATTTCACGCTTCAATATTAATAAGCTTGTTCGTTGGATACCTAAAACTGATTGTTTGACATGCCAATAGGAAGCCACCATGTCCTGCCAATCACAACAACTAGGCATAGTAGATGGAACTAAGAATCATACTTATGTTCCCTGATTATTGGTTAAGATGCTGAAAGAACTGAACAGAGTAAAAGATGAAGCAAAAAGTATATACAAAATGTGAAAACTGAAGGCTATATAGAACTTTTAGTACGATTAGTATGAAGTGATACCTTCAAGTACATGACACTATTGCAAACCTTATGCACTTCAGGAAAGTCTATCCTAGTCGAATTTCATTCATAAATTTCACGTTAATGAAATCTGTAACTGTATACATCTTACACCTACAAGCATTTATTTTTCTTTTTTCTACAACATCTAGTTGGGATGACGAGATGTGCTTGAGGAACTTACACCTACAAGCATTTCTTTGTTTTTTTTTTCCCCGACAAAACCTAGTTGGGTTGACGAGATGCGCTTGAAGAATTTGTCTCAAAGAAATCTTGTCTGAACTCAACTTCTCTGTATTAGAACCCCACATATATTACCTTTTAATCCAGATTGTCATACCTTGAAGATAATTGTTTAGGCTAATAAGAAATCAACTTCTTAAGAATCTAATACCAAAGAGAAAAGAAAAAGGCTAATAAGAAATCTACTTCTTAACCATACGCTAAAATATAAAACTCAACCCAAATAATTGAAAATAAGATAACAAGATAAAAGAAAACGAACCAGAAATGGCCAACTGGACCAATGAAACCAAAACCAAACATGCTAGTGATAGCTGCACGTTTCCAATCAACTTTGAATTTTGTATCTATAGGCTGCCACATGAACAAAAAAAAATTCTATAGTTATTTGTGCAGTAAAAATTAATTACTCTTGCTCCAGAAAATACGGCAATGAAGTCATGTAAAATTTGCAAAAGCATCAACTTAAATAATCAAAACAATTTAGCAACAAGAGTTAGTTATTACAGAACACAACTGACATTCCTATTAAGCATAACCT
Source organism: Erythroxylum shatona (assembly GCA_027568895.1). NCBI lineage: Eukaryota > Viridiplantae > Streptophyta > Magnoliopsida > Malpighiales > Erythroxylaceae > Erythroxylum > Erythroxylum shatona. The sequence goes on along the minus strand of JAOSBK010000206.1, from coordinate 22,030,842 downwards.
AAATTATTAGCTACCATATTGCAAAATCCGACTCTCAAGTTCACCAGTCATAGCTTTGTTTTTTTATATACTCAGATCAGATTGGTCAAAATGTGTAATGATCACACGTCTGATCAAAATGTGTAATGATCACACGTAAGTAATTAACTTTTCTGTAAAAGGACTAAGCACGCACATGAAGGAGAGCTTTCTCCGAGTAGTTTACTAGCTATGGAGTAGGAGATACATTAACACGTAGAATAATTCAAACAGAAACCACTGAAACCAGGATGCGTTGCTTTCTGAACATGTATCCAAGTTTTGTAGACCAAAGTTGCCATTAACAGAGTCATCATATCACATGGCAATTAATTTCATAAACTATCACGTCTATGGCCACGAATACCTAAATTATCAGTTTGACGAAGCATTATGGGCCACCCTATAGCAAGGCATTAAAGACCAGTTATAGAGTTGAGTCTCATTTTCCAAGCTGGTTTGTTGCGTTGTTTGCGTCTTTGCGGTTATAGAAACTATAAATCAACAGTAAAAACAGGGGCATCATTCGGCGGTTATGAATCTATCAATGATAAGTATTGGCATCGAATCGTACCCAGAATCCCCAGCGGCGTCAAAAAGGAATACCTAAAGTTTCCACGTAAGGAGGAATGTCTTGAGGATTATTCATAGAAAACAAGTCGAGAATTTAAGTCAATGATCAAACTGAAGCACTCAATCATATGATTCCAGTTGACGATGCGACGCAGACATGAGCAAGAAAAGGTAGAAAGGGGGCATCAAACGGTAGACAAATATTATCAAACGGTTCCAAAGCATGCCCAGTTCTCAAGAAGAAGAACTATACACGAAATCAAAGGAAACCCAACCCAAAAACACAAGATTAGCAAGCCATTGGTAGCAAACAAAAAAATGGAACTTACAGGTTTATTGAGACGTTTAATCGCTGTTGAGTGAGTGATGTATTGGGCACCAACATCACCACAGCCCCAAAGTATTCCAGAGCTGATGACTTGGGTCTTCACGGGATGCGATATCAGACACTGTTGGTACCATTTCCATAGCTTTATCATTTTACCTTAGTCTTACCACACAGCAGCAGAGAGAAAGAGAGAGATCTAAGGACAGGGAGGCATGTCTTGTGTGTTGAATTATAGATGACCAACACCAAATTGCTATGGGAAGAAATTACGCCTTTGCAAGCAAAGCTTCAAAGGGTTTGTTTGTTGTCTTAAGAAAGAAAAATTATAATAAAGAGGTTCATGTTATAAAAGATAGAAATAATATGGTGTGCCACTAAATGCACCACTTAATTGTTAGTACATCAAATGCACCACTTAATAGTTAGTGTACCACTCCTATTATCATAATAGTATTTTATTAGAAATTTTGTACTATAAATAGAAGGATTAACTTGATATAAGTGATACTAATGTTTTAAGAAGAATTCTCCTCTCCCAAATATTCTTAAGTTTTAGTTTTGATTTTATAACAGATACGTCATAATAACTTAATAAAAAGCCATTTTCTAATATCACAAGGTGTTAAATAATTTTAAATAAATTCGCATTAATTGCTTGTAAGATGAAGCACACTAAACAAGCCGTGCAACAAGTGCCCCCTATAGGCTATAACCCTGCAACCAGAACTTAAAATTATGCATTCATACGGAGGTGTAAGGACAAGGGGAAAAGGACGAAAGCACAACAGCCAGAAGACCGCTACAAATTCAGTTTTAGGCAAGTGATAATGGTCGAAGGAGGGCAGCTTTACACCTTGAAGTTGAATTTGTGAATTGAATCTCTTTCAGAATATAGGCAATCCTTGTCTAATCTGGGGGTGTTGACCATTTCCAGAATCCCCACATAGGACATAATGAAATTAAAGAATACTTTGCCAAAACCATACAGCATATCACTGGTTCTGAAGACCCTCAATTGCTTTTTTCCACTGCCATGCTCTCTGCTTTGCATCTTCAAACGACATCACCTTCTTTGGCTGAACCAGTATTAGATATGGAAAAGAATTACATATAAGCAATCATCCACAGCTACACTTTCATGGTCAAAATATTGTACTCAAAAATGGTAGGACGCAATGCTAAAAAGCTATATTTGAAACTTATGAAAATAAGATAGAGACATTACAGCATTGGTAGACTTCTATTTACAACATAATCTCAAAATAACTCGCAGTCCAAGAATTTGGCAACTTGGTGCTAAATATCAAACAGTTTGTAATTAAAATGAGGAAACTCATAGGCAATAGCAGAGAAAAAAAGACCTACCGTACAGATCTTGAAATGAGATGGACTAGTAACTTGGATGCTGAGTTCATTGGAATTATCAGACCAGATTATGTTTCCCTTTATGACTAATTTTGAAGGATCAACGTAAATTAATTTTGGCTTGTTGGTGAGTATAAGTTGCACCTTCTTGTTAGTCAATTTCTGCAGTTTCTTTACCATTGAGATCATAACAACAGATTCATCTGGATCCAAAAATTGTTGCCTGACAACAGATACAGGTATGAATAAGACCATGTGGATAGGTAACATATAAACCACTACTTTAGAATTCTGAAGGCATTATTGTGGCTTTAAAACATATAAACAAAGTTATGAAAATAAAAGCTTTAGAGCAAACTTAGAGCATAAATTGTCAAATGTTGAGGTACCATTTAGAATCAAAGGAGTCAATTGAGGCCAGTCTAGTTATATGACCCGATGGTTCAGTGGACTGAGAGACTCCAAGATTTCCATCATTTTGTATTGCTGAGCTGTCCCCAATGTGGGACGGGTTCCATGAATCATTATCGTTTTCATGATCACCGTCTTCAGAATGGGCCTGAAGAGGCAAATCAAGAGCTCAGCAGATTTAACTGATAATTAGACAGGGAAAAATGAACGGTAAAAAGTAAATCCTTCCACGTATATCCAAGCTCAATGACAGTTATACCACTTCCTCCAATGCAAGCTTTGGAGGGGTCCTTGCTCTTAAACTATTCCAATCAATGCCCTTAAAGAAAGGATGCATCTTGAGGGAAGGATAACCATCAGGTCCAGCACCCGGTCTTCTACAGGGATCTGTATCCTATATCATGATTATAAAGCAAATCAGAGACTGCAATGATGAATTCCAAAATGCGGAAAGTGGAAAAAAATGGCAGCTTGGTAACTTATGCAAACCCAAGCCCTGCAGCTCATTAGGTATAAGATTGCCTAAGCTGCATGTCAATTCTGATGTATATCAAAATGTTAACAAGATCCAACACCCAGATTGCAAAGCATAACAAACAGACAGGTTCATAAAATGCGTGAACTCTAATAGAAGTTACAAATCACCAACTTCCTTTTCATCATGCAGTAAAGCATAGACAACAAACACAGATTGATTAACCTAAGTCTTGAAGCAATTCCTTGAGGTCATCAGCTATTCTATAATAGAGTAGAATAACACAAAAGTATTAGCAACACGGAAGCATCGATCAAAAAGAATAAACTGCTAACTTTTCACACCTAATCTGCTAAACTTTTTATCTCTTACCAATAAGCGATCAATTAAATCTCTCACTTCATCTGAAAAGTAACTAGGAAATCTAATTTCGCGGGCTATAATTCTTTGGAATATGAGCCATTCACTTGCGTCTTTGAAAGGTGAAGTTCCAGAAAGCATCTGATACAAGGTGCAGCCAAGTGCCCAGAGGTCATTTCTGTTTAATTGGCCAAAAGAGCAAAAAGGGTTAACCCATAGAAGCAAGATATTGATAGGAACAAAAAAACAATTTTAATTTACTCTCCAAGGGTATGTAGAGTTACTTGACCAGCATATTACGGATAGAAGTCTCTTACCCAAAAGTAGCTGGAGAAGAGTTCAGAACCTCTGGAGGCACATAAGCAGCAGTGCCCACAAATGTGCAAGCCTTATCATCTGGACAGGGTGTCAAATGGAAACATATCAAACCCAAGACTCAATGGTATAGCCGATAAACTTCAACGTAAAGAAATTGAAGCACTACCGGAGGATGAATTTGGGAGAACAGTTATGCGGCAATCCTGCATGGGCTTCACACTTCCAAAATCAGCGATTTTGATGTGCCCTTCTGCAGTAAGTAGCAAGTTTTCTGGCTGCAGACAAGTAATTCTTAGTGCTTTTTCAAAATGAGTAAACAATGTGAAAATGTACTAGCCATTACCTTGATATCTTGATGAATTAATCCCATATTGTGTATGTATTCAAGAGCATCTACAACTTCTGCGGTATAGAAACAAGCTTCATCTTCAGACAACCGGCCTTTCTGCGCAGATAAACTGGAGATATGAAAATATCCAAACAAGCTAACACCACAGACCACTTAGCAAGGAGAGGATAAAAGAAGTAAAGAATAGTAAAAAAGTTTTTATATAATTGACTTACTCTAGTTATTTGATCAAAAAGTTCTCCACCTTCACAGGATTCAAGTGCCATGTCTGCACATCAACAAGAAACGAACATCACATGTTAATGCTCATCTTCTGGTCTTGAATATATCAAGTGAAAGCCCCAAATAACAGTGAAGAATGCAAAATCAGGATACATGGCTTCAAGGAACCCACACAAGGAGAACGTATCTTGAAAAGTAAAATATAGCTTCACAACTCCAGGATGATCCAACTGATCAAGCACGATGCGCTCCAATTTCACAAAAGCAGTTTTATTTTCTTTGGTGATGAATTTTTTGTCCATGATCTTTAAGGCAAATACACTCCCTGTATCCTTCTTCTTCGCCCTTACTACCTGATTTATTAACATGATTGTCAGAGAAGTAATATGCGAAGATAATCGCAAAGTCGATAAACCGCAACAAAGGAATATATGAGAGGCAACATCTGCACACCACGACCATTACACAACACGAAGGATATTGTACTTATGTTCCGAAAATTTGGAGCCGCCATTGTCCTTACAGATCAGCCATTTGTTTCCTCTTCACAATCAATTCTTCATTAACCATATAAGAGCATAAACACCTTATATACCACTACGGCATAGAGCCAAGCTCATGCAACCAACCTCCCCCTTAAAGAAAATTATCTCTGAACTCTAGCCAGCACACTGTCCAATGGTTATAATTCCTAAATGGTCGGTACAGAAATACGTTCTCCTACGTGTTCTACATGCGAAGAAAAAATTCAAATTTTCTATTGAATCATATCACGGCCATTATTAACTTCATGCAAGTTAATTTAAAAGGAAATATAAACTTCTTAAACTGGTACCCTGCAATTACCAACAGTCGCGTAAGTAAAAGAATCAGAGACACGATATTTAATCAAAGTCATAAAAAAAGAAACAAAACCCACCAAACTAACTAGCAAAAAAAGAAAGCCAACAATTAAAAGAGAGCAAATGAGGCGTTGAAACTTGAAAGACCAGACCTTAGAATAAGAACCAACACCATAGATCTTGCCGAGCTCAAAATCCTGAATGGAGAAATTCTCCTGAGGAGCCCTAAAAGCAAAGCTCTTAGATCTCAGAACATTCCCATTATTAGAAGATGTTGAAGAAGAGGAGGAGAAGGAAGAAGAAGAAGAAGTGTTGTTGCTTTGAATCCTTAGCTTTGAATCAAAATCCTTCTCCATTGCCAACATCTCTATATCTCTTTCCCTGTGTTCCTTCTCTCTAATCAAATTATGGATAATACATAACGATAATGACAGATAAGCAACAATACCCACTTTCTCTCTCCAAGAGAAAGAGAGGAAAGAAAAACAAAAATTGCCTCCTAGGACGGGAGTTTCCAAGTCAAAAGAGAAGGCATTGGACGAGAATGTGAGGGAAAGTTTGAGTCTATATTCTCTGAAAAAGAAAAGTGAACAAGATTCTGCTCAAGGCTCAAGGACTAAAAATAAAAAATAAAACTTGAAAACCCTAGAAACTTAGAAATAATTGAAGGGGGAATGGATTTGACGGAGGAGAGCTGAGTGAGATTTGGGGATTGAAGAGAAGAACAATGGCACATGGAAGGAACTGAAAGATGATTACCATTCATTCATTTCATAGATTCGAGCTCTTTTATATAATTGAAAATAATGTAAATTAGTTGGCATGATACTAGAATCTGACTCTGTTAGCTGTTGCTTGTTCTTTTTTTCCCCTTAATGAAAAAGAACAACTTTGCTGGATTCAATTGATAACGAGGAAAATCAAAGTCAGAGAACAGTAATAGCAGTAACAAAGGTTGAGATAGAATTAAACAAGAAGGCATTGATTCAGTTTTACTTGTTTGTAGTATATCTCTAATAAATAAAGAGGCATTAGTTTTGGTAAAGCAATTCTACTAAATGAATTATATTCAATAACAAATAGTATTAATTCATGTGAGTATAGAATTTTAGGTTAGGCACCTTTGTTCTGTTCTTGGGCCATCAATTCAGTCACACTCCCCATCTTATTTCTCATACCATCCATTGCCTTGCTAGGATGTGATACTCTGTCCCACTTCTTTTGTTCTAATCTTGTCTCATTTATTCTCAGCCATTTATTTATATGACAGAATTAGAACAGAGGATCTGACAGATCCCTTGCCCCTGGCCCGCTTCTTTTGTTTTTTTCCCAAGGACACCTTGTACATTGTAACAGAACTTACATTCTCAATTAGTAATTTCAAGCAGAAGAAAATTCATTTGTGCCCATCTTGCAATAAATTATCCATGAATAATAATAATAGTATTACATTTACACGTAAGGGTATATAGTGTAGACATTAATTAGGGTTCAATATATTAAAATAAATAAATAACTGAACTGAAGATAAGCCCTAATATACATGTTGCAACAAAGCATACAAAGGGGAAGGAAGGATTACTAAACCAAAATTTACATCAACTATCAAAATCTTGACAAGGGGCCAGATGAGGTATAGAGATGGCAGAGAAGAACACACGACACAACATAACCTCCTACTATAAATCCCACCCATCTTTTCGACCATCAAACTCCCACTTTCTACCACCTAAACTACCATACATGTCTGAAAATTGGGTCAGGCAATTGCTTCTTATCCTGTAGTGCTCTTGTGTATTCCTGCTAATGGCAGCACCTGAAAACTTGGATGTGTCTATGGCCCATGCAGGTCTCACGTATTCAACAGTCTTGGATGAGCTGGCGTTTGCATATAAATAATTGAGCAGCACATCCTCACAGTTGAAAAACTTGTCAACCAGCTCTCTTCCTGCCTTAGCTCCCTCGCCCCAATACCTTTCAGAAGCTAATTTAGCGTCAATGAAAGCTGCCCCAGTAAGAATCATGTTATAACCTTTGTGACTCCGAGCATATTTCTCAGCCCTATACTTCAATGGACTTCCACTGATGAGACGGGGGTAGAAGCCAACTATTCGATCTGGATGTTGACGCCAAACATTGAAGCCACGCTCAATATCGTCACAACTCATCATAATGTCATCATCAAGCTCAAGAACAGCACGAGTGTTAATAAATGAGTCCTCCTTGAACCGATTATTCAATGAGTTCCATTCCTCAACTCTGATCCTAACTGGCACTTTTGACTCCAGATCACTTATTTTGGGAGGCACTCCTTTGTTCCACACTACAACAATTTCTTTGACTGATGAGCACTTGGAGTAATGCCTTACGTACAGCTTCAAATTCCAAAGCCGAGCATCATAGGTCATCGTCAACAAAGTGAACTGAGAGTAGTAACCATTTTGAGGGTAAGCCTCTTCAGCACGATTGCCTCCATAGATATATTTGACACCTGAGCACATCAACGCAATTCCAACTACAAACAGGAAAGCCAAAACCATTCTTCCTGTCCATGTATTTGGCCTTATCTTTCCTCGCAGAGATAAAGGTGCTCTGTTTAAGCGGCTACAAAACTTTCTCAACTTTGAAGAGAAATTCGTTGATCTTTCCCAGACGAAAGATATATCACTTCTCTTGCCAGAATAATGTGAACACCAGGTCAGAGGGATGATACACTTCACAGCTCCAAGCAATACACCCAACAACACAACAATTGCAGCAACAGCTGCGATTGAAGCACAACCAAGTATAAACCGCCATGCTGAATCTCCTGAAGGGACATGGTCTCCATCCATAACCGCAATCCACTCTCCAGAATTTAGATGCTGCACATCAAGATGGTGGTAACGAGCACCATTCCAAGCATTTCTCCCTTTCTTGGGCTCTGCAAAACCCAATGGAATTTCAACCTCTTTATAATCATCTCTTGTGAGAACTTCCACCTTGAAGACACGCACTCTTCGCCCATATGTTTCACCGCAATCTTGGCCAACACGATAAAGATTTCCATCATGCACAAATGGTCGACCCCCATTTCTCGCTCCCATACTCTTGTCAACATTATGAATGGGATTCTTTTTATGTGGTTTCCAAGGATCAAGAGGTGAGTTACTATACCAGATTTCCAGTTGTCCATTCTTTTTGGCTCCGAAGCCACTATGATCTGAACCAAAAAGCCAATATCCTCCATTGTGATTAATTATAAAGCAATCAACAAGGGGCTTTTTTATAAGAATTTTCTCCAGTGTCCACTGCAATGGAAAATCTAGCGCCCGATAAAGACGAAGATCCCCTTTCTGACTACTCTCAGGCATCATGTATATCTGCAAGAGAGAGTACACGATAATCAGATGGAGTAAGCTTGTCATTCAACTATAATTTTCAATTGTGCACTACTGTTTTCAACTATAGTCATAATAACTCCCTCAAGTCATAAAGTGTTATTTTCTAATGCAAAGATTGTAAAGTCAATAACAAAAAGATCAATATTTTTAACAAGATCTGCTTTGCCGAACAAACCAAGACCCCTGATGTAAAACTATCCAAGATATCTATTTTAGTACTCAGCAGTAGCACATATAGTATGTCAGCTTGTATAACTGCTATCTACTGGTGGCTATTGATAATTTAGAGCTGAAACAAATGCAACTGTGGTTTCATGCAGAAGAGTTTGGTCTTACTTGGCCAAGGTATTCAAAAACATAGGGATAAGAAAGATGCCAGTCCTCATCCAAAGCAATACCCAACTGTTGCCATGATGCTCCTTTGTCAATACTTCTGGCAACTCCAATATCGCCTTGCATGGTGATTGAATTCTTTGTTTCATAAAATAGGAACAGAGTATTTCCCTGAATCAAGTCAATACAAACAAAACCATGTCACTTTCGTAACAAAATAGTGTAGTAACAAACCCTGTCACTAAAAGATGACAAGAGAGGACAAACATGTAAACTGCCTACAAAGACTCAATGTTATGGTTCACAGCTTATTTAAAGCAATCAACCTCATGTGAGTGGTGGCCACCTCCAGTTATAATAGTATCATTTCTAATACATGTAATATTAAGAGATCACTTGCAATTTAATAAGCATTTGCAGAAATACTAAGCATAAGCCAATAAAACTAACTCCCATGGTCCTAAGTAGTCAATCATTTACTAAAACAGAAATGATTTTTTATTGTATCAAATTAGGCACACGTTAAATTCATAAACTAACAGTTCACCTTTATCAAACACACGTCAGATCACGATGGGACTAGCTTGTCAGATACATCCCTACCAACTATGATATTAACATGAGACATCAAGCAAATCTCAAGCTGATTGCTGATAAGTAGAAACCAAGCAATATAAAACCCACCTTATCTTTAGCAACATAAAAAAGAAAGTTCCATTAGTGGATAGTTATCACTAAACAGTTCCATTAGTGGATAGTTATCACTAAAACTGATCCGTACAAGAACAAACAACCACAAAAAATTATACTATTGTAGTACCTCTTAAATCGTTTTCTTATACTAAATTCTGCTACATTTAAAATAAAGGTGTCCACACTAATGGCTGAATGCAGCATGGAATTGCCTTTACCATTTACCTAGGGGGCATATTAGACAACTAGAAAGCACATATAGAACAAAAATAGATGGCCAATCAAGGAAAAGTTGTTGAAACCATGACAATAAAATGTTTTCCCCCTCACAATGTATTAAGTTGACATAGTTGTCTCTCTTATATTTACATATGGTATATGATTCATACGCAACTGAAAAAGACATTCAGCAATCTCGTCCAAAACCTATTATGGTCATGGCAGCTCATCCAATGAGCCAAGTTCACTGCATGACTTGTCTGTTATCTTTCTAGGTTTACATCATTTTACTAGATAGTAATGTATAGTTCGTAGTAATTCATTGTACAATATTACAAGAACTGCAAAATCAATAAAAGAGGAGGGAGGAGGACAAGAAACTGAGAAGCATGCAATACAACTTGGTAAGCCCTAATCCATCAAGGTTACAAATTTGTAAAACGACTCCATCAAATGTACATGCTAATACTTTTAAAACACAAAACCTGTAAGACATGAACACGCAGCCAAAATTTATAATGTCAAAGCAGAAATTTTTATCATTTAATTTATTCCTTCATCAAAACCATCGACAAAGTGCTCCCAAATTTCCATAACTTAGGTTCATATTCTCACCATTCTGCAAAGGAATCGGATACTTAGTGTAACCAAACAATCACATACATCGTGGAGTCTTTTCTTTCATTAGTCCATGACTCCAGCCTTAGTTTGCTATCAAATTAACAGTCAAATAAATGCATACACCAGGTGAACAATGATTAAAATGGTAGCAACAGCCAACAAAGCCAACAATTTGCATCCCCAACCAATGTTACATATAAGGAAACAGTACAAGAAGATAGTGCGCAATAAAGAATAGTTGTATCTTATACCAAACAATTAGATGCAAAAATTTTACATTACTTTGTACCTACAAAGGAAACAGAATCATGAAATATGGAAAAGACAAAATTCAGAATATAAAAAGTGGAAAATAGATAATTATATACCTGAACATAAAGGAAAGGATCAGCAACAAAATTACTGGGGAAGTTAGCTTCTGAAACTGAAGCACAGGTGACAACTGGGTTTGCCACCGGCCACGCCGAGCTCTCATTTCTCCATACATTAAACTGATCCCAAATCAAACCAACAGTCATATCAGGCCAAGGAACAACAAAACGGCCAACATAAATCCATAAAAAATATAGATCTTTTCTCTTTTTTAACAGGCAATTGTCAGTAAATTAAGAACAAAGATCAAACCAAGGCGATACCTAGAACAAGTTTTTCTATTAAAACATTTAATTCAAGGGTCTAAATACATCTGCAGGGAGTCGCATTGAAAGAGAGGATCAGACGGAAACCAGCAAAATACCAACTAAAAGTACCAAAAAGTTCTCAAAACCGTCATTGTTCCAGAGAAGTAACTAGAATTAAAATCCTTAAGGAAGTCAAGAGTCCCAAACATCAGAGTGTTAATCATTGTAAACGAACCAAAATGAAAGAAAATAATAATATACATATACGAAAGATTGTATTTTTCTTCGTGTAGGAATTATCGAGAACCATTTTCATCCTTCCCACGATCAGGAATTTTGGAAAATCAATTTGACAGAAAATCGAAAAGAGAAAAAAAAAAAACAAAAGAAAAAGAACTTACAGCTTCAATTGGTTTAAGAGAGAAAGGAGAATCCCCATAGAAGACCCCTATAGACCAGGAGCCCTCATTGTCCTCTTGACAACCAAAACAGCTCAACTCTGCGCCGGTACCACAACCAGGATGTATATATGACTTATTAAACGCAAGCCAAAGACAGAACATACCAATCGATCCGTACAACACGAAACAGCCCAAAAAGAAGATAAAGCCCGAAGAAAGAGGAGATAGAAATCTAGAGTAGTGGTTCTGTTGCTCCCATCTCCACCTACACCAACACTTCATGCTCATGTCACAACAACTCCCTCCTGACGCACCAATGCTGCTGGCGCCGCCACCAACTCCACCGGAGCCACCACCAGCAACGATCACTGAAATTCCCATAATTGACTGTAACCGAACCACTTCACTTCACAAACTAAGATTCCTCAACTCAACGACCCATTTCTTATCTCGGAAATCAAAACATGCCCGTCAAACAAATTTGCATAAAGTTTGATTCTTTATTTTCCTTTTTAAAGGTTCCTTTTTCCTTTTTGGGTTTCTCGGGCTTTAGAAGCCTTACGATGCTGGGATGAGCTGTAATTTTCTCCAGTGAAAGTTGCAACTTTTATTCCCCTTCCTTGTCTTTTAGTGCAAAATTGCCGAGTTGTCGTGCAGATTAAAAATCTAGAAAGACACGGCCGCGTGTTAACACCTGTTAAAGTGCTAGTGGTGGTCGTGAAGGTGAAGGAGGAGGAGGAGCAGTCTCCGTCTCCGAGTGTATAGTGCAGAGAAAAGGCAATCCCTGGCAGAGTATAGATAATCAATTCCTAGAATATCTCCATACATTAGGATACCTTTAAGGTTTGCGTCTCAATACACCTAGTTTGAGAGGTATCAAATTCTTAATAAGCATTCATGTGTTTCGTATTTAGTATTTACGTACATGTGACGACGGAAGCTTCAGAGGACTCTCTGGATGTTGAGACCATGTGCGGACAACGGACAGTGGATTCCACCCTCCGAGTTTGAAGAGTAGATGTGGAGTTGTTTTACACGTGGAAAGTGGACCCAATATGTGAGTGGCTTAGTCTGTTATTATCCGTGGACTTTTTCTCTTTTTTATTTGGACAGAGCCAGTGGCAATTTGAATGAAGTTTCTCTCGTTTTCGAATACCGAATTAATCCATACGGGGTCGATTAATATGGGGTATCATTTTAAATATTTTTTAAAATTATAAAATAGTATCTAAATTTTTTTAATTGAAAATAATCTCTCCATATATTATAATTTATAATTTTACATTAATTATGTCTTCAAAAAACATAATCATACTAATTTGAAATAAGAATAATCTATTTATTTTTATTAATATTACTTTTTACATATTTCACATATAATAATAATGAAAATCATTTAATCATCATACAAATATAAAATTAAAGAAAATATAAAGTACTTAAAATATTTTCAATATAATAAATAATAATATAACATAATTACATATCTTCTCTTAGAAAATTCAATCCTGGTCACATAAGTGCCTCAACTTCAACAAAGTGATAAGGTAGTCTAGGTTTTGGCAGCCATGGCAGTAAGCTTCATCCATGCCTCAACTTTCCAATATCATGGCATTCCTTTTGGAACTTGATTCCTTTTTTCTCCCTCTTTGCCTACTCCTACACCCCTCTTACCTAAGTTGTCCTATTGTTCATGTTTCTCTTTCATTAGGTGAATCTCCTTCTTCAATCATCATCCTCCTTCCTCTTCCATTCTCCTTAAGGTTCCACTTCGCTTGCTACACTCAAATCTCCTTCACTACCTTCCCCTACTATTTTAACTACTCATGATCTCCTTCCTACTTCCACCAACATTGTTCCTTCCAACAGTTTTGAATGTAAGCCTTCGTTGGTTCAAATTGTAGGTAATTTGAATCCAGAAGCTAAGCTCTCTTTTTTTCCTCCCAACATGTAACATCTCATCACCGATGAGAAGGGTAAAATAGTAATTTGGGACGGGTTATGAGTGTGTATATGTATCTCGGTATGTTCATGCATAATATGGCCTCTATATATATATGAATGAAA
>JAOSBK010000206.1:21973870-21990984 GCA_027568895.1 Erythroxylum shatona | reverse complement strand
CATTGAGGTATAGGAAAACGTTCGTCAATGGAAGAAACCAGTTGAGGGAGAAACACAATGGACGTAGTAACATGTAGTCGCGTAGGTATTTGCTGGACTGAGGTTGTAATTTCATTAATTTTTTTAGGATATTTTTGTCATTCAATTAGAGTTTGAAAGGCAAGCCATGCCATTCCATCCCTGACCCCCCAATTTGGGAGATTACAAAATATTAGATTTTGGATGGCAAAGAATGGCTTCCAAAGCCATTAATTGTCATTCCATCCTGTTTCAAAATAGACTCCCAAATAATGGCCTGAGTCATTTGAGTCATTCTATTCCATTCCATTCCATCCCTCCACCCACATCCAAACATACCCTAAGATCCATAGGATCGGAAAGGAAGAGCAATAGTTTTTTAATCCCCATAAAGCCCTTCTGTCCCCACTGCCCACTTGGACTTATTTCGAACAAGAACAACCAATCAATTAATGATGTTCAATATCATTGATGCAAAAACTCTATGAAATTACTGTTTTGGATAAGAATGTATGGATATGTTGCTTAATTAAAAAAAATTTACCATTTTCATTCGCGCATGCGATATTGCGACTCCACTTTCTTTAATCGATTTGAAAGCAGCACTTTTCGGAGATTACAGTGAGCCGAAGCTTAACTCCGACCTACCATTTTTAAATTAAAAATGCAATGCTGAGTCCAAATTTGAGTTCGATTGGAGGTCTGAATTTTTAAACATTTTGAATTCAAGATTCGGTTAAATCGAACCTACTTCAAAATAGTGGATGAGGCCACGGAGGACACCAACTGGGGCTTGATTTTGAGGATATGTGTGCTATGATCAATGGCGAACAGTTCAGTGGGACTGAGATCGTTAAGGCCATCAGAAAGTGTGGTGAGGGAAGGCTTAAGTCTTTGACCGGATCGCCAACTTGTTGAGTTATGGTTGCATTTTTCAATACCTTTGAGGCATAGGAAGATGCCTAACTTTGGTGTATATGAACAGAAAACACGAGTGTGCCGATGTAAAGATCAATCAGGTTTGTGAAGTTGCCTATTTCAGGTGAAATTGCAGTAGACAATCAGTTGCTTCAAAGGTCTAGAGATACTAAAGGATGAAGATTGTTAAATAGACACAAAGGGACTGAACCTGAAGAAAAGTTACCCCCCATATCTAAATACTGTAACCGAAGTTTACTCAGTATACACCCAGACAGCCCATTGCCAGAGAGGTCTAAAGTGTTGGGCTTGATTAACTTTCCAAGTTTAAGTGGAATATTTTGGGTGAAAGAATTAAAGATTTAAATTAATAACTTAGGTGATAAATTAATATTAAAGATTAATTATACTAATAAAAATATTTTTAAGTTTTAATTTTTAAAATTTAATAATAGTTCCTACTAAGCCACATGCCATACACATGGTACTAGAATTTACTATTAAATTTTAAAAAATATCAAAAAGTGTCATCAACATTACATGACACTAAACTAACAAAAGTTTAACACCGATAAACTTTACTTCATATCTATTTTGAACGTTTCAAAATATTAAAGTTTGCCCTTGGATTATGACACAAGTGTCAAGATTTCATAATACACTTTTGGGTTCATACTTGTGTTCTTTCTAAGGCCAGGGCAATGGTGGGTGGTTCAGTTCCTCATCAAAACTAGGGTAAGCTATAGAACAGAAAACTAAGTGGTAATAGTACAAAAAGCCAATTGCAATTACAACAAGCTACCCTATAATCCGAAGCTAAGACATGCAGCAACAATGCTTGCTAAAGGCACAGAGATATTATCATCCAATACCTTTGTAGTTGGAAGCGACTCCACCAGTGTAGCCACCAACGAGACCATAGCAACCCTTGGCGTTGTATTTGCCCAGTCCAACTGAAAATATCCCAGTCTTGAGTAGTAGTACAGCATCCTATGAATTTTTTAACAGAAAATTTCAGGTCAACTGCGAAACATCTGTACAAATAACACATGTAGCTTTCTTTCATGTTCATAATTTGGTTATAATGGGGACCTCAAACGCACCCGATAGAAATCAGGAAACCGAAAACAAACATGGATATGCTACCAGCCCAACTCTTCTGTTGATTATAGGGAAGCTTCATTGACCCATACCTTCTTCCCATAATATCAGCCACACCTGAATCAGCAGACTGAAATTAGTAATAACTGGAAGGTTAAGAAAAGCAACAGGAACTAAAACCAAGCAACTGTTAAAGTTTTTACCATCCCCACCACACATCATAGCCAAGGAGATGACCCCAACTGGGGACTCCCGCCAAAAGACCAGTGTGCATAAGATTAAAATGAGGACATAGTACAAAGGCCCTCTCAGCAACTCCCTGCAATACCCAAATTCCCACTTAACTCCATCGTTGGATTGAAGCAGAAGTATAGTTAACATCTATTGTTCACTTACGCAGGTTTTCCTTCCCGAGTGACGGACTTTATGAGGCCTTCATCGGTAGCCAAAGAGAGGCCGTGGATGAGAAGCCTGAAACAATTGGTAAGAGGCACCAGAGAAGCAAAGTATCGAGCTTCCGTTGAGGTACTGTGCTATTATAAACATAAAACATGAATCTCAGATAGAAAACATTAAAGTCGCTTTCTTTTTGTATCAAGAGAGATCAAAGAGAACCTGAAAATGGGCCAAGCAATCGCAAAAAGCAATCCGGACAATATATGGACCAGTTTTCTACTCAAATTCTGTCCAAGACAGTTAAAATTGAAAGATAAAAATAAACAAACAAACAAGAAAAGTGAGACCGAAGCTTTCACTGGTTGATTAATAATTTCACAGCGTAGGGACCACATACAAGCATTAAGTTACCTGTTGAATAACTTTCCGTTCAGCGAGGGCATCGAAAGTGAGGACGAGAACGTAAGAGCCGGCGAGTACAGCCGCAGTAGCTCCGGCGTCCTGTAGGACGGCTCCAGCTCCAACGGAGAAGGCGGATGAGGAGGAGGCCACGGCGGCCGCATATGGCGCCCGATGGATAATGTGAACACGAAAGATGGGAAGTGTTAGCGAAGATTGAGAGAAAGAACGATTAGGAGAAGAGTGTCGGGTGGGACTGGGGCGTGGGCGTAGGATAGAAAAAGTGGATGAGGAGATTAAGATGCTCATGGCATATGGTAAAAACTAAAAACTTGACTGAAAAGCATTTGAGAGAGAGAGAGAGAGAGAGTTTCTCAGGAGACTCGGTTTTATATTAACTAATAATTCAATTTATTAAAAACTTCATGATAAAAATAATATTTATTTTTAGCAATAATAATTTAAAAATTTTAAATTAAAGTATAAAGAGATAAATTGAGAACATAAAATTTGATAAATATAAATAAATTTAGTATTTTTTAGAGATGAAAATAGGAATTCATTTTTAGCAATAATAATTTAAAACAAAATTTTTAATTAAAATATAAAGATAAATTTTAAATTTAATAAATATATTTTATTAATTAGATTATACGATAGAATTGAAAAGAAAACAATTTCATTAAAAATTAAAAAATGTCAGACAGGCACGAAGGACAAAGTATTGCCCACAAGCTTAAATAAGCTGACAGATATCCAGAGTTTGTTAAAAAAGTATTGGGCCCACCAACTTAAATGAACTGACACATAGTCGGTTTTTTCAAAAAAACTGACCGGTTAAAACCGGCCGGTTTTTATCATTAAGTATATGAAAATAAATCGAACCGAAACGTAAGTGACTGGCATTTTTTGGGTTAAAAAGACCGATAAATTTCAGTTTTTGGTTTCGCATCCTTCATTATCTTCAACCGCAATTTGTTGACGTCTTGTATAGGACACTTCCTGCTTTAAGTCCATTAGTTATGATGCAACAACTGCCAGTTATTTGTCAATTCCAAAACTACGGAATCAATTCAATTCAGTTGAACGATCTTGGTTTCCATCGTAGAAAAGTAACTGGATGGATATTCTGCTGGAAATGAGAAGGATACACATGCAACTTGGTAAAGGTAAAGTAGCAAAGAGGTAAACAATGGGGAACAGATGGATATTCTGCGCAAGAACCAAACTTGGCAAGTGTAAAGTAGCAAAGGGGTAAACAATGGGGAACATGGTTTTAGTACAAATCATGCGGTTGCTTTCTTACGAGCAAATCTTTGTAAGGAAGTAGGAAGCTCATTTACTTGGCTAATTTTCTGTTTCTTTTTTGTTAGATTTTCCTCCATTTGCTGGTCAAAGAAAGGCCTCTTGGCTTTCTCAATAACCTCCTTTCTCTTCTTTACTCTCTTACTTGGCTTATTCCTCCCCTTTGTCTTCTTCTTGAAGTCAACGTTCTTTGCTGCCTCAATAGCACCTTCAATCTTAGCTTCTACCTCCTGTTTTGTTGGTTTCTCTCTACTCTTTGGAGGCCTCACAGCACCAATCCTTGAAGGGTCCAGCATAATTGTCTCCGGTGGGAGCTTGTCAAGAAGAGAACGGATTTCTTTTTCTTGCCGTTGTTTTGGTGTTTCAAATGGGTTTGCCAACCATGTATCAAAGTTGGGTTCACCTGAACCTGGTATGAGAATTGAAGACCATCCCATTGAGTGCCCTATGCCCAGTACGTCTTCATATGGTCGAAATAACACCTTTCCTATTTGATACCCTTTTACCATAGAATGATTAATATATCTGCTATAAGTCTGCGATCCTGAAAAATCTCCTAGAATCTGAACAAATGATCCACTTGCAGCAGCCAGCAAGCCTTTCTGACTGAAATCTACGGAGTTTGCATGGCCTGAGATAGTTTGGATAACCTCAAATTTCCTCAGGTCCCATATCTTAATTTTCCTTTCCTTGCCAGAAGTGGCCATGAGATGTCCATTAGGATGGAATGCCATTGCTGTGATAGGCCCTGGATGGCATAACATCTTGACCAGAGGAGCTGCAGTTGTGGGCTTCCACATGCTCACAGTACCGCCTGAATGACCTAAAGCAATAACTCCATTAAAGGGATTCAGCTGCATCACATCTGTTCGACCAAAACCTGTTCTAAAATTAGCTACCATCTGACCAGTCGTAACATCTTGATAATGAAGTTGCCCATATTTATTTATTGATGCCAGGAGAAAATGATTTCTAAGAAACTGAAGCCTTGACACTGCACCATGTTCCTATAGCATGTGCGTACAATCTTTTAGTACAATTCACAGTATTCCACAATAACAGACAGGACTTCTTACAATAATAGGAGGGACCCAAATAACATTTAAGTACTGTAACATTTTAAATTTTATTGATAGGATCATCATTTAACTAGCGACTCAATAAGTTAATAAAGGAAACAAAAGAAGCAAGGAGCCCTCCAGAGTTGCAAGACCAGCTACAGTTTAATGTTTTCACCTTTTTAGCTTTTTCTTTTTCCCCTTCAAGAAGATGAATGAAAGTTTAACTAATTGCATTCTTAGAAGTCCAAATATATCTTCTAAATGGGAACAAATTATCCCCCAAGTATAACATATGGCTTGCTTACCAAGTATTTATCATGAAGCTAATTAGTTGTCTCATAAACAAATCAAAAGGATATAAACTCCCCCTACAATTTACATGCCAAGCCAACAAAAAGCTTTTCCAACTAGAATCTGTATAAAGTTAATTAAGTTGTACAGAATGTTCCTCAAAAATTAAAGCCAAGATATATGAGATACCAAGAAAAAGCTACTAATCTACAAACACCCAAGTGATTAAAAGTGAAGCAGACACAAGTAATCATTAATCAAAAACTTTTTAAAAACTTTTCGCATGTTTAAAAAGTGAGGAGCTTACTACAGCTTTTAGATCCATCACAACTCATCAAGGACAGGACAGGATACTGACCTTTAAACAATGAAGTTCAACACCATCCCTGTTATAAATATACGTGTACCTGTTACCATTTGAAAACGTTAGCCACACCATTCAAATAGAACTGCAAGACAATCAAAACAGTCATTTTTGGGTGACTTTTGTTTGAAAAGGCATTGCAACAAAATACTACTTAAACCCATAACTTTGAAAATCTCAGGTATCTAATGTTAAGCCTCACATCCTAATAAAGCAACAATAAGTAAAATATTGCATAACAAAAAAATGGCTGCCACTTGCAGTTTAGTTTCAGTAACACCATGGAGTATAGATCAAGGGCCCTCGTACCTCATTAAGAGTACAAAATTCAGGAAGGTTATATTAACTCAAAAACTCTAGGAGATCATACAGTGCAACAGTGGTATATACCTTTATTTTTGTACAGAGTTTTCCTATATAACAAGGCAAGTCTAACTTATCATAGCAAACAACACTCTTTTATTAGTTTCTTCCTATTAAAATAAAACAACATACTTTTTCTGAGCTGCAGCAAAAAATAGCTCATTGTGCAAGAACGCAATGTCCCTTGTTGTTTCTCTAACCTGAAAGAACAAAACCTAATCAGTAAACATTTGTCTAGCCTTCTAGAGAAGAAAGCAGGACATCCATGCCTTGATAAGAAAACCAAGTATCAACATGTCAAAAGGAGATCAATCAGTTTTAAAATATTCAACCTAGAAAGAAGACAATGAACAAAGGATAACAGTAAATATTTATAAATACATTTGCAACCACTTCATTTTCTGGAAACAGTATAAGCTAATACTTGATAATATACATAGCATTATGTATTAATCTACAATAGATCCAAAATACCACATATACTCACTTAGGGGCATATTGTATTCACATTATGATGAAATGTCCGTTGAACACTCAAACGAGTAATATAACACATAAAAGCAAATGCCAATCATGTACAGCTAGAAAGATGTATGTTGAAACCATAGCAGAGTTATGAAACTTGTAATCTACAACATTTCAACAAAACAGAAGAACAAACCAGTAAAATTTATCATTGCACTCTAATCTATAGGCATATAGATCAAGAAGAAAGGAAAAACAGGCTGAAGATGGGAAATAAGACCTATTAACCATCTGAGAAAATAATGTATCTAAGAAAAGTTTTATTCACTCTTTGTCCGTGCCTCACCAAAAAGCAGCTCAGCTTTCACGAGCAAAGCATACCTGTATTTCTCTGATTAGTTTCATATCTTTCATGTCTACAACTGCCAAGTGGCCCTTCCGTCCAGCAACAGCCACGTATCGACCACTTGGGGTGAAATCCAAAGTGTATGGACCAAGGTCTGCACATCTCAGTCAGAAAGATACATTCCATACAGTTAGGTAATTGCACGGATTTTAAATCTTTAGGACAGGAATAAAACAGAAAATTAACCCAGATACTACAGCATGAAGAGGAAAGATCGAAGGGAATAATACTTATTCTCCCTGAGTTTTAAAAAAGTACAAGAGAAAGTAAACAATCCAGTGGAAACAAATTCAGCAACAGACACCTACCAGGTAACACTATATCGTACTGTTTCCTTGAACTGGAGATATCAACTTCACGTCCAATTGCTTCCTGTTTGATTCTCCATGTCTTCTCTAAGCCTTCAGTCTCTAAATACCCTCCCTCACTGGGCATAAGCCACTGTATTACACACGCAAACCAGTCAACCTCGCACATAAAAACTCAATCACACCATCCAAATTCCCTAATATTTTACACTGCAATCTCTCAAACCATATCGTAACATATTCATCATATTCCTCATCATCAACATAACAGACACAGTCTAAAGTTTCAGATTTTGTAATTCTAGAGAACTGATAAGGGAAATAAGAAACTAAAAATTGGTGACCAAGAACTCACTTTCTCAGTCTTGGCAGCAGCTTTAGCTGATATACCATGTAGCTCTTCTCTAACAGAAAGTTGACCCCTAAGCTTTCTGTCCTTCAACACCTGCATGCAAACGGGGAGAGACATTACAATGCAGCAAAACTCTAAAACAGTTTCGAAACTAAACATCCCAAGCAGAAATATTCGGACCTCCAAATTGGCACCTTCTCCTCTAAGATACTTCTTGACTTTAGCATCCAACTCATCAGCCAATTCCTGCAGATAAAAAGCATCTAGAATCAACATGTAAGTTAACTATATACATAATATGGTAAGGTACTCGAATTAATTGACACCTGTTCAATAGGTGGCAAAATCTTCTCAGAATCACCATTCTCTTGCTCGACACCCATCTTTAAACTGGAGAAAACACTACCAAATAATCATTTTAAACCAACAAAAGAAGAGATTTGAAAGGAAAGAAAGCCATTGGAGGCGGTGAACTGATAGTTCACTGTTCCAAATTAGGGTTTAGGCCACCTACACTTATAAGTATGCTTATGTGCGATATAAGAAATCCGAAAGTAAAGAGAAACAGAGCGCACAAGCGAGGAGAAACAGGCGGCCACCGGTGAGGGTGTGACAGGAATAAGCTTACCAAGGGCTAGTATGAGAGGTTTTGTGAGGGTTTCCGAGGATTGATAGGCTTAGAAGCGATCTGCAAGGTGCAAACAAGCGTTAATTATTATTCGATGTTTTAAAAACCGGAATTAGTTTAAAGATGAACCGTATAATCAATAAAAAGTTTATCGAAATAAAAATATACTAATAATGCCAATCAATATATAATAAATAATAATAAATCCAATAATTTAAACTAAATCTAACATAAAAATAAAATAATATTTTGTATTATTATTTATTTAAAAATTCGAAAAAGTTGAACTATTTTTAAAGAGACTTAATGGAAATGATTACATCTTTATTCTAACTTCTTTTTTAATGTTTTTTAAATATATTTTATTATAGTTTAAATATTATTTTTAACACATTTGTAAATTATCTTAAGTAAAATTACTTATATATACTCAATAATAATTCAATTTATTAAACAAATTCATGATAAAATAATAATTAGTTTTTAACAAAAAATTTAAAAATTTCAATTAAATTATGAAGAGAACCTAAATTTTTACAAATATAACTTATTAATGAGATTAAACAAATTTAATATTTTTAAAGATAAAATAGTTATTCATTTTTAACAATAGTAATTTTAAAAAAAATTAATTGAAATATAAAGAAATAAACAAAAATATAAATTTTGAAATATATAATTTATTAGTTAGATTGTGTGAGAGAATTGAAAAGAAAAAGTAACAATTTTATTGAAAAGTAAAAAAAAAATGAAAAACTTTTAAAGCTAATCAATTCTAATCTCGGGAAAGAAGAAGCTTGTGAATTGGCTAATTAATAGATGAGCAAAATATCGAGAAAAACTAATAACATTTATTTTCTCTTTTTTGTGTTATTCAATTTTTCAAAATTTTGGTTCTTCACTTTTTTTTATAGGAAATAAGTAGCATTTTCATTCACAAAAAGTGGAAATTACACAAGGAAGTGACAATCATTTCCAAGAATTAGAGTATTTACAAATTGGCTAATTACAAAACTCATTGACATATATTTGGTTCTTCACCTTTTAAAAAAACAGGCTGATTTTTTCAAAAAAAATGTTGGTTTATTTTTTTAATCAATTGGTTTTCTTCAAAAGAGTTATAAACATAAATTGAACTAGAAATCAGGTAGATTTATATTATTTCAATCGAACCGACTAATTTGGTTTAGTTTTTACCGTTCTTTTTTTTGTTTTTGTCTTGTTTTTATTTATTTTGACTTTTCAACTTTCCGTTTTGAATAACAAAAACTTCATTCAAAAATTAACTAGTGTTTTATGATTAAAATATTGTTTATAGTAAATATTAAAAATAAATATCAATGTATTATGTAAATAACAATGTTATTATGATCTGTTATATAATTAGTCTACTGCAACCTAAAAACTTATTAATTCAAATTTGATTCATAAGCCAATGCTCAAAAAACTTTTGAAGTTTGGAGCATGACATGTAGGCCAATTTTTATACAGAAGTGAAAAAATAACATGCAAATGGAAAAACTTAGATAAAAGTAAATATCAAATAACGGTCAACCAAACAAGGGAATATATCATTCTTGAAATATAGTTTAGTGAATACAAGTATTATTCTCACAAAGATTGAAACTACTAATAATAATTTTCTTTTTATTAACTAATCTAATAAAATGAATGATTGACTTTAAAGAAGTAAATAACTAAACAAAAATTACTGAACTAGAATAACAAACCAAATTGATAAACAAGAATGAAGTAATCAATTAATGAACAACACCTAGAGAATTCCTCTTAAAACCTTTCTATGCTTAAATTTATCTAGATTCAATTGCCAACTCTAGTTTCTTGGATCGATAAAAATTTCAAAGTTATAACTATATTTTTTGTCAAGAAATATAAATTATTTCCTTAAGTTGATCTATTGAAATCTCTTTAATAAGATCTTTTAAGAATACATTAACTTGTTTTATGAATTTCATTATTAGATTTGACTATAACATAGTCCTGTCTCTAGAATTCCATGCAACTCATATTATTCATGTCACAATGTATTCATACATATGATTTCTCAATCCTTATATATGAAATATGAAATTAAATAAAAATGCTAGTAAATTTCAATTCAATTATAAGAAGTAATCATGAATAATTTACAAGATAACTCAGATTCAGTTGAATTCTTTAATTAAATCTTGATGGAAATCCCTTTTCAGTGCCCCAAAGTTGCTCATTTCTTGTCTGAAGATGCTTTAATTCGATTCTCTAATGATTGATATATGTCACTTTCTCATCATAATAGTTCCTTTTGTGTTAAATTAGAAAACCTTAGAATTTCTGTAACATCATGACCAATACAGCTTAAACACAAACTCATGTTGCCCCCTGTAAAAAAACTCTCAATTTTGTAAAATTCACCACCAAGATGGATCCCTAACCTAGATTTTTGTTAGAACTGTGTTCCTTAACAGTAAACATGAATTAAACATGGATCTGTATTATAGACCTATGTTTTGACCCTTTTCTCTAAAATCATGCTAAAACTTCTCCAACTTGACTCTAACTTGTCTGAATTCCTTCCCTCTCTATTAAGGAGATAAAGCAAGGCTTGAGAACAAAAAGTAAGACACATTAAGTACCAAATCCTATAAATACCATCAAAACATAAACAAAATGCTCTCAAGATTATGCTAAAAATACAATTTAATTAGCACTTATCATATCCTATTAGAATACTAGTCAATTAGGGTACTAAGCTATTTGACGAGTTATGTAGGTAACCTTAGTAGAATGGATGAAACCACTTTTGCCATGAAAAGAATAGGCTATGCTAGATTGTGAGTGGTGATTAATTTGTCTCAAGAGCTACTGATTCAACCACTGTTATGAGATTAACAAAGGGTTACGTAATAGTTGAAGATGTAAGTAGTTGATTCCTAGCCATAGAGGATTATTACAAACTAGTGCGATTGAAGACTCCCAAAGGAGAAATTGTTATCATTTAAGGATGAGCTTCAGGGTCATTCAAATTCCATCCTCATGTCTAACTTAGTCTTTCTACAACTAGCAGTTAGTAGCTTCATAATGCTTGCTATTCCAGTAGTTGTTTTTAGTATAATGGACCATTTTATGTTTCACAATGTTGTATTTGATGTCATTTTTGAAGCTAGGGCTAAACTTTGTCCGATTTTTATGCCTTTGAAATTTAAAGTCAACAACTATCTTATCCAAGCTAAATTTTGCCTTATAAATCCCTTGCTTTCCTATTAACCTCTCTAAATATTCTTTGATTTTTTGCCCAAATGGTATATATGAAGCAATTGAATACCATTATAAACATTTTCAATCTTTTTTTACACAATTTTAAGTTTTTGTTATCCATTCCACTATCTCATCATAAAAAGATTGATCAAAATGCAAACTAGATAGTTGTTGGAGGAGCTGCCAAGGTATTAAGTAAAACTAGCATTTAAAGAATATATGCTCTATAATCTCCTCTTTTGATTTTCATGGGACACATAATTTCCACGAGATGTGAAATTTTGATATATCCTTAGTTTTTAATTTTTCAAGATAAATAATTTAAGAATAAATGAAGTTTAAAGGCAATTTTCTTTCTATCAGGTAAGCTTAAACCAAGTCACCTTTAGCTTGAGAAGGATAAAAACTTCCAAACATGTCTGATTGTTGAAGGAATTGAAGTTGTGCTTAAACTAAATATAATAGTCATTTATCTCTTAACAAGGGTCTAGTGTTGGTAAGTTATCCTTAATTTTAAAGAATCTTTTAGAGTTGTATAGAGTTCAAGACCAACTATCACTATTAATCACCACTTCTACTTTTGATGAATCAGAGAAGGAAGTTCTTATGGAATTACAGGATGGGAGTAAGTATATAGCCTCAATTAATTTTAGTAATCGAACCAAAACCATGCCTTTGTTACCATTCCCCACTATACACTTAAACTCCTTCCTAAAATGTCCCTTAATCCCATCATTTTATTGAAAGTTTAGGAAGCATTATGCTTTGGTTGAACATTCCATACACTAGCTTCATTTAGATAGTATGCATAGATCCACCTCGCTTATATTGATTCTTTTTCATCCAAAAGTCCCCAAATTATTTTAACCAATGTGACCTTATTCATAGATCTCAATAATCTTATTTCAAATCCTTATTGGTTTTTTAGACTATATATGATATTCCATTTAATTATAGCTTTAATTAAGTTGAACTCCTTACATATAGATAGGAAGTTTCTTATCAACCTTTCCAATGTTTTGATGATTTAACATGTACATGTAGGCATAAGGGCTAATAAACTTGGTTATGAATGAGTACAACATTTATGAGTTATTATATACTAGTGAATGAGAGGACACAATTATAGTAAGTGCCTAATTTCTTTTGTAAGTATTCTATTAAGGAAATACAATCCTTACAAGATAGTGTTTTTTGGTGAGGGGGATTCCCAAATACATGAATATGATTTCTATTTGATTGAATCCAAATATATCACTGATGAAAACTACTACTTATTCACAACCTCTAGAGATATAGTAATTGCTATTGTTAGGATCTATACTAAAGCTAAATAAGAATTAAAATTCCTCTAGAGTTTCTTTAATAGTTGAGGATGATTCCTACTTAGCTCCATAAAGTAGTTGTAAATCATTTGTAAAAGGCAAGCTTGTAATATGTAGATTTTTGCATATCTGGTGAAATGTAAAGCTAGTTTCTTGAGATCTTTTAGCTTTAATTTACCTTAACTGGATCTTTAAACACAAGGTGAAAAGGTAGAGAGATAAAGGGTCCCCTTGCCTAAGCCCTTTGTGAATCTAGTATAATATGCATTTGAAAATATATCTTAGTAAGAAAAAGTTAGTATCATAAGTTAATCAAGGAGCCCTCAATGTTAAAGCTAGTTTTAATAAACAAATATTTATGGATTATTAACCCATTTGAGAGCAATGAGAATAGCCTAAAGTTCCCTATCACCTTTGAGGGTGTGAATTCACTACAAATGAGAAATCAAGACTTAGGAGATCTAGTGAAAGCAGTTAGGAGAAGAACAGGTAGAAAAGTTAGACCCATGACCTCTAATCTTCAAACATCCCTACAATTTCATTTCTTGTATGGAATGTAAGAGGGTTTAATAGCCTTAAAAAGCAATAAGCTATATATGACTATATTTTTTTTTTAATAAAACCTATATTAATAGGTCTTTTGGAAACCAAGCTAAAGGATGATTAATGTAAGAAGCTACTGATCATGGTTTTTCGATGTGTGTAAGTTTAAATTGATTAACTTCGATAATCCACAAGCGCACAGGTCATTCGCATAGTACCTAACGTGTCGATCCCATGAGGAGGGATAATGTAATCCTAAAATCTAAAAATAAATCACAGAAATTCAAATGTAACAAAACCAAAACAAGAATGTATTTCAATCAAGCAGATCAATTCAAGAATCAATTACGAACATATTAACAATTTAGCAATTGCAACGCACACTCAAGAATCAATCTAAAGAACGATCAATTGAGAGAAAGGAAATTTTACCCATCTTTAATGCTAACCTAATCGATTATAAAATACTAGATTATTGGTTCTAGACGATCTTAGGGTTGATTACTTTCTCTCGAGTTATAACCATTAACCCTAACCCCAATTAGATTATGGAAGTTGCAATTTCTCAATTAACAACCTATCTAAAACCTTAATTAGATCTGAAGTTGTCTAATAAACTATTGAAAATGATTGCAAGATCTCTCTTTGCACAATTTACCAATTTGATTAATTCTCGTTCTATTAAATCGTCTAACTCTCGTTAGCCCAATTTAACTATTTTTACTTGATTCACTCTCTCAATTTATCACCAAATTATGCAATTGCAGAAATTAAATCACAATAAATCCAGTAAAATGTAAACAATCAAATTTCATTAAATCAAAGATAAAACGCCGAAGGTGAGTTTAGAAGCAACTTCAACATCCAAAATCCTATCATCAACTATTATTCCAATTCTATACAATAATAAATTAAAAATAACAAGAAATACGAAATTGATGGATGACGGGGGGCAGCAATGTCAGGAAACTCCTGATTTGGAAAGTACGTTGAATCGGCTTCTTCTCCTCTTCTCTCTTCCTTCTTCTCTTTCTCTATCTCTCGATGATTCTCTCTAGGGTTTCTCTAAAAGTGGCTGATGCAAAAGGTCTCTCCTCCTCTTTGTCTTATTCTTTAAATACCTTTTGTGTTCTCAATAACCCTAGGGTTTTTTTTTGTCTGAAAGGTCTGAAAAATCCCTCAAAACTTGACGTCTTTAAGTGTTTGCGTGTCTGCCCGATGCAAGTTTTTATTAAAAAATACTTTTTTAAAAATATTTATTTAAACAAGGATATAGTCTTTTACTCAAAGGCAAACATTAGTGATGAATGTCGATCCGGTTACTCAACTATGTCATTTTTCATTAAGTTGCTTGGTTGAAACGCCATTATAGCTTTTTTGTACATTTATAATGTGTGTTGATCCGATTACTCAGCTACATTACGTTCTCAACTGACTACTAGCTCTATTTATAACCCAAAGGTCAATGAAATAGTAACTTATTTAAAATTAACAACACATTTTTAAAACCTTGTTGCTTTAGCTACTCGTTTTTCATGCAAAAATATTAGCAAAGCTACTTAAATCAAAAGACCTCAAATTATGAATGAATGTGACAATTTAGCAGGCTACAACTTAACACTAAATCCTAATTAAGCTGCATATTTAACCAACAAACCCAATTCACTAATTTTACGAGCTAATGATTCCTTACAACCTAATAAACTATGTTCAAAATTAAATCAATTTCAATCCATCTAAGCCATTGACATATTGACACGATTCATAAAATGCAATCTAACAACTATCATATAATATGAAAAATTCACATTCAACGTAAAATATATAACCCTCCCCACACTTAAATAACACATTTTCCTCAATGTAAGAAGGGGCAAACATAAATTATAATAAAATAAAATAAAATAAAGACTAAATTTAAAAAGAAAATGGTTAGAACGAAGCCTCACGGTGATAGAGGAGGGTGGTGTTGGAGGTGGCAGTTGGATGCCCTAAGCCTCGAAATAACGATGGATACGACGTATGTCCCAGCTCTAACGTCGTTGTATTTGGGCCATCTCTTTCATTCTTCTGGAGTTCTCCCTAAGTGTATCTATAGTTACTTTGGAGTTTGCGAAGATCGTATCAAGAACTTTCTTCCATCTTGGTTCGTCTGTTTCTTCTTCCTCCTCGAACTCTTCACTAGTCGAGTCCTCTTCTGCCTGCTGAGGTGGTATTGTACTCGAACTCACCTGACTAGCCCTGATCTTCACATGCGTCTTTTGGCTAATATTCCGGAGTTCCATATTATGAGACTTAAGGATTTCAGCACATCATAGATGATGATAATTTAGGAAGTTTGGGAAATGGACAGTTAAACCACTACAATCCACACCATAATACTCAATAATGGGGAAAACTAAGTACCCCATACCTAAATTGTTGCTCCTCTTGTGCAGAGACGCAATAATAGCGTTCAACATATGCGTGGAGGTGCACCTTGAATGTTGTTGTTGGGCCCCAATTTTTCTAATTGATGTTATTAAGCATGAATTGTGTTAATTGTATGATTTTGGCGTAGTTTGATTTAATTGGAAGTATTGGCGTAGTTTGAGCTCACTCCATTGTGTTGTGACTAGATTAAACCCTAGAATCGTTTTGAATGTGTTAGAATCGGTTATTGAAAGGTTTAGGGCAAAAATGGTTTAAATCCTTGGGTTGATGAGTTTGTGACTATTCTTAAGGTGTTAATGGGTTAGCAATGTAGTATGGGACTTGAATTAAGGTCTAAATGTGTTGCATTTGCAAAAGGGAAGGATTGAGGTTGGCAAATGCTGGAAAATCGGGTTCGGAGACGTTCTCCAGACCCGCACGTCGCGACGTGCTCAAGAGCACGCCGCGACATGCGAGGAACGTGTGCGTCGCGACGAGCATGGGCCGTTCGACGCAACGAGCGGGCCGTTCGTCGCGACGAGCGTGGTCTTCGTCGCGGCGAGCCCCCAATTTTCAGCAAAGATGAATTTTGGTATGTTGGGCATATCCTCTGCTGTGGATGTCCAAATGAGGTGATTTTGGATTCGTTGTGAACTAGAGCCATAGGGCTACAAGTTTTATGAGGGATGGAAGTTGGGAGTTAGTCTCCAAGGGTCGAAAATTTAGATGGAAGTCGAGAATGGATCTTTAGTGTTAGCATTTTTGATTTTCAGAGCTTTTTGAATATTTCCTATAAATATTGTTTGAATGGAAACTTGGTTTGTTATAGGAAACCAAGCCGACCTGATCCAATCGCAAGAGGAACGACAACAGTGAGTTGGATTCTCAAGCGATATTAGGTGGGTAATATATTTATGGTTGTTGTGTGTATGGGCAAAATATTATGCTTGCTTGCATGTGTATGTGACATTACTTGTTTTGACTTATGGACATTATTGCACTTGTATCGTGAATGTGATTATGAATTTGCCTTGGCAAATATTATGGCATCTTGCAAGAATGAAAAGTATGAAAGCTCGATAAAATGATTTGAGCATGAAACGAATGATTATGTGCTTTGTTTGGGTGAGAGAGGAACGTATCGTTAGTCACGTGCACGTCGACGTATAGCCTTCTCCCGGCTGCCCGCTTGAGGCCACGAGAT
>JAOSBK010000206.1:21924645-21945896 GCA_027568895.1 Erythroxylum shatona | reverse complement strand
ATCAAGCGCTTGCACGTAGAGCTTTGCTCCGTGATATATGATTTGGCACGTAGAGCTATGCTCTGTGATATATGTTTATAACTGAGCTCAATGGGCCAGTATTTGTATATGTGATAGGCACTCAGTCACAACATTAATAATGAATGTGGAGTCTCATATGCATCTGTATGTGTTTATAAATGATCTGATTCGCATTGATAAAATGATGTGCCATGACAGTGTAAGTATTTGAAATATTCATGTTCTGTATGTAATTTGTGTATGTGAATCAGGTGAAATCATCATTGATGGTTCACTCATTGAGTTCACAAAACTCATAAAAATTGCAATGTGATTTTTCAGGTACGAGACAAGAGACTTAGTGTTTATTCTGGATTAGAAGGACATTTTGGACTAAGTTATGGCTCAGAGGTCTGTCAGCTGACGTCAAAGAGTTATAGCTTTATGTTGTAGTTTTTGCTTGAACCTGTATGAGGTTTTGTAAATATTTGTTTAATGGAGAGAATGTAGACTTTGTGAATGAATGCAATGAATGGTTTTAAAATTTGATGATTTCTAATTATGTTAGATGATGTCATGTGTAAGTTGGATATGTTTTTGCTCTAACATGCCATTATCATAGGATATGTACTTGAATATGCTTGAATGTTTGGGTATGTACCTTATGGTAGTGGGATATTGCAGTTATGCTCAAAGCATAAGAGACATCTAGTTTAGTGCATAACATCACATATATGATTGATCCAATTATCGGAGCATATGGAACACAATCCATTTTATCTCTATCTTCTCGTATCTTAAGAAATATACTTTCTGAGAGAGAAATCCCATACAATATGGGTGTAATTCTCTATGATAAGCCACTTTAGAACTTTGTTTATGTACATAGATTATGGTAGCCTAAGAAACCTCTTTGATCTATCTCTATATATTTTTAGTCCATGAATATAGGCTGCTTCTCCCATATCCTTCATAGAACAAGTTCTTGGATAACTAAATCTTTACAAACTAAAGCATTAGTATGTTATTTCCAATTAGTAATATTTCATCCACATATAGCACTAAGAAACGACTGCACTCCCATTAACCTTCTTATAGATAAATGGCTCATCCATATTTTTGATAAAATCAAACTCTTTGATTTTCTCATCAAAATAGATATTCCAACTACATGACACTTACTTAAATATATAAATAGAATTTTGAAACTTACATACTTAATTAGCAAATGTCTTTAATTCAAAACCCTCAGGTTACATCATATACACATCCTCCAATAAATTCCCATTGAGAAATGTTGGTTTCTCATCCAACTGCCATACTTAATAATCATGATATGCGGCCATAGCCAGTAAAATCTTTATGGATTTAAGCATAGCTATTGGCGAAAAGGTTTCATAAAAATCAACTAATTGTTTTTATTTATGACCTTAAGTCACTATCCTTGCTTTGTATATATGTGTATTATCATCCATGTAAGTTTTTCTCTTAAAAACCCACTTGCATCTAATAGGTACAATAATATCAGGTGAATCCACCAAAGTCCATACTTGGTTAATGTACATGGATCCTATTTTAGATCTTATGGGTTTATGTCATTTTAAAGAATCAACATCTGACATTGCTTCTTTAAAAGTAGTAGGTTCATCTTGTATGAGCAATTCATTATCCTTCCCTTTTAATATATAAATATAATCTAATAGGGGATGACATATCCTTCTAGTACATCATGGACTATGTGTTGTACATCATATGTATTAACTTGAGGTTCTTGTTCCATCTGGATATGAATTTGTACTCTTAAACTTCTCTAAGTTCTACCTCACTCTGACTACTTTCTTTGAGAATAAATTATCTTTATAAAAATGTAGCATGTCTTTAGACAAACATCTTTTACTCAAGAGGATCGTAAAATTGATGTTTGATACCCTCTTTTGGATACACCACCAATTTGCATTTATCTGATTTAGCTTTATGCTTATCAGATATTGCATGCTTCATAAAAGCATCACATTTCTAAATCTTTAAGTGTGATAACCTTAGTCTTCTGCCAGTCCATATCTTATATAGTGTCTTGTCAACCGATTTGGATTAAACTTTACTTAGAACATAAGCAATTTTAATAGCATATCCCCAAAAGGAGACAATAAGTATTGTATAACTCATTATGGAACATATCATATCTAATAGAGTACAATTCTTCCTCTTAGATACTCTAGTATGTTATGGAGTTCCGGGAGGAGTCCATTGTGAGAGAATCACATTCTCTTTTAAGTAACGAAGAACTCGTGTTCTAAGTGTTCACCACCTCGATTTGATCTAAGTGTTATGATTGAATTATCTTATATTTTCTTATGCATTTGAAGGTCTTTTCAATCCTATTGTTGTGTCTAAATAATTAATTTGTGTTCAATTTATGTTTACATATAGATTAAATGATTGAACACAAATATATGTGAAAAGGAAGAAGAGCCACTCACTCACGACATTTATGTAAGATAGCAATTTAATTGACAACATGTTTAATGGACAACACACGTTGGAGGTTTAAGGAAGTATAAATTCAACACTTACATGCATGTTTTTATATGCAAGAATGTGATTTATTGGCAACATAGCAGAGGATGATGGGCGGTAGAGTTTAATGGATAAAGGAGCAATCCACGCCAAAGAATCAAAGCAGCAGTAGGAATGATAAAATGAAGTCGTGAGAGTGTGCATGAGTTATGCATGGTTCTTCACATGAATTAAACGTACAAGGCTGGAAAGTGGGAAGGAGCAGTGTAGCAACCAAAATGCGGGCGTAGTAAAGGAAAAACGTTGTTATTGGCCAATAGCAAAACATAGCAGCAGTTTAAGCCAAGGCACCAAAACGCACAATCTAAAGGAAAGAAATGCAGATGTTTTGAAGGGCAGGAGCGCAGGTTTTAAAAGTACAGTAGATGGACCAAAAATTATTTCATAAAATCAAGACGCATGGAGAGAAAACGACGCAGCAGCACACAAGCACATCGAGGTTGAAACGACGCAGCAGCAGACATAAGGAGCCTTTCTAAACAAAAATGTAGACATTTAATAGAGGCATATGCTTTAAGCCCTGGTTTGGATTGAAGGAAAGCAAGAGAAAAGAAAGGAAGATAATTGAACTTCTCTTGGTTTCCACCATTTGGACAAAAATAAGCAAAGGGAAAGTGAGAGAATGGAGAGGAAATTGAGGGAAGTTTCTACCAAATGTATTTCTCATGAAATTGGTGGGAAAGGAGGAGAAATCCAACAGAAAATAACCCTAATATATGTAAATTACCATAATGTCCTCATAGTAAAAAATAAACAAGTTTCATAATTAAAGGCATAAAGGTCTCAAAAAATTCTTTTGTCCAATATAAGTTTCAATTCCCTCCTTTGATAAATTAAGAAAACAAACAGAGGAAAGAAAGTCCCATTTTTCTTCCATTCTTTTTTCCTCAATATTTCCTTTCCTTTCCCTTGTGTAAGTAAGGATCCAAACAAAGACTAAAAGAAGAGTGAATAGTAAATTAGACCATGATGTTAATTCGTCACATTAGTGAACAATAGAGTGGTTGAAGATAACAGTAGCAAATAAATAGAGGTGGATAAAGGCGCGAACACTGTAGGTGGACTAGAAACTAATTCATAAAATCATAAAACAACAATGTGGGATAGGGCAGAAGAAAAAGATCATAACCTCAACGCACCAACTAGGAGGCAAGAAGCAAAAAACAGCAATACATTGAGCAAAAATTGCCAATAAAAGAAGACAACAAAGTTAGGCCAACATGCAAGCAACGTGTGTGTGTTTCATGCACTCGCACTCGCACATGTTGAACATAAACGACAAAACATCTGGAGGCATGAACCAAAACACAGTGCAGGAGGATAAGGAAAAAGGTGAAACATAGATGTTCAATATGCAGTGCAGATGCGTTTTAACTAAAATGCATAGTAACAAGTAGCGTGAATAGTAAAGGTGGACCAACAAATAAATGGGATAAATAGAACAGTAGCAGGGTAGAGAAAAGAAGAAAAAAAGAGGAGAGAACAGTAATGGTAGTGTGGAGAAGAGCATAAAAATGATGGTTATAGCTTCAACGCTTTTTGGCAAGGTGGCAGCTTGGAACTAGCTTTCCAGTAGAGGCTCTCCACCGTAGATTCTTCCTTAGCTTTTTCATTATTTTTTAGCTATAGTAGATTGTTCATTCATTATTTTCCATAAGTAGCTATTTTCTTTCAGTTTCGTTGCTTTATTTTCACACATCCAAATCTCTTAATATTCATTCCATTTGTTTACAGCTTGATTAGTGTTAATCACATTTTTACGTGTTCTAGGATATTTAGAATGAATATTTAATGGACTTTATACTTGAAATTCATAAATTTTGTAAGGAGCCTTTATGTTAGATCAATGGATGTTTATTCCTTCAATTTTTAATCTTAGTTGTTTGAGTTTATTTATGTGATTTTTTTCAGATATGAAATTATTGGGTATTTGAATGTTTAATGGTTTATGATATGGGTTTTTCTTACTTGTAGTGCTCTTGATTGATTTGTGCTTAATAGTTAGGATTTATATATGTTTTTAGATTCATGATCAATTATTTTAAGTTTTTGTGCAAGTTGTGTGTGCTGGAATTTTCATTTTGATGCAATTAGTTTAGAGTTTGTAATTTGGGGTATGATTAGTCTTTTTTAACATAAAGAATTTTGATTTCTATTAAGTTAGTGTTGAATTTTGTTTTTTATCACTTCATTTTTAATTTGCAGCCTTGGTTTTATTTAATTAAGTATGGGTTTTGTTTATTTAATGTCTATATTGCTTAATATGAACATGTGTGGCAAGATTACTTGGGGGTTTGGAGATATTATAAGGATGAAGGGATCGAAAATGTGAGAATGGAGTTGAATTTATCTTCAATTGGTGCTTGTAGGTCTAGGTTGGTTTGGGATCTAGGATAAATGTCATGAATTAGGAATTGATTGTACGCTTGATCACCCTTTAGGTAACTTTCTAATCTGAAGGCTAGGGATAACCATGTGATATGTAGTAGTCCATAGTGATTCCTGAAAGTAGCGATAGGCTAGTTGAATTTTTCAGGATACTTAATCAACTAATCTAGGATCCCATACCTTTAGGTTACACCTTCTAAACCTTTGAGTAGGTGACCTAAGTTTGTTGTTTCTTAGTACCTGAGGCATCTTCGCTATTGAACTTTGAGAGCCTATCCTAGGTTATAGTGGAGATTGGGGCATTTCTAGAGCCTATTAGTTTTGTATATTTTAAAGAAATTAAAAGTTCGAGAGCTTAATCGAGTCTATAGGCTAACACCATGATGAGAGTACCTTTTATTTAGATTCAAGGATCAATGAACATCCCGGAATCCAGAAGATATATCCAACCCACTTTTTTACCATTTTTATTAGTATTTTCTAAATTCGCTTTATGTTTGTCTTTCTATTTGCGTTCTTTGCATCTTATCTGTCTCATTTCATCATTTCAGGGTGTTTTATTTTCTTTTGTTTGCAATATTTGAAATAGCATTTGCATCACAATTCTCCATTTCTGCATAGTTTGGTAGTTAGGAATTTATTTTTTGGTAGTTAGCGATAGGCTATCACTAAGTGTCTTAATACTTTTTCTAGTTTGTTTATCAACCTCAAGTCTATATTCTTTGAATTTTTTAAATGATTCAGACATTTATTCATTAAGAACACATAACTATATCTAGAATGATCAGCTGTGAATGTAATGAAATATGAGAATCCACCTCTAGCATAAGTAAACATAGGGCCACGCATATCTGAATATATAAGCTTTAAAAAATCATTGGCAAGTTCTTCCTTTCCACTAAATGGTAGTTTAGTCGTTTTTCCAACAAACAAGATTCACAAGTTTCATATGATTCATAATCAAAAGGATCAAAATATCCTTCTTATGTAATTTTGTGATTTTAGTTTCGTTGACATAACCTAATTGATAATGCCATAAATAAGATAGATTTTTGTCACTTAACTCTCTTTTCTTATCTTAAGAATTGGCATTTCAAGATCTAAGTCAAATAAACCATTTGTAACTAGATCTATAATAGACATCATCTTTATAAAAAGAGCAATTTGTGTTCTTAATAATAAGGACAAAACCATTCAAATCTAAATAAGAAATCAAAATGATGTTTCTAGTAATAACTGAACATAATAACAATTATTTCGTTCTAGTTATAGGCCAGAAGGAAAAGCTATACTCCAAGTTCCTATAGCTAATCTAACAATTCTTGTTCTATTGCCTACTCGTAAGTCCACTTCACCTTTTCTCAATAATCTAATCCATGATAACATCTGTATGTTATTATTAATATGAGCACCACATCTATTATTTAACACCCAAGAATCTGAAACAGAAGTGAAAGATTGATCTCAATCATAAACATACTTGAGGAATCATCTTCCTTAAGCTTACCTTTCAGGGTAGCAAGATAAGCTGGGTAGTTCCTCTTCCATTATCCATTGACTCTGTAGTGAAAAAATGTGCCCTTGTCAATGCTCTTCTTCTTGACACTACATTTTGGCTTTACTACTTTAACAAAAGCCTTGTATTTCTTGATATTATTCTTCTTAAAGCTTTTTTCTTGCTCTTGTAAGGATCCACATCAAGATTAGAACTCGGTTCCTTCTTAAGGCACCCCTCTGTTGTCTTGAACATATTCTACATTTTGGGCAATGACATATCCTTTTAATTCATGTGAAAGTTCATAACAAACTATGAAAAGCTCGAACTGAGACTTCAACACCAAATCAACACTCAACCCATAATTCATGACAAAACCTAATTGAGTTAATTTTTCAATATACCTAATCACATTCAGTAAGTTAGATAATTGATACCTCTCCAACCTGATTCTTGAACCAAACGACTCCTTAAGATGCAAAATTATAGTAGGAGTATCCATGTTCTCATGCTATATCTGAAGCTTTAGAGATATACTAGCCAACATCACACATGTAGCTCGTTACATATCATCAATGTAATGTTGATATCTCTCTGAAGCCTCGTCAGTCGCATCTGAACTAGGCTCTAGTAGAACAACATTGTCAAGAACATATAACTTCTTTTCTTGCCTGAGAACAATTCTTAAGTTGCGATACCAGTCCAAGAAATTAGGTCAAGTTAGCTTGTTAGCATATATGATGCTTCTCAACATTAAATTGGTACTCAACTTCTGATTCAATAATCGAAAGACATAAAAAGAGAAAGTATTAGTTTATATCATAAAATCAAATAAAATATGGACTTTAGTAAATATTTGATTATTCCCATTATTTTATTCAAAATAATTGCCCTCACTATTAAATTGAGAAATTATTAAATAATTTCCTAATACACTAGGATCTCATTCAAAAATAGTTGATCTTGAGTTTGCTCAACAAACCAACTAAATTTAAATTAGGTAGATAACAACTTTATCAATCACATCTTATGTGACTCCTAGATCTGTTACGTGACAACTCTTTGCCAAAATATATTGTATATAGTTTTCCTAACCCTACGTCTAAATTCATATAATAATGAGTCTGTACATCAAAATTATACAAATTTAGTTAAGTAGGACCTATTAATTTAAGACAAAATTAGGTACAGAGTACTTGGGCTAGAGGATCTGAGGGCATCCAGCATGTGCAGTTTTCTGCGTGTAGGGAATGGATGGCTCAGATCCTCTGGCACAAGCTAGGTACAGAGTACCTGGGCCAGAGGATCTGAAGGCATCCAGCATGTGCATTTTTCTGCGTGTAGCACATGCACCAAAAGCACCTGCGTCAGATGAGCCTCTCTTATGTGGGACATGTGTAAACGTTTTCATAATTAGGGTTCTAGTTTTTCCTAGCCCCTGACTTTCCTTTATTGCCTTCCCCAGTCACCGAACTTCCTGCTTCCAGTTTGTAAAATGTCGTGCGTTGGTGACCATTGCCCCACCATCCAGCTTCAGTTATGGCTAGAAAACCACCCTTCACTGGTGGCAATTCACCACTGGTTTCAAGCCATCAAAGGTGATGACTCGCTGCTGGTAGGCAACTCACCACTGACGATTCACCACTAGCTCAATCTCTCACCAGTGATGGTGCATTGTCGCTGGTGATTATCCAGTAAACTCACAAAAATCAAAATAAACACAAGGGCAATATACGCAAATTCAATTTCCAAAACAAAAACAACTAAGATAAATATAAGCGAGATATTCATTCCAATTTCTCTTCAGAGTAATTAGTTTTCTACAACAAAAACAATCAAAAGAACCATTCATGGCATAAGCAGACGAGAAAAACAAAGTCAAATTCCATAAACATATTTCTAGAAGAAAGAACAATGAGATGTAGTGTAAAATTATCCATAACACCAGTTTCGATTTAATTAAATCGTAAACTTAATTTAATTAAAACAATATTTAAAGCCTTAATTTTTTAATCAAATTAATAACATTTAAGCACTTTGATTCAAGTTAAACAATTAAAGGAGGCTTAGATATTATTATTGGAAACTAACTGTGATCGAATCACAAGCGCAGCAAAAAAGTAATATTTTACAATTTTTTACCAGATATGACAATTTAAAAATTGATCGAATCACAGGCGCAGTAAAAAAGTAATATTTTACAATTTTTACCAAATATTACAATTTAATAACTTCAAAATTTAAACTCAAATTATAAAATATGAAATTGTAAGTGATTCAATTTTTTTGTTGAAATCCTTTTGAAACCTTTTTGATGTGTCAACCATGAGTTATTCATGCCTTTAGCTTCTAACTATATCCACAAAGTAGTTTCTCAACTTTTGAGAGGAATGAAGGTAGAGTGTTAGCTCCTTATGCTTATTTCTATTTATAGAAAAAGGGAATTTTTAATTTCTATTAAAATTAAATACCTCAATTGTAATTGAAGTCTAACTCTAACTCTAATTATAATTAATTTATTCTTAATAAAATCAAATATCTCATATTTAACCCATAAAGTTTCTCAAACTTTATAATTAAGTCCAACTTAATTCAAATTTATTTTTCTTTTTTAAACTGCCATTTATGTGTGACTTATAGGTTCCTAATATATTGACAATGATTATAAATTATAATTTTAATTCAAAATATAGCTGTATAAATTAAAACTCATTTTAATTTATCTTTGCTTCTTCAATTGAAAAATTTATAGTCATATATCGAGATTGACGTGCAACAATATGTCATAACTACCTAAATATTAGGAATCTCAAAGTGGTTTGACTTAAGCTGATCATGCATGATTATGATATATAATTTAATCCTTTTGTCATCCAATGTTACAATTAGATAGAGTATGAATATATTGTCTACTCTTTTGTATCAAATAATATTCGCTTTTGTTGATTAGTAATTGATTTATAATTGATATTTAAAAACACTATTTCAAATGTCAACTCACTATTGCCAGAGAATTCCTTAACTCACTACTAATAAAAATAATAGAGCATTCTCTTTAATTACTTTAGAGTGACAAATCCTTTATTGACTTATTTAACTATCTCCATATGTTTCACATTACATCCAAGTACTACCAACTAAATTTTCCTAAAACAGTTCATAAGTAACATCAAAACACTGTAATTTCTATATGAGATACCTTTGTAATTTCAAGTCCAAGGATTAATTATACAACCATCATTATGAGGAAATCAATAGATATAAAAGTAATATTCCATTTGGGATCTTCATAGTCAGGTCAGTTCAGTGAACCTATCCTCTAATAAATACCCACATATTAGTTTAAATATCTTTATACTTTAATTTATGAGATCAATTATTTTATTCATAAGAATAAAACATAACGTGTGCTAGTTTAACCGTTTCATCAATATGTCATCTTGATGAAATTACAACCAGAAATAATTTTGGAATAATACATAAATACAAATTGAATCTCATAATTATGATCTCATCATAATTTCAATACTTATTAATTATTATAGGGATTTTACTTTTAGTATTAAAACATCAAATGTAATTAACATAATACATAAAGATAAAGAACGCCTTTATTAACTAAATAATTATAGCATATATTAAATTGCAAACAACCAATTACCTACAAGGGCATAAACTAATAGTACACTATATTAACTAAATCATTTAACAAATGAAATTTACGGTGTAAGTAATGGACATGTCAAATTGATAATACATACACCCTTTAACCTATAACAAATAATATTATATTTTTTTCAAGAGTACAGGGATTTGTAATTCCATGTCCCACTACTTGTTTCGCTCACTCCTTTTCCTTAACATTCTATTTTTATTCTTTAGTGGACTCCATACATAAGCAAAATAGTGCCAAAGCCATAATTAGAAGGCCCTCAAGCTCCAATTCAAGTTTTGGTATCGTGGGTTATCAATTTTTGTCATTAAAACTAGTCTTGAAGTGAAAAAGAGAGCTAAATTCAAGGAAAAGTTTGAGTTCATTGAAAGTAACGCCTAAATCTTTAGACTAAAGCTTAATGAGGGTCATCTCCAACTCAGATTTATTTCAACAATTATAGGCTTCCCTCATTTTTTTCTCTTTCTAACTACGTAGTTTTCAAATATGTGGGTGTAGTTGAACATAAAGAAGTTTTAGCAAATGGATATTTGATTCATATGATCTCAGGATCTGTTATCTTGGAAAAATATTGATTTTCTTAAAAAAAATTTAGAATCTACCCCAAAGAGGTCAGAGAGATAGTTCAGTGTAGCTGCTAGTGTTTTAAGATTTGGTTTTGGGCTTATGTTATGTTTGTTATATAATAGTTTTATATTGAACTTTGATTTAGTTTCAATTGATGGATTTGTCATATGTTACACGGCTTTCCTACAACTATGTTATTAATTTATATCTTACAACCAATCTGTAGTTTATTGGTAAAATTATTTAAAGGATTCTTTATCATGTACGTATTCAAATATATATATATATATGACAAAGCTTTTAGGATAAATGTACACTACAAATGAAATTATAATGATACCATAATTATGGGATTTATTTTGCATTCATATATTATCCTTAAATTGCCCATAGTCATTATTCTATTAAGATTGGACATTAATAAAATATAAAAATACTAGCACAATTTATGTTTTTCTTATAAAAGAAGTAATCGATGTTATAGAATAAAATATGAAGATGCTTAAACAAACATATATGTGCTTATTAGAGGACAAGTTTACTGAAATGACCTAGTATAAGAATAACATTTGAAGCATTACTTGTATGTCTATGGAAATTCTCAGTGTGATAATTGTATACGTGATCTTTTGACTTCAAATCACAATGTATCTTAATTGTTATATTTTGATACTACTTACAATATGTGCTAGCTAGTCAATCGTAACTCAATTGGTAGTCATTGAATATAGCATGAACTATATCTAGATAATTAAGTAATAAGTGTAAGATTTATCTCCCTCAAGTTAAAAGGACCCATCCCCGAACCCGAGTGGAGCCCTCCCGGTGACCCCACGGTAGCCCTCCAATTAATATCTAACTTAATCGAAGGGTTCCCACAAAGCCAAGTCATTCAACTATTAAAAACCTTTTTATACTTTACAAGTTAAAAGCGCAAAAAATAGTAGATTTTTTTTGAAAATCCAGCAACATAACAACTACTTTTTTAAAGATTCCCAAATTTTAAAAACTTGCATAATATGATTTAAAACACCTTTAGTATTTCACATACCATCTCAACTTCTGGAATGAGACCTTAGGTCCACATCACATCCACATCACAAGCAACCACAAATATATAATTCTCATCACTTTAAAAACATAAACGAGGATCAAAGCCCTCGTAGTTTATTAAGTAAAAAATATTTACAAATCCCATAAATATTTACAAGATCACGCGTTTAAACCATTTCTAAAACAATTTAAAACATATATACAGGTAAGCCAATTTCAATAAAACAAATACATAGCAAAAATGGCACAAGTACAGCATCACTCGACAATACAACTAATCCTGCGATGGGGTCCCAGCTACTGTAGCACCTGTACGTATATCTGGGGTGGTTTATTTAAAAAATAAAATAGGAGTGAGCTAAACAAGCTCAGTAAGTGTTAATCAGTTTACTAAAACTTAAAATTTTCATAACAACATAACTGAGATATTCCCGTAAAATAATAAAGCTCATGAAAAAATAATTACCATAAAAATTCATTGATGTATCATAAAATTCTTTCGTGCACCATACAATCTGGTAATAAAATAACATTTCGTAAAACAGAACTTCATTTTTTTGAAATTATTATTTCGAAACAATGAACAAAGTGATAATGGGGCCCCAAATTTGATTCCTTGTTGAAATTAAACTGATAATATAAGAGTTTTCATTTTTCTTTTTTCTTTTTCCTTAAACAATAAAGAGTGGTGACAATAAGTTTTTTTAAAAGCTTTTATTACTGAAAATAAGCCATCTATTAGAATTGGTACTATATGGTGCCTCTCGAATTACTTCTAAAATAAATAGTAGCGGCGTTATTAATTTTCATAAATTTTATTGCACAATATGACCCACCACTAATTTCTTATCATACAATACCTTAGGCAAAAGTCACGGAGATCGTTTTGTATCGCTTACCCGCGACTAGTTAACCACTAGTTACGGAGCTAGTTCTACATCGCTTACTTGTAACAATTTTGGCTAGCACTATAGATACAGTGTCGGTTCTGCAACTACTAGAATTGGTACCATATGGTGCCTCTCGAATTGCTTCTAAAATAAATAGTAGCGGCATTATTAATTTTCATAAATTTTCTTGCACAATAAGACCCAACACTAATTTCTTACCATATGATACGTTAGGTAAAAAGTCACAGAGATAGTTCTGCATCACTTACCCGTGACTAGTTAACCACTAGTTACGAAGCTAGTTCTACATCACTTACTTATATCAATTCTAGCTAGCACTATGTATATAGTGTCGATTCTGCATCACTTATCTATAACAATTTTGGCTAGCACTATATATACTACATACGTGCAAAGGGTGACTCATTGTAATATTGACAGACATAATACCACCCAGTGCTAGTAACTGTGCCCCCCCCAAAGCGATGTAGAACTAGCTCCGTAACTAGTGGTTAACCAATTGCGGATAAGCAATACAGTGTCGGTTCTGCAACCATTAGAATTGGTACCATATGGTGCCTCTCGAATTACTTCTAAAATAAATAGTAGCGGCATTATTAATTTTCATAAATTTTCTTACACAATAAGACCCACCACTAATTTCATACCTTATGATACCTTAGGCAAAAAGTCACGGATGTAACATCCCGTTACCCATGTTAAGGCAAAAACAATAAATGAGAGAAATTGCTGAGAAAGTAGGAAACATATTTCATGCTCATGCATAATATGTCATATACATACACATGAATAGTAAAATTGATGCACATGAAAATAATTGTACATGCATTTATGAATAATTCCAGGTATAATTGGATTGATTTGTGCATTTTTTAGAATTATGAATGTTTTTATATTGGAAATTTTATGGGTTAGTGAAGTTATAATATTTTTTTAATATTGGTGATTTTAGGATTTATTTTCAAAAATTATAGAGAATTATGGAAATGTATGGAAAATAGAAATAGAAATAAAACGATATCAAAGAATTTACAAATGATTTTTGAAAATTTCAGATGACTTAGAATTTGTAAGAAGTTGATATTGAAAATATTAGAGATAATTGTAATGAAA
The DNA here is from genome assembly GCA_027568895.1 of Erythroxylum shatona. Classification (NCBI taxonomy): domain Eukaryota; kingdom Viridiplantae; phylum Streptophyta; class Magnoliopsida; order Malpighiales; family Erythroxylaceae; genus Erythroxylum; species Erythroxylum shatona. The sequence continues at coordinate 21,932,119 of JAOSBK010000206.1, read as the reverse complement.
TGATGAAAGTTATGGGAGCTAGTTCAAAGAGAACTAGTTAGTTTGGGAAATTAGCTAAGGGTGTAAGAAGTGGACAAGTGTCCATGTTTAAAGCTAATTTTCTTAACCTTGGAAAGACCAAATGCTGTATCCTTATTTTCATCTTTCTCGAAGCTTCTTCCTGAAGATCCTCCCTAATACAGAATTTTTCACCAAATACTTTCCAAGAGCTTTCTTTGCTTTTCCATATTCAACACCACTTCCCCACTGCTATTTGTTCTTCTGTCTAAGAAAAACCAGAAGTGGGTTAGTCTTCACAGTGGATACGTGTATTTGCATGGAGTTAGGGCTTGAAGATAATTGAAGATTTTGGAGTTTTCCATAAGTAAGTAGTGAATAAATCCTTTGGATTTATGGAGTTATAAAATACATTTGATGAATTACTATCATATGCATGAAAAATGATATTTACGTATATATATTCATAAGCACAATGTAGATGGGATGAAATTTTGGTTTTAGTGTTAACTTAGTATTTGATGGATTGTTAGTGATTAAGTGATGCAAAAATGATTTTTGGAGTTAGAAATAGAAATGAAATGGTGTATAAGATGAGTCTAGAAAATTAAAGTGTGAAAAGGTGATGTACTCTGTTTTCGATTTTTCTTCATTGTGCATGTAAGTATATATATGCATGTATATACATGAGTAGATGGAAGCTTTAGGGATGATCAAGAAAATGATGTTTGAGTTGAAGAGTAATTATAAAGTGGTGGGTTAAGATGAGAATGAGTGTTTAAATGAAAGTTGAGAAGAAAAATAGAGAATGTAAAAAGGATGATATTATGACATACTCTGTTTCTCTTCACTGAGAATATGTATATATTTATATGAGTGTACGTGAATATGTGAGTGTTTAGAGATAACCAAAAGAATGGTCTTTGAGTTGAAAAACAATTGAAAGATGATGGTCTGAAGTGAGAAAGATTGTATAAATGATATTTAGAAGAAGAGAGTTAAGAAAGTGTAGAGAATGTAAAATGCAGAATATGAAGAGTGAATAATTGATATTTGGATTTTGATGCTTTTGAGATTTTTGAGTAAACTTGTATATCTAAGGGTATTGTGAAATTTATGGTGAATGAGTTGATTGAAATGGAGTGGAAATGACTAGAATGAAAATTGAAGTGTTGGATTTTGGAAAATGGAAGTTTGAAATTTTTTTTGGGAATGAATAGTGATAGTGTTGAAATTTTGATTCGAAAACTTTCATCAATTTACTGGACCGATATAGGCATATTTTGACCAAATGATCTTAATGAAAGTTGTAGATCTTTCTTTTAGCTTTCCATTGATGTAAAGTTTTCAAAATTTGGAGTTCTGGATCAAAAGTTATAGAATTTAGAAGTTCAGATGTCGGTGGAGAAGAAGAAGTGGAAAAGTACCGTTGTGCAAAAACATGAGGGTAACTTTGAGGGTTAGCCAAAAAGCACCATCGTGCAAAATCACGACAGCGACTTTGGAGATTTGATAGCGAAAATCTCCATCGTGCAATTGCACAATAGTGACTTTGAAGTTTTGAGAGGCTGATGAACATCCGATAGGTTTTTGGCTATAACTTCTTCATCCGACCTCCAAATGACCTGATTTTTGAAGCATTGAATTTGTAAGACATTGTTTTACTCTATAAAAGAATTGGTATGATTCTGAATTTATTTGAAAAAGATTGATCGATTCAAAGTAAGGGTATCGGTTGGAACGGTATGAACTAGTGTTGACTTACTAAACACCCCTCAGTATTTTGATGATATCTTGATCTATAGGATTCAAAATGAGATGATTTTTGATTTGGAGTAAACTAGAAATATAGATATACAAATTTTCTCAAGAAGTCAAATTTTGATTCAGCCTCGAAGATGTTGAATTTCTGGATGGACGTTGTGCATAGTGCACTATTTTTGAATATGGATAACCCAATACTGTTTGAGGCATATCTTCCAAATTACTGAACAAAATTGAGTGATTTTGGTGTCAATGGAAAAATAAGACATATAGGAACACTTTTCTAGAAGAGAGTTTGACCAAATTTTCTCATTTTCACCTTCTGATTAAACGTGAACATTAGATCTAAAAGGGGTGTCTTGGAAAAAAATCTGAAAGTGATTCAATGAATTATGAATTGTGATTTATTGGTTTTATTGAGGTATAAACCTAAGTATAAATTATACTTAGATGAGTTTTTATATGGGAATGATTTTGTGATGAAATTAAATGAAAGATATCCGGGATTGTCATGAATATGCATTGTATATAATCCTTTTCATACATGTGCATTATTGAACAATTATAATTGTGCAAATTTGTAACGTGTGTGAAATGTGTATTGCATAAATGAACTGTGCAGGTTAGAACGTCCACATTCAGGCATTTCCAAAATTTGGAAGTGAATGCTAAACTGAAGCGTACTGTGAGTAGACCTAGATGGTCTTACCTTATTATTTGTTTAGTTTATGTTATGACTTGAGTGATTATGAATGAGATGTAAATTGATTGTGTGATTTCGAACAATGAAGGTTTGAGGTTTTTTATGCTTGAATGTAATATTGAAGTGCTAATTGTATGTGAATGTGATGAACTAAATGCTTCATGACATGAATGCATGATCATAAAGTGTTTCTAAACATAAATGTTGAATACCGGACTAAGGTCCGATGATATGTGAAAGTGAATAAGTAATCATATGTGATTGATGCATTCTATTTCATGAATGCATGAAACATAATGGTAGTTGTGACCAAAGTAGCCACCGATCAGAGCTTAAAGCTCAACTAGTGAAAAAGAGCCTCGAGCTCAAAAGTGATTCAGAGCCTCCAGCTCAACGTTTAATGAGCCCTATGTGAGACAGTTATCAATGAGCCCTATATGGGATAATTATTAATGAGCCCTATATGGAATAGTTTAGGCACTCGATCACAACAAAGTAACAAATGGAAAGTGGGTTGTATGTGCACTGCATATGCATAATATGAGTGATTAAATTGTATTGAATGTGAAGTGTGAAATGTATAATATGTAATGATGTGAATTATGTGTTACGTGATTGGGTGAGCTATCGATGATGGTCTCTCATTGAGTTCGCAAAACTCACCCAAACTTTGGAAATATTTTTCAAGACTCAGAGGAATATCTTGTTAAGCAAACGGGAGTATACTTACTATGACATCTACATTTGTATTTTTCTATTTTTTTTATAAAATTGTATATTCAGAAATGGTTGTACAAATGTGTTTACGTTATAATGTAAAGACGTTATGTCTAAGTGTTTTGTATTTTTTAATGGGCCTCAAGTGATTAGTGAATCTCTGATGAGTTGTGTAACTGAAAATGTTTATGAATGAAATAAAGCAGGCTCAAATTGATTTCTGATTTTCGCGCATTTGATTGTATTAAAAAAATTAATACTGAGTTTTTGACTGACTAAGTGATCTAGCACGCCACCCTCGCTAGACACGGACCCGGATATCACCCATCGATGTCAGGTTCGGGTCTTACGGAAATGGAGTCCTACATTTATGTGGTATTAAAGCCCAGAATTACTATCTTATATGGGCATTTTTCTGAAATAGGTGTCAAGGTACATGCATTCTTTTCATGTCATAGCAGATAGCGACAACTGATCCTCCAGTCTGATTCACAATTATATTAGTCACATGCATGAGCATTCCTTAAGGATTTGGGCTGTTAGAAGCACTGGGAAGAATGATGATTTATCAGAATGTGAGCCAATGAAGGTTTATGGGTAGTTAGAAATGAGAAATAGTATTTGGTCTTGTATGATAGAGAAAGGTCCACTACATTTATATATATAGTTGTATTATGGAATATGATATCCATATTGTACAGTGGTAATAAATCCTCAAATGTGATATGAATGTGAATACATTGTCATGGGCTGATTAAGGAAAGAAGTGATATCAAAATGAATGATGAGACCTAAAGTGTATAAGCTAAGATGAAAGAAAACGAAAATTTTTTTATGGCTTGGAGAGGTCAAATTTGGACATGAGATGAATGTCGGTTAAAAGTGATAAGAGTTATGATTTAGCATAAGAATATGTCTGTGAAATTGAGATTAGAATTTTAGGATGATTAGGTATCTATGATTCTGAATTGATTGCGAACACATGTGTGTACGATAATATGTGGATAATTAGAAAGGAGAAAAAGTGTATGGTTCGATAAGGTAGATAAAGATTCACTACATTTGTATTGGTGTATATATTATGAAACATGATATCGATATTGTATTGTAATGGTATACCTTCGAATGAGATAGAGAAGTGAATATATTATTAGGATTGTGTGAGGAAAAGAGGGAGATAAGCAGAAATGATGAGATTAAAGTATACAAGTAGAATAGAATGAGAAAACCAAAATATATATATTATGATCTTCAGAAGATGAACTAATTGTTGATTAATGTGATAAGAGCTATGATCCTCCAAGAGAAAATATTAGTGGAAATTGAGATCGAAATTTCAGGATGAATATGCATCTATAACTCTGAGTGGATTGCGAATATGTATATGTGTAAGATGAATAAATGATAATAGAAAAATGAGATAGAATGAGGAAAGAGAAAAAGGGGAATGAAATAGTCATAAATGACTTTATAAGAGATGAATGATGCAGTAAGGAGAAAGTTAGAAATACATATAAGAGAGAACTTTATGTAATGAGATTAAGAAAAAGATGAGGAATCAAATGGGAAGAGTGAATGCACTCCATATGGTAGTTGAATTATTATGAAATAATGTAACACTAGAGGAGGTAAATTCTGGAAAATTGAGGTAAAGTTGATGTTGGCATATGTCAATGCAAGGAAACCCGATCGTGGCAAGGATAAAGAGAGAAATACTATCTAAGTATTACTATATTAAGATAATTGGTGATTTGTTAGTAATAAATCTCTAAATAGAATGAGATGAACTTGATGATACACACCTAAGTTATGACCGTGTACAAAATGATAGAAATTGACCTTCTTGAGGTACTAAGAATAATTAATAAGCGATGATTAAGACAGTTGATTGATAAGGATTATATGAACAGTATCGATGATAATAGCAAGAAATTCTCTTTCAGAGGAGAATTTCCTTAAATTAGGTTAAGTTAATCAGACGATTCAATTTAAGAGTGATCAATGAAGAGACAAATTAGAAAAGAATATGTAACAAATCAAAAGTGAATATTGGAGTCATATCCCTAGCAGAGACTCAGGCATAAGAGGTAGAATATGCTATTAAGAGTATACGCATTTTGTTTGATGTGAAGTATTTAACTATATGATTGGACTACTGACTTTAAGGAGATATTATTGCTAATGTGAGGAGGATTTAGGTCCACATTATATTTCACATAAAAATATTCGAGAGATACAAATTATATATGATGAATGTGTTACCAACACAAGAAGTTGTAAATTGCAAATAAATTGACACGTGTGGAGAAACTGATATGAATGAACAGAAATTAGAATAAGTCAATGTGAAATTAAAGGAAATCAAATGCAAGGAGAAAATCATTCGAGAAAAGAAGTCAATTGGGAGAATGAAAATATCATATGATAATATCAAATCATGGGCACAAAGGAATTTGGGTTATATCTGTTGGAGTTAACTATGCCTCCGACAGTATTATGGTGATGAACATTAAAGTAATTCAAGAAAAATTTTATCAATTAGTGACTATGATCATAGAGGATATTTGGAGCATATTCGAAAAGTGAAGAGAATATTTTGGAACTGTTGGACCCTGTTTCTGGAGCCCAACATCCGAAGTCATAAACCTATAGGGTTATTTCAAAGAACCCTCTTTGGCCGTCATCTCACAAGGGTGGTGAGCCCATACTAGTCAATCACCAAAATCATAGTTTGAATTCTTCACAAAATGGTATCTCTAAGACTCTAGTTTAATTTGAAGCAAGAACTATCTCAATTGAAACTCTATAGAAGAAGTTATGCTTAAAACGCCAAAGTATGTTCATACCTCAATCATGGTCTCCCAACTGACCCCTCACTTTCTCTCAATAAAACTTTCTTAAATCGACGCCAAAAATCCCAATTTTTTAGGAGAGATAGATACATGTGTTAGGAAGCTGTTGCTTTAAGAATCACTTCATTCGAAGGCCGGATGGGGGAGTTATGAGCAAAAGAATCCAACATGTTTAAGTCCTTATTCATATTGTACCTGTCTTGGCGCAAATGCTATAACTTTTTCTACATATGTCGGATTAAGTTTGTTCTTGGACTGTTTGAAAGAAGACTTCTATATATACAAATTTTATGAAGACTACAAAGTGATATTTTGTCATTTAAGAGGTCAAAAATTGTAATTTACTGAATCTATCCCGTAAATGTCCGTTTAACGGACATCCATGTCCGTTTAACAAACATTGTCGGGGTTGGAAGCCATTTTTGGCCTAGAAGGTCCATTTAACGGACATCCATGTCTGTTAAATGGACATCCATGTCTGTTAAATAGACATTGGTGAGGCTAGGGGTCATTTTTGACCTAAGAAGGTCCGTTAAACGGACCTAAAGTCCCTCTAACAGACATGGGGGTTTCCTAAACCCCTCCAATGCTTCCTACATCCATTCTAACATCATATTCACTCATAATCTTCCCAATTTCACTTATTCTAATGCAATAACACTCCTAAATCATTCAATTACCAATTTGAGTGCATCAAACTCCCAAAATTCAACTTAAATGACTCATCACAAACACCAACTCTCATCATTCATCATAGCTGTCATGTTCATACTTCCTATGCAGCATCATCTCTTATAATGCTCATATCTCTTAACTCCAATACCTAAAATTTACTTACTTTATAGAGTTGGAAGGCTAAGAGGATAAGCTACAACTTTTCTGAAGACAACTTGATCTAGTTCTACCTAAATCAATACAGCTTTCCCCCTTGAATTTAGAACACAATTCCTACCCCTATGAAAAACTCGAAAATGCAACATAAAGACTTGGGAAATCATTAACAAACATAATGTATCAATATTTCATTAACATCAAAACTAATAAGAGTTTTACAACGCTTTTGTGGGCATTTCAAGCCACTTACATCATAATCCAAAAATACAACTTCATAAAAACTAGAATCGCTCAAAATGCGACTAAAGCATTGTTTTACAAAAACTAACTTAGAATACAAAATAAGCCAATTCTGGAGTAATGCCTTTATGCTCAATTACTCGATCTCGTGCTCCTCAACTGGGGACGGGACAAAATGGGAGAGGGTGAGCTTAAAGCTCGTGGGTAATAGTTTTATAAATGGTAATAAGCAAAACCATTTGAAACTTTCATGATCATAGCAAAACCTCATTGTAATCCATAAAACATACATTTCTCAAAATTGTTAACTTGTCAAGCAAATTCACAACTCACACAAGTCAAACAATCATCAAACTTGTCAACACAT
>JAOSBK010000206.1:21840695-21851127 GCA_027568895.1 Erythroxylum shatona | reverse complement strand
TCTAACACTTTATATGTAATATCCTGCTTTTTAAAATTGTTAAGAGATTAAATATATATATATATAATTAAAATTGCAAATTAGAAAAAAATTTAAAAAATATTTTAATAATTAAAATTGCAAATTAGAAAAAAATTTAAAGAATACATTAAAATATTTTTATGTTTAAATATTTTAAATATAAAAATATTTTAAAATAATAACAATCATTTCTAAAAATAAATATTTCTATATTAATTTTAATAAATGAAGTTATTGATTTAAATTTTAAATTTATTATTATTTAAAACGAATTTTTTCGGTATCGTTCATCCTATTTTTCACTTGCAATAAAAACGTACCTGTACCCGTAGTCCTCCGAGCTCCAGCAGCTTCTTTGTTCGTCGAAAACCCCACTAAAACCTCTCAAAACTACTTTTCGAAACCAATGGGCGAAGAACAAAGCGCATCCGCCAAAGAACAAGCTACAGAAGAAGCCACCCAATCCATGGAACAAGGCTATTCCTGGCCTGTGATTAGGTTTGACTTGCCAACCTGTAGAACCCACCATTTTTATAAACAATTCAGGACTGCTTCAATCCCCAATAATTTCCTCAAAGCTCTTAAATGGTACGTATTTCTAGTCTCTCTTTATCCTCATTCTCTTCTTTCGTTTCCTTTTCTACATGCACTTGTTCATGAAAAATGTCGATTCTTGCTTTTAGGTCTCCTGATGGATCTTGTTTTTTGACAAGCTCCGAGGATAATTCCTTTCGGGTCTTTTCGCTGTAAGTGGAAAAATTATAGTAGTTAGACGCTTACTGGTTTACGATTAGCAATACTTTATGTTTTTCTGTTCCTTCTTATTTGTTTGTTTGGGATTAGATACTGACTTGGGTCATTATTATGGATTAGCCCAGATGATAGCATTGGCAGCGGTGTTAATGCATGTTCTCTATCAGCGGAAGAGGGTAAGTTTGGAGCTTTAGGCTACTACAAAGCATGAGCTTCTGTATTGTGCTTTCTTGAATCTATTTTGTGTAGCTTGATGTCTATAAAAAGAAAACTCGTCCCTTCTTTCATAAATTCTTTTTCTTTGTTTTGATGTGAGCTGCAATCTGTTTGTTAATTTCATTGTGATAACTGAAAATATGAGGGGAAAGAGCATTGTTTTACTATGTCTGTTGTCATAATAATCTTTTGACTGCAGAATCTTCTGCTGAGTGCCTAATTGTGAATGAGGGGGAGTCTGTATATGATTTCTGTTGGTACCCGTATATGACTGCTTCAGGTTTTTCAACAACCCTTATTGATATTTTGGTTAATTTCACATGCTTAAATATGGATGGTTATAGCACGAGGTAGACATTTTATATTGAAGTTCGTGGGCTTTGCAGATCCTGTAAGTTGTGTATTTGCTAGTACCTCCCGTGACCATCCAATTCATCTTTGGGATGCTGCTTCAGGCTTGGTATTGCTTCATTTCTTTATCCTATCCACATTAAGTGTGCATAGTTTGCATGCCTACAGTTTACACATTGTCTGTGGCTTAAGATTCAGAGGTTATTTTCTTGTTGACCTTTATTACATTTTGAATATATGTTCACTGATAGTGGATAAAAATTATTACAGCTGCGATGTACATACCGTGCTTATGATTCTGTGGACGAAATTACTGCTGCTTTCTCAATTGCATTCAATCCTGCTGGGACTAAGTAAGAAATGATTCTTCTGAATGTTTGTACTCTTGCTGAATTGTGCTTTCCAAATTATATTATCATTTCCTGTGCTTAAATAGGTCTTTTTTCTCTACATAGGTTGTGTGAACAGTTGCATACTATTTCAGTTTTTCTGCATACTTGCACTAATTAACTTCTCAAATAGAGTTTGTATCTGGTGTTAAATTCATGTGCTGTCCTAAATAAGGCAAAGTTTCAACCTCACCTTAGCTTGTTTAATTCTTTTTGCTAGGATATTTGGTGGGTACAATAAATTGATTAGAGTATTTGATGTACATCGCCCTGGTAGAGATTTTGAACAGTACTCCACATTTCAAGGCAAAAAAGAGGGACAAGCAGGTTCTTAGCACGTTAATCCCTGAACGTCTCACAAAGAATGAATGAGTTGATGAATGATATTCTCTAATCTTTTGGCATCTCTAGGCATAATATCTGCTATTGCCTTTTCCCCTAGTCATAATGGATTGTTAGCTACTGGGTCATACAGCCGGAACACTGCCATATATAGGGAAGATAACATGGAGCTCTTGTACGTTCTACATGGCCAAGAAGGTGGGATTACACATGTAAGGGAGATTAATTTGTTATTAACTTAATATAAGCAGATATGTCAATGGGCAGAAGTAAGTTGTTTTTTAATTTCAGGTCCAATTCTCAAAAGATGGAAACTATCTTTACACCGGAGGTCGGAAGGTAAATCATTATGAATAGTCACTCATTACTTTCCTAGTCTGCTGTTGATTATTATTTCATATGCTATTGTTTATGAGACATGCAGCAATGCTGCTCTACTTGGCGTTTTGGTATAGCATCACTTGTTACTAATGTGATGCTTGACCGAGAAAAATATAGTACTTACATACACCTCACACTAAGTACACGTGCAACCTATGCTCTCTGTCATTCTCCTTTAACTGTACATGCTTTCTCCACATTCTGCTTTACTGTGAGCTTTCACACTTACATGCAGCTAAGTTATGGACTTCTGAAAATGGACATCACCGTGCTACCTCTTAAATGAAGTTTCTTATTTTCATAATTAGAATATGGAAAATAATTCAATAACAGCACTCTTATGTTCTGTGTAGGACCCATATATACTTTGCTGGGATGTACGACAAACTGTTGAAGTTGTGTACAAGTGAGTACTATATGGGTGCTCCTTTAATTTCCTTCCTGTTAATTGAATAAGTTAAATGAAAAATCAGCTTAGTTCTCTATAGTTTAATGTTACCTTATGTTTAGCTGATGCATATGATTTTTTTTCCTTATGTTTGTTAATTAGAATCATGTGGTAAAAGTTATTCCATTCATCTATCTACTTTTTAACTTGTAAACTGTGTCATCAGGTTTTACAGGTGCTCTGAGCAAACCAACCAGCGGATCATGTTTGATATTGAACCCCTTGGCCGACATCTGGGCACTGGCGGCCAGGTATTATTGGATCATGTTTGATAATTTTCTTAGTTGTTGAATAAAAGGAATCGATTCTGTGGACAGCCTGTTCTTAAATCATGGATTGCTTTTTTTTTTTGCTTATAGGATGGATGGGTTCATCTATACGATCTACAAACTGGGCAATGGACTTCTGGCTTTCAGGCTGCAGCAGGTATTGATATGTCATGTCTTGCCAATTGAAATATCTCTGCAAGAATTTAAGATAAGTTATTATGTTAATCATTGGTTTTATCCCATCTCTATGCAAGACAGATACTATTAATGGCTTCTCTTTTCATCCATATCTGCCCATGGCTGCCACCTCATCCGGGCATCGAAGATTCCAAGTACCTGATGAAGGCAATGAAGATTTGCATTTGAGTGGTATGGCAACAGTCTTGATAACATGTACATTTCACCAGTTAATCTGCATGCTGCTTCAATCTCTCTTGGTACATGATACTACGATGTTTACACTGGTGTTCTTTTTTCAACAAGAAAAAGGACAGAATCGTTTCTTAACTTTCCCAAAGAGCAAAAGCCGAATTTCTTAAAGTTCAAACGAGAGAACAGTGTGAAATGGGTTGTCTGTAGTTGGTTCTGATACCTTGCGTTGGTAAACAATATTAGGGCAGAGTGTGACCAATAGGCTAAGGCCATTCCTTGCAACTCTCTCTCGATAGGAGAGGCAGTTGGCACATGATAGGACTTTATTTTGGATGTACAAGTAATTTGTCTGGCCATAATGTACTGATCCTTGGATTATTTGTGTGTAGAGAATGAAAACTGCGCCAGCATATGGACTTTCTCTTGTGATTCCATAGAGGAGAACGGTGGAGGGTGATGAGATATTGCAATAACGCTTATTGTGCTTAAAGGGACAGGCAGGTATGATTCAAGTATAATTTCCATAGTCCTGGCCGATTCAATGCCAACAGAGTAACATTTAATTGGCTTCAACTTTGCTTAAAGCAAGATTGGATTTGGTGTTGGTTAATTTAATGTAGTTCACTTGAACACGTGGGGATTGGACATAACACGTGCCTGATTATCTATTCTCAACACGCATGGCATGACTCTGATTATCAATTACCCAAATACCTGTTTGTTTGTTTGTTTTTCCAATAAATAAGATTAAATAATACGAAAAGACAAAACTAGTGAGTTAATTTTGGATTTACATGCTAATTCATCCTCTTAGAAACTGATCTGATCATGGTTTTGTTAGTTACTATTATGATCATTAAAATGAAGAAGAGAGGTGTGGGTTTGGGTGCGTTGTATAAGAATTAAGAAAGACAAACAGAGCTCGATCAAATCAATTCATTGTTCTCTTTAACGTACACATCCCCAGCCTCACCCACAAGTATATCCCCTTCATTATCATTACATTTCCATGCCATCTCTCAAGCCTTCTTACTCTACAAACATGATATCCACCCACCAAGTATCCCACCACCACGTCCACTCATCAGCCCAACCAGCGGGAGTTGCTTCGTACCTCAACTCGTATCTCGCCACGTGTCCCACGTTCTTCGAACGGCTTGTTTACTATTCTCTAACCGCCAAAACCAAAGCTAAAAAAAAAAGAAACCGCGTACATAATTTGCTCTTTTCATTTATTTTCACAAATATTTTTACCATTCAATAAACTCAATCTCTATATAACCCAAAGTTAACATTTTTATACCCAACTTCGAACACTCTTTCCTGCTTCCATCTTCTTCAACACAAGCATCTATATACTCTCTCTCTCTCTCTCTATATATATATATAAATATAGAAATACCTTTCTTAGATTTTTTGTTAGTTCCGTCTGTCCTTGTCAATCCCTTTCTTGGTTGTTTTGCGTTTTGGACAGTTCAATGAAGTTGAAGCGTGGAGAAGAAGAGAGAAATGGTTTAGAATTTGTAAGGTGCACACGGTCCTTTGGTAGAAAAAGGATTTTGATTTTGAATACTGATGTGGATTTATTGCCTACAATTCCATTCAAGAATGCAAAAATGACACTGGAGAATGAGTCCAAGGCCAACAAGTCTCATCTCGAAAGCCTTCCTCAAGATGTACTGGTTAGTGTATACCACAATTTGCAGCTTGACTCGTTCGTTGTGTGAATCTTATACGGAACGGTTAGTGATCCAAGTTTCTATTTTTGGCTTGCAGATTAGAGTAATCTGCGGTGTCAGTCACGACGATTTAAAGCAACTTTTGCTCTTATCTAAAACCATCAGCGGAGCTGTAAGTTTCACTAAATCTTATTCTTGCTGATTACTGTTTATGTCTTATCGATTTGGTCTTTCAATTGATTAGCTTTTCTCCGCTCGCTTTATTGGAACAGGCTTTGATTGCGAAGAAGTTGCACTTCGAGTATACTACACCTAAAAAGATTCGAGCATTTAGATGTTCGGTTGATTTTGAAAATCCAAACGAGTTGGATGAGATTGAAGAACCAAGTGGACCTAAGCACCCAAGATCTTACCCGTCGAGATTAAGCAAGAAGAGTCTCGATGGTATATCTGTGGCCTTGTTCAAGGAAGAATAGAAGAGTTATGTAAATAACTAAGGATTTGTTGTTTGTTGTAGATAGATTTGATTATGCAGAGGAACAGGACGTCCTGGAGATTATTTGTATCTCGTTTTGAGTTTTGTACATGGCAAGAAAGAATCTTTAGGGGCCATTTTGTCTTTTTCAACGCTTTCATTGAAGATCGACATTTTGGCACCGTTCTATAAGTTCGAGTACGGATCGGGTATTAAAGAGTAGTTGGTGGAAATTTGTCCTTGTTGGAGGGCATGCTTGACCCTTGCTCTTGGTTAAAAATTTGTATTCATACGTTTCTGCTTAATAAAGTAAAGATCTGTGTACTTTTCACTGTTTTAGTTTTGGCTTCATTCCAATTTTCAACATTCAGAAAATTGACGTTATTTCTAAGAGCTGACTGTTTAATTATGTACAAAGGTGCTTAGAAAAAGATAATGGAGCGAATTTCAAGCATTAATTGATGGATGCAATCATAAGGTAATCTGCTTTGAATTTTGTGGACAGTATCAGTAGAAGATCCAGCTGTTACTGCGTAATATATGTATCCTTTGCAACGCGGTTCTTGCATGAGCTGTTACTCGACTTAAATCAAGGACACAGGTTTGGAAAACAAAGATATGAACGCTTGTGTTCTAGGATATTATCACCATTTTCAGATGCACAAATGGATTTTCACAAACTTTGGTATATTCTCTTGTAGTCAATAACCCCGACAAAAGAAAACAGAGCTGTGTTGCAGATGATGTTCGATCAATTCAAGCGTTCTTATTTTGTTACAGTGCTAGGCAAATCAAAGCTCCAAGTTTTTTTTTGAGAAATTAAAAAATCTCATTGAATGAAATGTAAATTATATTGGCTGATCTCCGAGAGAGCCACATGCTCAAATAACACAGTTTGAACAAAACGACGACGCGTTACATTAACTGACTATTATCAAAAAAGCAAAATGATCTCCTTCTTTCGCAAATATTCCAGTCTTTACTCGATTAGGGTTGGCGATGGTTAAGCGAAGCGGGGGCGAGAACTATGTTGACGAAGGAATGTTCGGAAGCTCTCTGGTGAAAACACAGAGCATTCCTCTCTCGTTTCGACTTGCGACAGTGAAACTTGACAGGTACACTTCCTTAAGTCATCAATTAGAGTTAGTGCTTTCCATAAAATAACTCCTTTACTTCTTTTCTGGTGATGACACAGATCTCTCTAAGGCCTAAGCTTACGATGAGTCTAGGTTGGAGACACCAAATAGGTCAGATTTTTCCTGTTTTCATACCTTTCGCTACTCCTTCTACTATCGATCTCCTTAGACGGATCTGGGATGCTAACTTTAAGTTACTTCTTGTCTAATCCTGTGATGACTGGTGGTGAGGAGGCTAGCTGGGTTGACTTTGATGGAGTCTGTTTCAGGTATGTCCATCACTACAGATGATATGATATTTTTTTCTCTCTTTTTTTTTTCTTTTTCTGGACAGTTTCCTTGCGATCTTTCCTTGAACTTCGCAGGGGGTCTTCTGTGGAGTGATTGTGGCTTTGGCACAATAGGTACTAACTGACCTAAAGTCACCCAAACTTCATCATCGGTAAGTGATCTCTTCCGAAAATCTTCAATTATTAGGGCATTTTCCATTTCCAACTTATCTGATTCTTGATCATCTGATTCGTATGTAATTTTTTGAAGGGTTCTGAGCTTGAGGATATCCATTAAGAGAGAGACCATCATACAAAAATTATTCAGAATGGAAAATCCAGGTAACTCTTTCTTGAATACTGCAAAGTTCCTTAGTTTTGTGATAGGGTATTTGTGTGTTTGAGCTATTCGATTTGTCTTTGTTGTGCATGGTGAGTATTGGAACTTTAGGGAAGTATAGAATCCAAGTAGGCTATAATCTCCATATACTGGTCATTCTCCTACTACAGTGTCGGTTGAACTAATGGATGATCAGTTGTTCCCTGATGCTTGTAGTAGTGAGGTGAGGTCAATAATAGAATTTAGAGAATTCGCCTTGTCTCTAAATCTTCTACCATTCCTTTCATTCTAAATGACCTGAGCACATGTAGCAACTGATAATAACAGGATTTCCTTCTCATGTTTAGTCATCTGCAAGTGTGGGATAATGTTTAGTCATCTGCAAGTGTGGGATATCCAGTAGAATATCTGTAAGTCTTCCATAGGAGTAGTCAGGGAAACTTAGAGTTGAGATCTTTGCCCAAACTTCCTTTGAGAACATACAGTCAAAGAATAAATGATCTCTAGATTCATCCTCTTGCTTACATAATGCACAAGTCTTAGAGATGGTTAGGAAAGTCAACCTATCTAGGGTGCTTAGTTTGTTCAGCATAATGAGCCATAGCAAAAAAAACTCACATTGGGTCTAAGAACCTTGTTCCATATCAGCTTATCCCATCCTACTAATTCAAAGTCCATATCTTACTCTTCCCTAAGTTGGTTTTTTTTTTGAACAAAAGACTAAACTGGAATCACTAATTAAAGATATAATTGAGTCAAAAAATTTAATCAATTTTACATAATAATTATTTAATAGTCCTATTCATCCATTTTCGTTTAGAATATTATCAAAATTAGTCAAATTTTAATTTTAATTTAATATTTTTAATAAATAATGTATTTAAAAAATAAGTTTGTTGTTTATTGTTTTTATTCCAAAACACATTAAGTAGTAATGACAAATGCTATTTATTAAATTTTATAAAGAACAAAATATATGATTTCCAATACTTAAAGCATGGTTGGAGCTTCTCCCACCTTTAACACCTTACTCCATTCTTGACCAAAGAGTGGTGCATACCCTAAAATAATGTATTTAGATCTAATATAGCTATTATAGTTAAAGTTTACGAAGAAAGAATTGACTTTATTTATAAAAATTATAATTTAAACCAAACACACAATCTCCAAACCATTGGGAAAATAAAACTTCCTCAAATAGAGGAGCTTCACCCTCTATAGAGGCTCCACAATGTCATACTTTAGATGAATCACATTTGGCATTATATTAGATTATGGCTCCAACAAATTTGTCATCTTCTTTTGTATAAAACTTCCTTTAGTTAACATGGAATTGTCGCGACCTTCATTATTTTGGTTGCACTTTTTGTGTTTTTTTACTCAACAAACCTGCCTTTAAAGGCTAGTTTCTCTTTGTAACTATGCATTGTATATCCATTTCAATAGTAAGAAATTACGAATAATATACAAACATAATAGATTTGTAATTGTCAATAGATAAAAATCTGTGATTTTATTCACCCGAAACTCTAACCTCCAAAAACAACTTTCCAATGAAACCTAAACCTTATGTCAAAGTGAACGTTAACATCCCTAAATACAGGCTTCAAAAATAACACTCATTATCATTTTCCAAAGAGAAGAATTCAAACTTGCTTATAATTATATTTACCTTTGGGAGGTTTACCTTCCCCTATATCCATATTAGGTCTAACATCGAGTTTATTAAACCATGACCTTTTATGGGTTTATGGTTTTCTAATTCTTATGGGCAAGGGACCATTATAATCTAACCTCAATTTTTTAGATTTATTACAAACATAAAAGCATACATTTCAACCTTAAAGTCTTTCATAAGATGAGGTACAAAATCAAGAGCTACTTTTATTTCACCATTACTGTTAAGCTCTTCATCATCTATGAATATAAATTTACATCTTAAACTAACCTTGATTCAATGTTATATTTACTCTTAAACTTGGTGTTAAAGCTTTCACCACTCAGTGAACGTCTATATGCAAGCATTATCTTCAAGGAAAGAAAACTAAAAGAATCATACCACATGAAAATTGTTGGGACCCGATCCCGAGATCGGACCCCAACCGGAAAACGGAAAACGGAACACAAAATCGCAAAGCGGATTAAAGCGGACGAATGCAAATGCAAAGGAAACGGAAGAGAAAAAGAGAATTATCAAAATCAAAAGCGAGACATATCCAAAAGTGAACAAAACGGATGCGAATAGAATCGGATTCTTAAATGCGAATCAAATGCGAAACTCACAATTGAAAGTAGCGATAGCAAATTGAAAACGGATCGAATCAAACAAACGGATCAATCCAAACATAAAGCGGAGACATATCAAAAGCGGATCCGACATCCAAAGCGTGAACAAAGAAACTTATTGCGTTGGATATGCCTTAGACTTAACCTACCCGAAATCCGGTATAAAATTTTTTTTTTCATCGTATACAATTCAAAACTTAATTTTCCCTCAATTGGAAAATTTATCCTCAATCAAATCTCAATTCCTATGCTTTTTCTTAATCATGAAATATCTCAAACTCATCCTTAAGAAAACCTTATTCTTATCTTATTCATTACTTAATCAATATTTAACAAAAATCGGGCAGCATGACGGCTACAATATAACTAACCCAAAACCTGCAAATGTTCTAAAACGCACTTCTATAATACCAGCTCAATCAATCAAATTCATCCACATCCAAAACACATTCAAATCTCTACTCAATTTATATACAAAACCATAATGTACAATCCATAGCCATACACAATTCCAATTCCATAACTCAAGTTCTTATACAATTTCATAATCCAAATACATCATGAACTAAACGCTTACATTACACTAATGGCATCCCAAGCCATATACAATTACCAATAATTATAACCTAAAGTACACAATGCACAATAATTCTCAATTTCTCAACAACATTCTAAACTTAACAATAATTCAATAGGAACACATAC
>JAOSBK010000206.1:21818316-21836281 GCA_027568895.1 Erythroxylum shatona | reverse complement strand
TTGTATTGCTCTAAAATGTATTTTGTTGAGTTTGTTTTGGGCTTGTATATAACTTTGGATTTTTGTTTGAAGGTTTGCAATAACCTTAATTCAGGCTGGTTTATGAAATTATGATATGTATTGTATGTTTGATTGAGATTCTGAAAATGCACAGTGAAATGTTTCATTTATTTTTGGAAATGCTTATTTTTTAATGCTATGCTTCCGAGAAATATTTTGGTTTGTTTGGACTGTTTTGTGTGGCATCTATATATCCTTCAAGGGGTATTATGTGGGTGTGACATAGACAAATAATATGATTGGTGAATTTGAACCGTATTTATCAATACGAATCTCAGTTCCTTGCATTTAATTTGCATACTGAAAAAAACAAAGAAAAAATTAATGATAAATTAAATAACATATGAGTGGTGTAGTTTAAAATACTAATCAAAAGTTGGCTCGATTGTTTCGTTGATAGGGAATTGTATATTGACTTGATGTAGTTTGAAAGTTTTCTCTCATACTCTGTCTCACCCAAAAAAAAGGGGGAAAAAGCATTATATAAGGGACATAAAATTAAAGAATATAAAAATTCTATCAATGAAACCTCAAGATTAAATGATAATGTTGGTGCTGAGGTTGTGATATTTGTTGGAAAAAAAATTGAACGTTTTCTGTTATTCCTTGTCTCACCTATAAAATAGGAAAAAAAATTAATATCATTATATAAGGGACATGGAATTCAATAATTAAAAAATTTACAAATAAAACCTCAAGATTAAATAGATGCTACAATTGTAAGATTTGTTAGAGTCTTACCTTTTTTTGGTTGATTTATTTTTTTTCAAAGCCTTCTCCAAGCCAGCCCTCAATCTCTTACCTGAAACAATTTTCTTCTTGATTTTGATTCCTTTAATGCCAATACTGTTCTTTTCACAAATTCCAATCTCATTTTGGTTCAAGTGATCTGTAATAACACTTGAATATTGAACCATCACTTCTCCTTGTAATCTAACATTGAAGTTCGCATTCGAGTGTTGGACAGTTGATCCATTACCTTGTAGTTTACCATCCATGATTTCCAACATCTTCAAAATGAAATCTTTAACAATCTTGTAAATCTCTTCACTCTCAGCTACTTTTGTAACCAATTTAACATATAGCCACACAATTCTTTATACTGCATACTTTGATATATCTTAGGATCCAAATTGTTTATGTTGATTCCTGAATTTTCAGCTCCCACGAATCCAAGTTTTTCTTTACATGTCCACCTTTTCAATATATACTAAATTGAGATCTCCATAATATTTTTCACAGTAAAACTTTCAAAACATAAGAACATAAAATTCCATCAAACTCGAATTTTCTACGGCTACAGTTAACTTTTCCATTTAATGAATCATAAGTAACTGTATGGTAATAGCTCTTCTTATGAGGAGTAATTTGATATTTTACGATTGATCCAAACTCCCTAAAACTTTCAATACAAGAATCATGAGACTTACACCACCCATTTTGAAAGCACTTGAACACCTCAAAAGTATAAACACTTGTTGCATATTTCAAAATTTCAATAGATACAATAATAAGGGAATATTTGATTTAGAATCACTAATAGAGTCTTTCAAAGTGATGAAAAAACTCTAAGAATTTGTGTTGATAAGTAACATACCTCATTACAATACTATTCATGCTCTCACTTCTTTATGTTGTCGTCATGTCTGCACAAAACATTTTTCCTCCTTACACTAAGGCCCATTTTTTCTTTGTCCCAAACACGTGCCTCAACCAATCATTGTTTTCAATTCTGTATTTGCATAACATCTCATTCCATGGATTTACAAAATCTTCCTCTTCTTCAAAATCATATATGTATAAGCTAAAATCTCTAGCAAAATCTTTGATTGAGAGAAAATACCACTTAAATGAATGACGACATTTTGATAAATGTGCCATATACATAAGCAATGACGAGTTTTAGGCCATCTTAGTGCTAGAGCCTTTGTTGTTGTTGCATCTTGGTCTGTAAGAAAAATTTTAGGTCTTTTATCACATACAACTTTTGCAAAAGTATCAAATAACCATTCAAACATGAGGAATTTCTCATCATATATCAATGCAACACCAAAAAGTGTAGTCTGTTTATGATGATTTACACCTACAAATAATGCAAGTGGATGACCTTTATTATTCTTCCTATAAGTTGTGTTAAAGCAAACCACATCACCAAAATTTGAGTAATCTGTTGTCATCTTTGCATTTGACCAGAAAATATTAGTTATTAAATCATGTTCATCAACTTGGATAGCATAAAAATTTCGAATATTCAAATTTTGTTTTATGCAAATATTGCAAAACACCTCCTATATCCCCTCTTTTCGCATCTCTCGTTCTTTTAGATCATAAGTAATTTCTATAATCATCTAGTATGAAACCTAAATTCTCTCGACTACTTACTTGCCTAACCATGAGATCTTGAGATGCCTTTGGTGGGATTCCTACATCATTTGCCATTTCAATTTGCATTATTGTAAACAAACTTATCTTTCGGTGAGACCTTTGTAAGTACTTCTTGTTTGGACTCGAGATGTAGTGATTATACTCCTCAATAAACTGAACCAATTAGACTATTCCGCTTCTTTGATGATTGTCTTTCATTTTCGCTCCACAACCAAAATTTATACTCCTTAATAGTCTTGTAGGCTTTATTTTGATAGATGTAGGCCTTATGAATGGATTTACCTTTAATTTCATATGATAGTAAAACTATTTATATTAAGAATAACTTAAAATAATCTGAAAGTTAACTTGACAATTAAAGTTGAAAGTCTTTCAATAATTTATTCTATATTAACATTTTTATCAATGCTTTAAAAACTGAACCAGGAGTTAGACCGGTAAGACAAGAGATTTAAGGTTTAAAAGGTTCAACCGAAATTAAACTGCCATAAAATCGGCTAAAGATTAAATAAAATTAAACAATTTATAATATAATTAAAGGATATTGTCCTTACCTATTGAATAATTTGAAGTTTATCAAGAAACGAAATTGTTAAATGAAAATTTATTTATTTATTTTAGTTCATAAAAACTTATTAATTTATGAAAATTGACTAATTAATTAATTAAGGTTTTTAACAACAAGAATTATTCGATAGGTTTTGAAAGTTTAGGCTTTTTTGGTAATTAGCCTTATTATTATTTTTTATTTTTATAGCTAAGTAATTATGTGGATTTTTTTAGGATAGTTTTGTTCAACAAGTTCTTATTTTTATTCTCAACCCACTTGGAATAGATAAAGATAGGGGAAGGATGAGTTTTACTTATTCCTCAAACTTAAGGAATAAATAAACTCTTGGATTATATATTCTGTATATTTTCTTTAACTAAACAAAGGAAAAACCTATTACCAAGAATAGATCAAGAATGAAATGGTAATTCTAGTCAACCAAACACTCCATTAGTGAGACATCTTTTGTCTTTAATATTCAATGAGACATCTTTTGTCCTTAGTATTCAGTGAGACATCTTCTGTATTTAGTATTCAAATTCATTAGGATAAATCTCAAATTTTATTACATCTCATATATTGAGTATATATTGCAAAAAGTTTACGATCCTCTATATTAAACTTTTTGCATCATTGATTTCTTATACATAGAGATTACTTTGTCACAACGTCCAAATACTAAGATGGGAAGAGAGACCATAAAGAATACTCCTTATTTTAATATAGTTGGCACTCATGTCTATACTAGACCATTAGAATACAATAAAGCAAGTTTTAGGATATTTTTGAAAGAACAAAGGATTACATACTAGCATATAGGAAGGTTGAGAAACTAGATATGATTGGATTCACAAATTCTAATATTGCTATATGTCCAAATGACAAAAAGTCCATATCAAGTTATATTTTTATGTTGCCAAATAGTGACATTTCATAGAAGAGTGTCAAGTAGACACTTGTGACCTCTTTGCCTAAGCATGTAGAGTTTATTGTATGCTACAAGATTGCTTCATAGGTAGTTTAGTTAAGAAATTTGATTTATGAGCTATTTGTGGTTGACTCAATTAATAGACCCATTTTTAGTTGATCTTCTACCTAAAGGACTTTGTCCAACCATTTTATAGAGACATGATTACAATTTGGGTGTTGTGAATTCTTTTAACATTATTAGCTAGAGATCATTACGTATTTGCTCCTGATATAGTTATGTTTTCATATGTTACGATTGAATTGATTTTATATATTGATGATCATATTTTTCTCCTCAATCCTACATATTGGTTTGTAATGTTATAATACAAGTAAAAGTCTTCAGATTTGTATCAATAATAAACATATTACAGGTTATTAGGCATATATACAGTTTGACTTTGATCTTACGTCTTTTAACAGATTCAGGTGCATTGAGATATTGACGAGTTTATAAAATATATGAGTTTTTAATCTTGTTAGGATTTTTTAATATAGTTTAGCATGTCTTTAAAGAACACATTTTTCTATTGCAATTTAATATAAAATTTTGAGAAATTGGGACTGACAAATGAGACATAGTATATTATAGATCATGTACTTGTTATTTTTTTGTTGTCATATTCTATTTTTTCATTCATGTTAATAAGACTATTATATATGCATGATTGTGTTAGTTCTATGCCACACATGATACAAATTTTTGATACCTTCTGTATTGAAAGCCTTAGATGATTAAATAATATATTTCTTTTAGCTTTTGAATCAAATATTTTATGAGGGTCAACTAATTTAGGGTTGTTAGCCTTTATTGTTTATCCATATTACAAATGCAGTAATTAATATTTGTTTAAAGGAAGTATATTAAACATTTAATAATTATCTTTTTAAAATATTAATGCTAAAAATATTAAAATTTCAACCAGCATAAAAATAATAAAGTGGGCAAATCAATGATCTAATTAGGTGGGCTAAAGTCTAACAATGAAAATGATACCTTATTAATGTGAGTTGAGATCTTATTAGGACAACTTTATTACAAATACTTGCTGGGTTTATTATTCTTTGTTTAAATAAGTTTATGAATATACAATTTTTTTCCTTTGAGTTGAAAAATAGAAAAATCTTGTTAATATTATTTCAGGTAATTTTCATCAAAGACGATCAAATGTTACAGTTGCTTGTTGGGAGTTTGCTTAAAAACGTTCAGTAAATTAATCAAATAGAGATGAATAACAAAATAAATATATTTTTTATTATCTCCATTTATACAAATTTATAGTTGTATACAGGCGTTTTTTTTCCCTCGGTCTTCGGAGATTCTAGTCTTGCCATCCAGAAGTTTGAACTTGGGAGATTTTGTCATCTTCTCTGTTGAATTGAAAGTCCTCATCTTTGTTATTTGCATAGTCTATAGAAGAAATGAATGCGACCCAAGCAAGGCATCTTGAATACCCTTCGTAGGCCTACTATATCACGCCGAAGACTATACCTAGGCCACATCTTTTTCCTAAGAAGTGAAGACCGCTAAGTGTTGGATCGTATATATGTGAACTAAACTTGTGCCCGAATTTGTAGACTAGTAGTTTTGCCACCCAAATCTTCTGTTCCATAATCTCTATTCCTTCTGTTTGTAAAGTGTTTTTATCCCTTGATTGTAATAAATAAATAAAAATAAAAGGTCAAGAAAGCTCAGGAGAACTGTTACTTAGTTTTACTGCCGTTTCAAGTTAAGAATGGGCACAAACTGGGAAAACAAAAAAAACATAACGTTAAAAAGTGCAAGTGAAACAAATTGTAGCAGTTTACTTTCAGAGGGCACGTTGGAGGAGTAAGGCTATCAAAAGTTGGTAAGCAACAAAAATGTGACTAGACGATTAGCACCCCCTACCCCATTGACAACTGCTGGACAGTCACACATATTTGGGATTTATATTGGCGACAAGCAGAAGCAAAATCATTTCCTTTGTCCATTGTTTTGACAGGTGAAAGGCTGAATATTAAATCTTGGAATCTGAAAAGAAGCCAAGCACATGGCTTCACATCCTTTTGAATGATCACGGAAGTTACTGCCAACTTGGTAGATTAGGAGTTGCCCCCAATTCAATTTGGGGAAAGTTGATCTGACATGAATTGCCAACTTTGAGTATCAAAACCAGATAAAAGAAAATTACATCATTTTGAAATAATGTTAGAGATGTATTAACAGGTCTAAATTGTATGTTTGAACTTTCAAATGGTTATCTAATTGAACAAACACGTAACCAAGTTGGCGAGTTCTCGCCAAGTCCACGCTGAAAAGCTGCCGGATTTTTATACTGCCCTGCCTTGTAGATCTAAACGGTCACAATTGGTCTTCTACTTTCAGTTTATCAGCAACTCCTATAATTATTTATTTCATAAAGCAATTCATTTATTTTAGTTTTAGTTTTATTATTTTATTTTTATAATTTATGAAACTATAAAATTTATTTTTATTTTCGTTTTTAGTCATAATCTTATTTATTATCAAATAAATACCCTATTTAACTTTTTAATATTAATTATTAATTTTATAATTACTTTAGGTTTATGAAAAATAAAAAATCTAAAATCTAAAATACATAAATTTCAAATATAATTAGTTTTAAAATATGT
Source organism: Erythroxylum shatona (assembly GCA_027568895.1). Taxonomy (NCBI): domain Eukaryota; kingdom Viridiplantae; phylum Streptophyta; class Magnoliopsida; order Malpighiales; family Erythroxylaceae; genus Erythroxylum; species Erythroxylum shatona. Next base: position 21,829,680 of record JAOSBK010000206.1, on the reverse strand, counting down.
ATTAACAAATAAATATTGTTTTTAAATAAAAATTTTGTTATTTGAAATATTTATTTTAATAAAACATAATAATTTTTATAATATTTCTCAATAAATATTGTATAAGAGGTTAGAATAAAATTATTTACTTAATTAATTCATAAAATTAAATTATCTTAATTTTTATCTAGTATTTAATTATATATCAACCACAATAATATCATACTTTAATATCAATAATTTTTATTTTAAAATAGAAAATTAAATAACACAAAACTTAAAAATAAAGCAAAACGGTACGCTAGCTAGAGTTATGTTTCTTGTGTTTTTAGCCGTATCATGGTTTACTTTCTTGTGGCTTACCTCAATTACGTAATTTCGAAATGTTTGAGTTGAGTTATAACCTTTAAAATTAGTAAATCTACATGTAAATTACTAGATCTTGAATTAATTAGTAGTAAAAGAATACAAGTATCTAATTTTCATTTGTAAAATTCGTATTCCGTTTCATACAAATATATTATATGTTTTCAGGTCACAACACTTTCGAGCCTGAGGTTGCATACATATCTGTTATGTTGTAAAAGTTGAAATATAATTTCATTTCATTCGAAATTAGCCCTGTAAATTACGTTTGAGTTTTAAAAAAATTTTGAAACAAGAGGCCTACTTTATGATAGTTTACCAAGTCATACTTTATGATAGTTTACCAAGTCATCCATGGGCGATCTTATGACCGTTTGGAATGGAGATTACGTTTGGATGACAGAGATTTTCCAAAAAGAAGAATTACCCTAGTTTATGGGAGCATAGAACAGATTTATGTATACAAAGTATAAAAATGTGAAATAGAACAGATATGGAATCTTCATTGCGTGATTTAGGTACTCTCTTTGTTAAAAAGACATGAGAAAAAATGATTCACTCGACCTTGGTTTGGATAAGCTACAACATTGGTTGATAGATTTTTGGATCCAATGCCTTGGACAAATGTTCAACTCTTTTCCATTAAACAACACGAGAAGCATCTTTACAAGCTCGTCTTCAATAAGGCAGCTTACAAACGATTAACACAAGCTTTTTTAATTAAAAAAGTTGATAAAACATTCCTCAATCAATTTTTTTTTTACTTTTTAAAAAACAATCAAAACAGTAAGTTGGTGTCCCTCTAGATTCCATGTTTTCTTCTTTTCTACACAAGTAAGTTGGGCACTCCTACAGGATGGGATAAAGTAGGTGGCCAGGCTTGTTCTAGAGATAGGTGTTAAATTATTTTTGTTTGAACAACATTTTTACCAATATGGTCTATGATACGAGTAAAATCTGGCACTGAAATATTGGATAGGTAACTGTTTTAATGTTTAAACCTCCAAGGTATGGTCGTTCTTTGCCTGCATGAAAATGACAATGACTTTGGAGGAAAGTAAAGAGAGAAGAAAAGAAAAGGAAATGCTACCAAATAATACCATGAAAAAAATCTATAGAGTTAAATGGAGTTTTCTTTTCTGACTTTTACGTGTCAGTAAAAAATATGTTACGTATAATTATCGGAAAAAGTCATAGCGAGTCAGCTCAGCTCAGCTGGGATTTATAAAATATCTTAGGTAAAACGGCGGGCGTATAGGAGAAATAATTTAAAAGAACGGGGGAGGAGAATAAATACCAAGAAAATCAGGGATACAAACGACAAATTAAAACAAATAAATGAAACCACGCCCCTGCAAACAAAATTACAACTAACGCACGCCACTATTCTCAGTCTCTCTCTTGTCTGCTATGCCAAACACCGAACAATGAAGTGTGGATTGAAACGAAACTGAAAGAACACAAAGAATTGATATAAAAGAAGAAGAAGAAGAAGAAGAAGAAGAAGAAATGTTCAGGTTGACCAAGCACAAAGCAAAGCTCGGAGAGAAATTTGATTTCCATTTCTCTAACTTGCAAGCTCTTCAGGTCTCACCTTCCTCCACACGCATACTTACATGTTGCCTCCACACATGTACTTATGTCTGTATAGGTTGTGGACATTTTGATTATTATAAATTCTTCATATTCGATTTCTTGAATTCACTGTAACGCTTCTGAATCTGCTGTTGAAGTTTGTCTTGCAGTATTATATTATTCTGTATTTCTGCCGACTTTTCTTTTTGTTGCTCCTTCTGTTTAGTCGAATTGTAATGTGATTATGTACGTGTATTACGATGCTACATTTTCATCTTTCCGTGCTTTTCGCTTTGGAGACAAGTGAAGTGATGATAAACCGCGTCGGATTATTGGTTCCTTTTTAACTCTTCATTCGATCCGAAATTGCGCGGTAGTAGACCTGTTATTTGACATATTTATTTTATAAATGTTAAATGGGAAGAGGTGGAGCTTTTTATAAACGCTTTCACTATATTTTAGCGACGAGAAATGTAATTAGATATTAGATTGAACATGTGAATCATTTATGTTCATTGCTCTTTGGTAACTGCAGGTACCGAAAGGATGGGACAAGCTCTTTGTATCTATAATTTCTGTGGAAACGGGGAAAGCCCTCGTCAAGTCGGGGAAAGCGACAGTGAAGAATGGAAGTTGTCGATGGACTGAAACTTTGTCAGAGTCTATATGGATGCCCCAACATGATGCTCCCAAAGAGAATGAAGAATACCTCCAAAAGCTTGTTGTTGCCATGGTATTGATCGCCTATTCATTTAATTGTTGTTGTTTCAGATCTAATTAACTTGGAATGATATTATTGATGTAGGGATCAGCTAAATCTGGTGCCCTTGGAGAAGTTATAGTCAATTTAGCAAGCTACAAGGCATCAAAAACTGCTCTTCCTGTTTCATTGCCATTGAAGAAGTGTTCTCATGGGACTATCTTAAAAGTAAGAATGTAGTCATTTCTATAATCCAACACAATTTCCACCTGTTCAAGTATTTAGCTATTATAGTGACCACGGACTCCCAATGAGTTAAACGTTATTCCTCGTCAAACCTGCTTTGGCATAAAACATCTTAACTATACCTCTGTTTTTCAGCTTAAAATTCAGTGCCTATCACCAACAGATGATTGCCCAAGAACTGAAGCACAACTCAGGTTTGCAATTCAATGCAAGACCTTAAACTGTTGTGGAACTATTTCATTTTGTGTTCTTAGAGATTTTGGAATATATTTTGAAGGGAGGAACAGTCTGAAGACAAAGCTTCCAGTATTGAGGATCTAAACATTGGCTATGGTGAGACAGAAAATAAATCTGAAGATTCTAATAGCTCATCCAAAAGAAGCTTTGGATCCTCATCTAGTAACCCTCTCCACAGTACATCTTTTACAGGAGACCTACAAAGGGTATGTTTAAATTGAAATCAAAATTTTATGATTTATGTTTGGATTTCTGTCATATGAACTCCATTTGCATCAGAGGTCGGCTTAGTAACCAGCTACCATTGTACCTCTCTTATAAGAGATTTACAAGGGTTTGCCCATGTAGAAATGAGCTTTTTACAAGTTATGTTTTGATTTCAGTCATATGAACTCCATTTGCATCAGAAGGTTCTGCCTAGTAATAAGATGTCTTTATGTCACTCCACATTGTAGTTCCATTTAAGATGTGATTTCATTTTATAAACACTATAAAGGTGCTATTGGACACTATACGTTCGAATTAGGATGAGATATTTCTTTATCTAGTTGCTAGCACAGTAGCACTTAAAATTTCTACACTTTTATTGTTCTGTGTTCCTTAATGCAGTTAACAAAGAACTTACTTGTTGATACAGGACTTGTATGTATCAGCATCCCCTTTTAGCTTTGACTCGACGGATGGTTCTTTGAGCAGAGAAACCTGTTCCCCGCGTAATGACTTCAACATCATTGCTAAGACTCATATTGCAAGACAAGATTCAACTGGCTCCAACTCCCAAGATAGTACTGTTGCAGGATCTTATTCTTTCAATGGCTCTTCTAGGTCAAATCTCTCATCTTTTAATTCAAAATTTTCAATCGCTCCAAGCAATCTTCGGAATCAGAAAGATGACATCAATTGGGTATCACGTACTGTTGCTTCATCACCCTTGCAGAATTCTAATTCATATAAAGATTTGGAAGCAGCAGAAGTTACAATAGAGGAGCTACGGGCAGAAGCTAGTATGTGGGAACAAAATGCTCAAAAGCTAATGATTGATCTGGAAAGGTTGAAGAAGGATTTATCAGACCAATCAGAGCGTCAGACAAGTCTTGAAATGAAGCTTTCAGAGTCATGCTTAGAATGTGATCACCTGAAGCTAGAAAATAAGCGACTGAATGTCTTGTTGGAGGGTGTAGCAGGGAAGCCATCAGCCACAGACGATAAGAAGGTCCAAGAGAAAGAAATGGATAATCTTCTAAAGGAAATGGAAAGTGAATTAAAGTTTCAGAAAGAGTGCAACGCAAACTTGGATTTACAGCTTCAGAGAACCCAAGAGTCAAACATTGAACTTGTTTCCATACTTCAAGAACTTGAAGATACCATAGAGAAACAGAAAAAGGAAATTGCTGATTTGTTAAACATGCATTCCAAATATGAAGATGCTGGAAATAAAGGTCATCGAATTGAAAATAATGAGGAGACAATACTAAACAAGGAAGTATTCGGAGATAATCTCACAAGTGCCACTTTTGATCAAAACATAGAGAATACCCCTGTTGAGCATCTAGAAAAAGAATCATCCTTATACTTTGAACCAGAGGAGACGCAATTACAAGAATTACAAAATGATCCTGAGTATCGGATGAAGTTTCTGGAAAAATCTCTTCAGGACAAAATTTTTGAGTTGGAATTTGATCGAAACTTGAAAGCTCAGACTCTAATGAAGTTGGAATCAGAATGGAAAAATAAGTTAATAGCAAAAGAAGAAGAAATTATCAATTTGGAAGCAAAATTATCCGCAGGTCTTAATGCCCCTGTAGAAAGTGGAGCTTGTAATCCCATTAAAGATATTGAAGTCTTGGAGCAGAAGATAGAGGAGCTTGAAAGAGAATGCAACGAGCTAACAGAAGAGAATCTGCAGCTTCTTGTTAAACTCAAAGAATCAACGTTGAATCTTCCGTCATGTAACTCTTCTGAATCTTCAATCAATGGGATTCGGAGGATTGGTTCTCTTTCTACTGCTGAATCTGAAGTGAGCAAACTGACATCCCAAATATGCATGCTTGAAGATGATCTGAACCAAAAGAAAATCCTGATTGAGGATCTTTCTGCGGATCATTTGCAGGTTAAATGCATTGATCTGGAGAAAAGGTGTACTGATCTGGAGCTTCACTTGCAGGCATCAAAGGAAGAAGCAAGTTACCTTGACAGTGAACTCTGTCAATATCGCATCCGAACAAAGCAACTAGAAATGGAGATTACAATGAAGCAAGTAGAACGCTTCCAAGTAAAGGAAACTAAGACTGACAACGACCATGAAGGAACCTGCAGCAAACCCAACATTTCTGAATCAAATGCATTTGTTGGGATGACTGAACTGTTGTCGAATATAGATGAGCAGATACAGTTATGCATAGCTTGTGTAAAGATGCAACAATACAGTGGTTGTTTGCCTACAGATGCTGAAAATAAGTATAGTTTCAGCAAGTCACAGATTGCTTTGCTTGGTCAGAGAGAGCAGGGTGAGGCTATTTTGGACAGCGTTCTTCAACTAAAGGATTTGCTTGAAGTGAAAAATACTGCATCCGCTGACGAGCTTGATCAAAGTGCAGAAATCAGGGAAGTAGTGTCAAAGACCGAAACTAACCTCAGGAAACATAAGGATTATGATTTAAAGGAGAAACCTCTTAGCACTTCTTATCCTGAACTAGAAAATCAGCAAACAGAATCAAAACCTGAAGCTTCATGTTTCGGTCACGAGCCAGTGGAAATTATTTACGAGACAGACAAGCTTAGATCTGATATTCTTTTGAAGGAAGAAGAGGCGGATTGCCATAGGAAGTTGAAGAGTCATGTTTCCAGGCTTCAGAATGGGATGAAGTTGGAGGAAAAGATGGAGGCCATGGCAATAGAAAGCAAAATGGCCTTTAAATGCTTCGATGATTTTCACAGTGAAATGATGGTACTCAATAGCAGCTTGGATTCCCATGTTTCATCCAAAAATAATCTTATAATGAAGTCGTCAGAGTTGGAAAATAGTGAAAAGGAGGTTGAGAATCACCTTTCTGAACTAGAGAAGGAAAATGTACAGTTGGCGGAGCGCATCTGTGGCTTGGAATCACAATTAAGATATTTAACTGATGTGAAGGAGTCAAGCCGTTTGGACTTAGAGAATTCAGAATCTTGTGTTGCAAGTTTCAAGGAGGACGTAATGAGACTGGAGGGTGAGTTGGAGGCTCAGAAGGCTGATATGAAGTGCAAGTTGCAGGAGATACAAATGCGATGGCTAGAAGCTCAAGAAGAGTGCGAGTATCTGAAGATCGCAAATGTCAAATTACAATCTACAGCTGCAAGTTTAATTGAAGAATGTAGTTTGCTTCAAAAGTCAAACATAGAGTTCAAAAATCAAAATGTTGAGCTATATGAACGTTGCACTGTCCTGGAAGCTGAACTGAAAGAATCAGAGAAGGTCTTTTCTAATATGGTTAAGGGAGTTGAAGCTCTAGAAGAAAAAAACACCACCATGCTGGAAGAAGTTGCATCAAAAGAGAAAGCCCTTAACATAGAATTAGACACACTTCTTGATGAGAACAGGAGATACAAGGAGAAAATGGTTACAGAGGAGAACCTATTGAATCAGATGTACTTGGAGAAGATGGTTGAAGTAGAGAAACTTCAAAGACAGATTGCAGATCTCACTGAACAGATACCTGCCAGCCATGATGAAGAGAGAAGAACAACTTCAGATGCTGTACTAGAAATGTCCAGTTTATGTGCAGAAAAAGCTTTGCTTGAAGCTTCGCTGAATGAAGTCCGAGGAAAACTTAAGGTATCTGAGATCAACTTCAGTACCATCCAAATCGAATCAGAAGCAAAGCTGAAAGCACTTGGAGATGAGCTGGCAGTTTCCAAACAAAACCAAGAAGTTCTCATGGCTGACCATGAAAAGCTATTGGAATTGTTGGAAGATGTGAAATCCAGCGAGGAGAAGTATAAAGGCATCGTTAGGGTGCTCAAATTAAACCTTAAAACTTCTGAATATCAGAGGCTAAAACTAACAGACGAAATATCCAACCTTAAGCTGCAGTTGGAGAAAACAGTGGTTCTTCAAGATGAAATTTTGGCTCTCACGGGATCACTTAGTGAGGCCAAATTTGAAAATAAAAAACTTGAAGGTTCACTCCAGAGTTTATCAGGAGACTATGAAGCCCAAAAAACTCAGAAATTTCAGTTAGAACAGAAGCTTATCGACATGCAGAAGGCTTTGTCTGAGTTAGAGGACTGCAAACGTAGTAAAGTTGTGCTAGAGGAAAAGGTTTTGCGGCTGGAAGGAGATCTAACTGCAAGAGAAGCATTAGGTGCTGCAGATGCTGAACTGAAAAATGAGCTTGCACGTGTCAAAAGAGCAAATAATGAACTCCAAAGGAGGATAAGACACCTAGAGGAGGAGAAGCAAGAGAGTCGGAAGAGAGGTCAAGCCTTTGCAGAGGAACCAACCGATAGGAAAGAAGTGAAACAAGATCAGAATAGGACCACTGTTTCAAGCTTTTCTATTTGCTTTGAAACCAATTCCATGAGTACGCCTACCTCTGGTGATTCAAATCAGGTCAATATCCACTGTTTATCATGCAATTTAAACCAGAGTATTAGCGAAGTCTGCCTTAACTTCAATAACTTGTTTTCTAGTCCACTAATTAATGATGTGGAGACTAAGTTTCAAACAAAAAAGAAGATGAAATCAAGTAACATTTTCGGAAATGGTTCTTCTTCTGATACGTAACAACAGTGGTAAGTGGGATTTATTCTGGTTTTTTTTTTGTTGTGTTTCAGGTTGATTCCAGATCTAATCGTTGTACTGGGAGCTTGCTAGCTAGTGGAACTGAGCCCTTGTCAAAGATCCAGCAACTTGAAATTGAACTTGCCGAGGCATTGGAGGCAAATGATCTGTATAAAACTCAGCTTAAAAGGTGGGTACAAGTACATTGTTTCTGTGACCAATAGATATCTGTTTCTTCACTAAAACAGTTTTAACATTTTTCATCACGATTTCTTGTATAAATACCTCATCCAATACTTTGCATGTTTGTTGGTTTCCTAATAGCGCTTTTTACTTATCTAACATAAGCATCAGTATAACCAGTACGTGGAAAGGTGTTAGTAATGCTACAATGTTATGTTTCAGTTTGTTGTCTGAGGGAGGCAGTCAGTCAACTGATCTCAAAGTGTCGTCGACCGAAGATGGATTGCAAAGAAATGGTTATCACGGCGACATATCATCACTTCAGCTAGAGTTGAAGGATATTCGTGAGCGCTATTTCCACATGAGCCTTAAATACGCAGAAGTTGAAGCTGAACGCGAGCAACTGGTCCTCAAGCTGAAGTCTACTAGTAACGGAAGAAGGTGGTTTCGTTAATCGGGATCCCAAATTTTTGCGAGTCCTTTAAATTTGGATAACTAGTACTCAAAAGACCAAGGCATGAAGCAGACGATGTATGTGTCTTGTAACATAAAAAGAAAATTAAAATAACTGCCTCTGCCTCTGCCAAATTTATAGTACGCACTCAACTACAAGTAGAAAGGAGAAACTTGAATCTTTTTTCTTTTGTTTCATTTCATGTTAAGGGGATCCACGGTGTGTCCAATGCCCCCACTGAGACAAAATAAACGATAATAAATGCTTAACAAGAGGCTGGTAATTTCAAATGCCACTGGATCAAGAAATTAGATGTATTATACGTAAGGTGTGTTGGAACAAATAAATTTCAATTCTTTGGCTCATCCATGAGATCAGAGGATTTGGAATTGAATTTTAGATTTTTAATTTTTGTATAGCTCCTATACACTTGATAATTTGTATACCTTTTTATCCACCCCAGATTCTTATTTATCAATAATTCAATTGAACTAAAGATTTTTAAACATGATAGTAAATACAGTTTGTTTCCAAATTCGCATGTGAACAAATATTAGTGTGATACATTAGGACAGAAAAGTATCATCTACATCTACGAATGCAGATGCCACAATGTTGCAGTTTAAAGACAAATGAATTGGCAGTTGATATTGTCATGTAAAATGGAAGTTGCTTTATTTGTCTGTCTTTTTTTTTTGGTTTTTTGTAAGTGTTTCTATTTGACGTAGCTTCTTCCACTATGAGAAAATTGTAAATTGCCGATGAAAAAACTTTCATAGTAAGTTAGCAACGGAAACTGCTTTCTGTAGGTAAAGTTGTCGGGAAAAGCAGTAATTTGCAATGGAAAAAATCCATCAATAAAGAAGAAGATGAAACTTTGCCGACGAAAATTAAAGACGGATTAGTGAAAGTCGTCGTAAAAATAGGCGCCAATGATTTCCAAAAAAAAAAAGCCTACAAAATTTACCGGTAGAAATGAATTTTGTTGATAATATATCGATAGAACTTTGTTCCGTCGGTAAATTCAACTATGTCGGATTGTTCTCTTAATTGGAAGAAAAATGACATCATTTGTTCAATCACAAACGACTTCATTTCCTTATCACATTTAAGCAAGGGCGTCAAACCCTTCTCCCCACCTGTCGAAGGTGTCTGAAAATGTTGTTATTTTTTTCCCTCCAACCTCGTCATCCTCGTCTTCTATTATTTTTCTAGTTCTACACCGTCGTCGTCGTCTCTATCTTCAGTTAGTCATCTATCGTAGTTAGTTATTCCTCCTTTCCACTTGGTTTTTTTGCTTTTCTGCTTGTTATTATTAGGGAAGCTTTTGTTTAGGTCGGTTTTGGTTGATGTCCTTTGTGTTTTCTGCGTTATTTTAGCTATTAGTTGTTCATTGTGTGTCCAAATGTGTTCTTGTTAGTGAAGAATGCTAGGTACCAGTGTTTTGTTAATAGTTAGGGATGAATTTGTTATGCTTATAAAGTGTTTGATGAAAGGCTTAAAGGGTAAATTTGTTTTACTTTAATATGGTAAGTTAAATGGATTCAGATATAGTGTGGATAGGATTCAGATACAATGTTTATATTTTTATAACAAAAAGCGGTGCATTAACACTTAAAATTGTTAGTTTAGTGAAAATATATAATTAAACTAGTGTATGGCATGACATTGGTGGGGATAGATACGAATTTGGCATGTCTTTTGCACCTTTAGAATTAGTTTATACTATACATTAATTATAGTCTTTCCTAGAGGCTGGGGATTGAAAATAAAAATACAATACTTATAATAGATATTAGGTATTAAAATTAAATTGAAATGTCAAAGTTACATCTTAAGGCTGAAAAAAATAAATAAATGGAATGCCTAGAATGAATAGTAGCTGTTGGAATCTAAAGAAAATGTCTATATTAGTTCCATAAGGCTTGAAATGAAAAATGAAATGCCTATGGTTAATTCCTAGGGCGTAAAACTAAACTAAAATGAAATGGAATCCCTAGAATGAATATTAGGGCTTTAAATGGAGAAAATTTTTGAAGTTGTATCATAGGAATTGAAATAAAAATGAAACGCTTAAAGATGGATCTCGGGGCTTAAAAATAAAATATTTAGAATGAATTTCAGAGCTTAAAAGTAAGATAAAATAAAATAAGTAGAATGAATATTAGGGCTTTGAAATGGAAAAAATGCTAAGAGTGGTGCTATAGGATTTGAAATGAAATTGATACATTTAGAACTAGGTTATAAGGCTTAAGAAATAAAATGAAATAAGAGATGACTAAACTAAAATTTGAAACATGCTTGTTCATTTGTGAATATTATATTAGTTTGATGTGTTTATTTCTGTGAGGGCATGATTACAAGCGTTATATTTAACATAGTCAAAATAGGATTATTAATCCTATGTTGTGAATTGGAGTTATGCTTTTAATAATGAAGTGGATGTTTATTTCTTTATGTCTTATAGTTGATTAAAGTGAAACTTGTAAATTTAACTTATTAATAACTTGGATTACTTTTATTGAGGTTTAAAATTGAACATAATGATTGATTCACAATAAAATGAAGAGTTGAAATGAAGAATGATCAAGTATATGTTGATTTTGTACATTACTAGAGAAGCTGTACAAGTTTTTATTTTCCTTTAGATATGCTTCATTATGTATGTTTAATATCTTCTTAACTTGAAAAATAACATAGCTTAATGCATTGTGTTGAAAAGAACTATGTTTTGGATATTTCATATGAAAATGTTGATTAATATGCTTATGACAGATCTGAAATATTTCTTTTAGTGGTTCATTAGTTTATAAAAAGGTTGTTTTATTAGTTGAATTATGTAAAGATATATATCTTGATTGA
>JAOSBK010000206.1:21807986-21818216 GCA_027568895.1 Erythroxylum shatona | reverse complement strand
TAATTGTCTTTATTTATATTAATTGTGGTTATTATTTATATATAAAATATTTAAAAATTATTGTTATTTCATATTAATTGTCATTATTATTTATTATTAAGATTTTTTAAAGCATAGTTGATGTAAACAGTAAACTAGTAAAGTATTCAATACAACTGTACAATATACCAATATAGATTATTTTGCAATTTTAAAAAATTTTAAGGACTATTTCATAAATTTATAAAAATACCTAAAACGGTATCCGGTACTGAGCGGTACCGGTACAGTTCTGTTCTAGAACTCAATCCGGTACCGAGCCCGATACGGTATTCATAACTTTGGGAAGAGGATGTAACATCACCCTAATCATTTTGGACGAGCCTTGTAGCATAGTCTGCGTTGTGATCCATATTTCTTTGGCTTGTAGTTGTTGTTACAATTATTTAAAAAAAAAGTGATTCTTCAACTACTTATTATACGAAGAAAATGCATTTGAACTCCTCTTTTGAAATTCTTAAATATGGTCTCCTCATTTATATCAACATATTTATTCTCAACTAAACCCCAAAGATCCTTTCACTACAAGAAAATTGTAAATTGCTGACGGAAACTTACCTACAAAAAAATTCCATAGTACATTAGCGACGAAAATTGCCTTCCGTAAGTAAAGTTGTAAGAAAAAAGGTAATTTGCAGTGGAAAAAATCCATCAGTAAAAGAGAAGACATAACTTCGCCAACAGAAGTTAGCAATAGATTAATGAAAGTCGTCATAAAAATAGGTGCCAAGGATTCCTATAAAAATTCCTATGAAATTTACGGACGAAAAAGAATTATCGACGGAATGTTTGTTCCGTTGGTAAATTCGACGATGTTGGATTATTATTTTAATTGGAAAGAAAACAACATAATTTGTTCAACCACAAACGAAATCGTTTCCTTATCACTTTTAAGCCAGGCGTCGAACCCCTCTCCTTATTTGTCGAAGGTGTCCAAAAAATGTTGTAATTTTTTCCCTCCAACCTTACCATCTTCATCTTCTATTATTCTCTAGTTATACATCATGATTGTCGTCTTTATCTCCAGTTAGTCATCCGTCGTGGTTAGTTATTCCTCTTTTCCATTTGGTTTTTTATTTTTTTGTTTGTTGTTGTTAGGGAAGCTTTTGTTTACATCAGTTTTGGTTGATTTCCTTTCAGTTGTCTGCCTCTATTTCAGCTATTAGTGGTTCATTGTGCATTTGAATGTGTTCCTATTAGTGAAGAATGTCAGGTATCAATGTTTATCTTAATAGTTAGGGATGAATTTGTTATACCTATAAAGAGTCCAATAAAAGGCTTAAAGGGATAAATTTGTTTTGTTTTAATATGGTAAGTTAAATGGATTCAAATACAGTGTGAATAGGATTCAAATACAATGTTTATACTTTTATAACAAAAAGCAATATAGTAACACTTAAAATTGTTAGTTTACTAAAAATATATAATTAAACTAGTATATGGTTTCATGAAATTTAATTTTTAACAATAACAGAAGATCAAAGCATATGTTAGGAAAAAAATGTAATGATGATGGTGAATTAAGTATAAGTTGATTAGTTTTAGAACTAAATGCTTTTAAATGAGACAAAACATTCATGGCATGACATTAGTGGGGATATATACAAATTTGGCATGTCCTTTGCACCTTTAAAATTAGTTTATATTGTAACCTTAATTATAGTCTTATCTGGGGGCTAGGGATTGAAAATAAAAATACAATGCCTATAACAGATATTTGGTCTTAAAATTAAATTGAAATGATAAAGTTACATTTTAGGGCTTAAAAATAAAATAAAATATAAATGGAATGCCTAGAATGAATATTAGGGCTTTAAAATGGAGAAAATGTTTGAAGTTGTATCATAGGACTTGAAATAAAAATGAAACGCTTAAAGGTGATATTGAGGCTAAAAAGTAAAATACTTAGAATGAATTTCATAGCTTAAAAATTAAAATAAAATAAGTAGAATGAATATTAGGGCTTTAAGATGGAAAAAAATGCTAAGAGTGGTGCCATGGGATTTGAAATGAAATTGATATATCTAGAGCTAGGTTATTAGGCTTAAGAAATAAAATGAAGTATGAGATGACAAAACTAAATTATTACATGACTAAAATAAAATTTGAAACATGCTTGTTTATTTTTGAATATTATATTAGTTTGATGTTTTATTTCTTTAAGGCATGATTACAAGTGTTATATTTAACATAGTCAAAATAGGATTATTAATCCTATGTTTTGAATTGGAGTTATGCTTTTAATAATCAAGTGGACATTCATTTCTATATGTCTTATAGTTGATTAAAGTGAAACTTGTAAATTTAACTTATTAATAACTTGTATTACTTTCATTAAGGTTTAAACTTGATCATAATGATTGATTTACAATAAAATGAAGAGTTGAAATGAAGAATGATCAAGTATATGTTTATTTTGTACATTAATAGAGATTTTATCCAAGCTGTCTAAGTTTTTATTTTCCTTTAGATGTGCTTCATTATTTATGTTTAATCTCTTCTTAACTTGAAAAATAGCATAGCTTAATTTATTGTGCTCAAAAGAACTATCTATTGGATATTTCATACAAAAATGTTGATCAATATGCTTATGACAGATCTAGAATGTTTCTTTTACTGGTTCATTACTTTATAGAAAAGTTGTTTTATATATTGAATTTTGTAAAGATATGTATCTTGATTGAACTAGATGTATAATTAAGAATTAAATATTACTTTTAAAGTATTATAAGATAAAATAGGAGCTATTGAAGTTTATGAAGAATTGTTTAGGTAGGCTATGCTAATTATGAGCTTTTTTCATACAAAATTGATGATAAAGAAGCCTATATGAATGCAGAAGTGTTACATGCTCTTTTGGTGTGTCCTTACATGAAAATTTTGCATATTTTTACCATAGGTAACATGTATTCTAGGTGTAATTTATAACCCATACATATATACATCGAATTTCTTTTTAGCTTTGGATATAGAAGATGATATAGGATCATTGAAGTTTCTATGCCTATAATTGGAGTCTATATGCTCATATGATGAAATAGGCAATGGATTAACAATATGCACATTATTTTTATTACAAAATTTTTTCTTATCATTAAATGATGTACTTCTACAAGTGTAATCAATTACATGCTTACCATTTAAGGTTTTTTGGGGCCCAAGATGCATTATAGTTTTTCACCTACTAAATTGAAATTAGAAAATGATGCTTTAAGGATATTTCTCCTTTTTTAGTACCTTATTCTCATGCAATAAACATGCTCATCTTCATTGCCAACAACCACATTCTTATATTATATAAGGTCATACAAATAACATTTCAATTACTTATCTCAGTCATATGCATCAAAGAGTTTTTGAGCTTTTTTATACTTGGAAGATATTTTATTCATTTTTATACTTATAGCCTTAGGCATTCAACTAACTTATCATATGAAAGATTAATATCATAATTACTATTCTCATAATGAGAAATTTAGCAATAGGGTAACTTATTATTATTGGATATAAAGCACAAACTTTGCATAATATTTTTTTGCTTCATGACTTTAAGAAATAATAGTGTCATCTTATTAAGCCTTTAAATGCTTTCTTCTTCTTATTTAATTACTTTTCTCTCTTAATCTTTAATAATTTCTTAAATTTTTTTTTGATTATATTTGTATCATCCTCATCACTCTCACTTATATAGGTCTCATATATAATTTTTCTCCTCCTTAAAGACTTTAAAAATCACGCCTCTTCTTGTTGAAGTAAGCTCCTTTTCATGTAATTGATTCATCTACATTTCATAAGTTAGTTATTAGATTAGCTTTTCCAATAGTTTGGTCCTTAATTTTTCTATTTTTGTTTTGCATTTTACATGATCCTCACCTTTTCCTCTCAAGCCTTCAGCAAAGACCTAAGCAATTTTCTCTCCAGTTCAAGACTAGTATAAGTATTACAAATACCTTTAAGCTAATTAATAATGTAAATGAAGTGAACACCATGATAGAAATGAATTCATTATATCCATGTATAACCATGCTTATCTTTCCTTTCTTTTACTTCAGTGATGCCCTCATATGTGATTTTAAGTGTATGCCATATCTGCTAATTCATATTACGTATGTACACTCTAGTAAACTCCTTCCTACTCAATGACCAAAATAAAATATATAAAACCTTTGTTTTTGTTTCTCGTAAGAATTGATACCATCTTTGCATAATAATGGTTATGAACTTGCAAAAAAATTATATTATGTCTTCGCCATATGTGATATTGCGAAAAATGGTTATTATCAAATTGAGGTTTATTGTTCTTTTTCAAGAAGATATTGAGGCTTCAATGGCTTAATCAACATTATAAGTTATATGATATGAAAACATTAATAGAAAAAAAAATGCAATGCACAAATTAGAACTAATGCATATCCTAACAAATGGTTTAGCATATGCTACGCTCTTTTAATGACAATATGACCTATGGTGATTTTAAGAAAATGTCATCCTTCTTTGTTTCTTATAAGTTCTATATTAAATGGGATTTGTAGTTCTCTATGTATGGTAGTAAAGCTTAATAAATGATTAGTATATGATATACTCTTTTCATGAAAATATGAGCTATAATGATTTAGAGAAAATGCAATGCTTTTTTGTTTCTCATAAGGATTGATATAAAATGGGAGCAAGTTTCATATCGTTATGCATATAAATAGACCTATCGAGATTGTGAGTTTGTTTCATATCATTTTAATGATAAAGAGGCCTAAATGAATGAGAAGGAGGTTCTAAGTTCTTTCAGATGACCTTGCATAAAAATTGTGCCTATTTTTGCCTTTAGGATTATACCCTCTAGGTATAGAATGTGATCGGTACATGAGTTTCCTTTTGCTTCAGACTTAGAGGATGATAGATGGGTATGTATACCATGTTGTCTACATTTAAAAAATTCAATAAGATCATATAAAGATTCAAACAATTGTTGTCTTTGTACATAATAATGGTTTTGCATAATAATACTTATTTTGTTGTGAAAAATGTATATGTTGTCTTTGTCCATATGTGATATTGAGAAAAATGTTTATAAGTTGTAAGATATCAAAACATTAATAGAAGGAAAACAAATTATGCAATACATAAATTAAAACTTATGCATATCTGTACCTATGCTCAATTCAAAACTTATCAAAAAATAGCTAATTGTTTATTGTCTTTCTTGTAGGTCATGTTTTATGTTGAAGAGCATCGATAATTATCCAATCTCATTCGTCTT
Organism: Erythroxylum shatona; assembly: GCA_027568895.1. Classification (NCBI taxonomy): domain Eukaryota; kingdom Viridiplantae; phylum Streptophyta; class Magnoliopsida; order Malpighiales; family Erythroxylaceae; genus Erythroxylum; species Erythroxylum shatona. The sequence goes on along the minus strand of JAOSBK010000206.1, from coordinate 21,812,923 downwards.
CTTCGTAGTTTGTGATTGTTCATCTATCAAGGTAAGTTGTTCAACTAAGTAATGTCTACAATGTGATTGATTTTGTGTTGTTCTTTGCAATTTTACCTCTAACAATGAATAATGAGTTTTAGGATGGGGTTTAACAGTCTAAGTATTTATGTTTAGGCATTATTTAAATTGAAACATAAAGACTTGAACTTGTAGGTATTAAATCAAACTTAGTGTTAACATAAGAAATTCACGTAATTGACAAGATAATTCTTTGCATAATAAACTTATAGGATGATATATAGGCTGAAAACCTATGATGTAACTCTTATAAGGATTATTGTTGAAAAATTCCATGTTCCTAGGAGTCATAGTGAGAACTTGCTTTCTTGATTCATCTCATTTAACAATGCTGCATATTGTAGTACTTGTTTAAAATCAAACTTTTTAAATGAAATTGTAGGTGATTAAATCAAACTTAGTATTAACATAAGAAATTCACATAATTGACAAGATAATTCTTTGCATAATAAACACCTAGGATGGTATATAGGTTGGAAACCCATGATGTAACTCCCATGATGCTTATCGGTGAAAAATTCCACTAGCTTAAGAGTTATAACAAGAACTTGCTTTCTTAATTCATCTGGTCTAACAATGCCATATACCATAGCGATTGTTTAAAATCAAACTTAAAATGTGGTGATTGTCTAATCATTCAGGTGGAACTAGTTGTGGTTGAGTTATCTAATTATGAAATCATATGGTAGGATAGGTTGGTTTCAATTTGGAGGGAAAATGGTCAGGGACTTGTAAAAACTTGGGGAAAATGGTCAGGGACTTGTAAAAACTTGGGGAAAATGAAGGATCTGATGATGTGTAAAGTAAAGATTAAATGATCTGTAAGATTAATATGGATACTACCGTAATGATTATTATATATTACTATAGTCTTTTTTTAAATAACAGTTTTGTAATGTTGATAAGTCTTGGATATATAGACGATTAGCACTCAATGATTTCATTAATCCTGAGTTTATTGAGGGAGTTGAAGCTTTTATTCACTATGCATATTCTCAACCTGCATATATGGATGGTCCAAAGATCATATATCCAAGTAAAAAGTGCAAACATATTTGTTTTCTTCCTATCGATGTAGTAAATCTCCATTTGCTAAGAGAAAAGTTTGTTCCAAATCATTTTGAGTGGACACGATATGAGGAACCATTAATTTGTAGTACCCTAAGGGGAAATAAAGTAAACTTATCAATAAATATGGATGGGTTTGAAGGGGGACTAGATTTATAACAAGACATATAGGTGCAACTAAAAATCCTTACATCAAAATAGTTTATGATGCAGCCGGTTATACCTTTCAAGTAAATATAAAAAATCTTGAAGATGAACTAAACCTACATGCAAAAAAGTTTTTTTATTTACCAAAATTACTAACTAAGAATTGTTGCCAAATTATGAGACCATACTTAATTATCTTCAATTACTCGAATATTAAACAGAAAGTTTGAAGGACATATTTCTGGTCAAAGTTTTGATAAAAATCTTGCTTGATATAATGAATCATTGCCTCTGATCATACAATGGTTGATAATTCTCCAATATGAAGAACTTATAAGGGTCTTGGTTTGCTAGTTGAAAAAATTAATTGTTACAAATTAGGATGTATGTTGTTTCGGAGAGATGATGTGGACTTACAAAAATGAAAATTTTGTGGCTAATCTAGGTTCAAACCTAGAAAGAGCATTATAAAATAGGAATTAGTACCTTGGAAGCGGATGTATTATTTCCTGCTAACTCTGAGACTTTAAAGATTATATGCCTCTAATGTTACTGCATCTCACATGAGATGTCATCATGAACATGAACTGGAATATGGAATAATGAGTCATCCATCGGATGCATTCACATAGAAACATTACACTAACACCCATTATAAATTTGCAGCTAAAAGTAAAAATGTTAGGTTGAGATTATCGACAAATGGATTCCAACCTTTTGGTCAACCAGACTAATAATATTCATTATAGACAATCATAATTACTCATTATAATTTGGCTCCATGGATGTGTATGAATGAGGCATAAATGTTTTTAACGGTGATTGTGTTAGCACCTATAAATCCAAAGTATAAAGTTTCCTGATGGTTATGTGTTGAACTTGGCAAGGTGTGTGGACTTAAGGAATTACAAATTATTGAGGATGAAAAGTCATGATTGTCATATGTTTATGCAAAGGCTAATTCCAAGTTCATTTCAGGAGTTGCTACCAAATGATATTTGGGAAGCTATAACAGAATTAAGTTTGTTTTTTAAAAGCTTAACATCATTTAAAATAAAGTTGGCCGAAGTGGAAAAACTAGAAAGGGAAATTCCAGTTATCTTATGCAAATTAGAAGGGATTTTCCCTCCAAGATTCTTTGACTATATGGAGCATCTACCTGTACATTTAGCACACAAGGCTAAACTTGCTAGTTCAGTTCAATATCGATTGATGTATCCATTTGAGAGGTAATTATAGTTAATATTTAAATAAAAGTTATAGAATGTTTTAATCACAGAAATGTAATAACTATATTTGTAATGTAGATATTTGCATCACTTGAAGAAAAATACCAAAAATAAGGCTAGAGTTGAAGGTTCGATATATGATGCTTATTTAGTGAAGGAAGCAAGTACATTTTGTTCACTTTATTTTGAGTTGTATGTGCACAAAAGAAAAACAAAAGTTCCTCGTAATGATGATGAGGGACAAACAGGTGATATTAATGGTAACTTATCCATTTTTATATATCCTCGATGAACATATAGACGGCCAATGTGACTCCCTAATAACCCTTAGGAGGATATTACGAATGCCACATACACAGAACACACTGAATGCGAAACATTTCGCAACATACAAAATACTTTATACATGCATTACCAGAATCTCAACAAACACACATCGCATATCATAATTTTGGAAAGCAACCTGAATTAAGGTTATTACAACCCATTAAAATAAAAATTCAAGAGTTATAGACATCAGATACAAGTCCACAAACGATATCAAAATACATATGAACAAAACAAAAATCAGACTCCTTTGGCTATCGTGGTTGTCTTGTCCTAATTCCTAGATCCCTCTTTCAGAACCTACACGGGGCAAATCCACCGTGCTAACCATATAGCTTAGTGAGTAATAACTAATCTATACATGAAGTGACAACTCATCATATAGAATCATGTAACAGCATAAGCATGCATTAAAAGATTGCCTAACATTAAATCAAATATAATGCATTTCAGAACATATTTTTATAATTATCAGAACTGAATATCACAAGAGAGTATAAACTCTTAAGAATTAGAATACAATTTGGTTTACGTCAGAATCAAATAGATACTAGAATACAAAATCAAATGACTACTAAATCCATCAATAAAAGTGGGTAATCGGACTTATACAGAAGATACCATAATTGGTATCATATCACAAAAGAGACTTACGTCTTAATAACAGAAGACACCGAAGTGTCAATAATAAAAGACACCGAAGTGTCACAAAAGCAGCTGCAAACCCTTCTAAGCATGCCTATTTACTCAAAACTAGGACTCAACAGTTTTAAAACAAAACAAAGTCATTTTAGACATTTTTTGCTCAAAGCAAGTAGTCAATCACTTTAATATGCAAGTAGCACTTCTAATGATATAAACATGCATCAAACGCCACTGACAATCATTGTCCAAAATTCAAATCATAATCAGCATAAATCAAATTCAACAAGCAGAGCAAAGTAAGGTAAGTAGCACTTCAATATCACATTCATCAATCAATACCTCGGACCTTCATTTCTGGGATCAGTACACAATTCAGCACACATTTATTGATATCAAATTCAATTCAGTAATAAACAAAACCAATTTATCAAACACAATTTGGGTCAGATTTGTATGACCATTTTGACCTAGACAATGAGGTATTTAGGCAATACCTTCTACTAAACAAATGTTCCACAATGTCTTAAGTGTTCAATGACATAAATTTCATGCATTTTGGTTCAGTATCATTAAAGTTATAATCAAAAATCTGCATACTATTTTAATAACTTGACAGAACACCAATTTCATCTTCAAGCCAAATTTCCAAACTCTTAAGGAAATATTTTGAATTCGATTCTTTTATGAAAAATGTAGTTCTATGTCTCTAATTTACTATAAATCAAACTCCATCCAATTTGAATATTCACAGATTAAGTTATGTCCTAAATACAGATGTATGTTTAGTAAAATGCTGCATATATCATATTCCAATGACTATAATCCTTCATCTTGCAAATCAATCACCATATTTGCTTTTTCTTTCACCACCCACACATGCATCAATACCATTTACATATGCAGCACTCCCATCCACGAAAATATACAATATTTGTACATGCATTCATTGACATTTTTCCAGGTACAAGTGATTTTTTAAATGTGATTAAAGTGTAAATTTTGGATTAATTGTGTTAAAAAATTTATTTGGTGATAATAGTTATTATTTCAAAATTTTGGTGAATTTTAGAAAAAAAATTAGAGGACTACAAATCCATTTACAAAGATGGGTAACGAGACTTATACAGGAAAGACTGAAGTCTCGACACTGAAGTGTCCAGGAGAGACCGAAATCCACCGAAATATCACAGGAGCAATTGCAGAACCTTCTAAGCATGCTTATTTACCCACAACTAGGACTCAACAGTTTTAAAACAAAACAAAGTCATTTCAGACATTTCATGCAAAGCAAGTAGTCAATGTTAATGAGCATTTTGTATTAATTTTTGATACATAATTTACTAAACTCTTGTCCATTTAATATTTAAATTGTACTAAGTAAAAGTATTTGTTTTAATTTCAGGTAAGCAAGAAAATGTCTTATGCCCTTCATGCGTGACCCTTATGGATTTCCAAAACCCA
>JAOSBK010000206.1:21769059-21807886 GCA_027568895.1 Erythroxylum shatona | reverse complement strand
TACATTGTTGGCATGGGAATTGGGCCTCGACCACAAGGGAATACTTCGGTCAGAAAGAGACTTCGAGACGAATTAGAAGAGTCAAAGAGGGCTAATCAGGGATTGCAGTCTCAAGTCGATGAATTGACTAAACAATTTAAAGAAATGCAGGATCGATTGGAACTTTTATGTTCTACACATAATGTTCGTTTAGAGTAAACATGTACTCATATTGATATATTAAACACTTATGACGTTTTGTTTATTTTAATTATCGTTTTATGACATATTCGGGAATTGCAATTAAATAATAAATTGTTTGCATGTATTCAATTCTTGTTATACATGAATAATTATTAAAATTGATTATATATTCAAAAAATTGATGAATTATTAAACAAATTTATTTCATAAATAATATTTAATAGTTATTAAATAAATATTATTTTAATATTTAGTTTAATTTTAAATTAGCAAATAATTAAATAAAATTATTTTCAGAAATTTAAAACAAATTTAAATAAAAACCTAATTACAAATCAAATTTATTCAATTAAATTTGATTTTGAAAATTGAAAATTTTAAATTTAATAATTAAATTTGATTAAATTATAAATTATTCCAATATTCAGATCAATAAAAACAAATCAAGAAATTCTAATTTATATTAAAACATTATTAACAAAATTTACAAAAATTATTTTAAATTAATTAATTTTTGGTAAAATTATATTTAATATATACTTTATAATCCGCGACGTCTGTTGAATCAGACGTCACAGAACATCTCTTTTCTGAGAACATCTCTTTTCTGCGACGTTTACCAAACATCGTTAAAATACAAACAATCCCTGACGTTATCTCCAGACGTCGCGAAATAAACAGCTTTTTCCTGACGTTTGTATGAACGTCGCAGAACAGCTAAGCATTCTACGGCGTCTTCTATTAGACGTCGCAGAAACCTATTACCTACACCACTATCTACGACGTCTATTGTGACGTTTCAATAGACGTCATAGAATGTTTTCTGCGACGTCTTATTGGCTTTTACGACCTTTAAAAGACGACACCAAATGTCTCTTTTTGTTGTAGTGAGTGTTTAATAATGCATATATATGAAATGAAATATATACAATGCATGTTCATGACAATCCCGGGTATTATTCCATCAATTTCATCACAAAATCATTCTCATATAAAACTCATCTAAGTATAATTTATACTTAGGTTTATGCCTCACTAAAACCATTAAAATCTCTACTCCTTTCTCATTGACTCCCTTCAGATTATTCTAAGTCACACTTTTGGGTCTACTGTTCACATTCAATTAAAAAGCGAAACTGATATATTTTGGTCACACTCTCTTCTAGAAATGTGTTCCTCTATGTCTTATGTTTCTATTGACACAAGAATCACTTAATTTGGTTCAGTAATTTGGAAGTTATACCTCAATAATTTTCGGACTGTTCATATTCAAAAACAATGTACTATACACAACTTACATCCAGAAATTAACCATCTCATAGATTGAATCACAATTCAACTTCTGTGGAAAACCTATATCTCTAGTTTACTCCAAATTAAAAATCATCTCGTTTGGATGTCTATAGATTAAAATATAACCAAAATACCCAAGCATGTTCAGTGAAATCATACCAGTTCATATTATTCTAACAGATTCCCTCATTTTCCTTCAATCAAACTTTTTCAAATCAATTCATAAAGCTACCAATTTTCCTAAAGAGGTAGAGTTATGTGTTAGGAATCTATTGGCCTAAGAATCACTCCATTTGGAGATTGGATGATAGAGTTAATGCTGAAAGAATAAAACAAGGTTTTGTCCTCAATCATATTGAACCTATTTCGGGGAAACTAGCATAACTTTCAGTATAGATATCGAATCAAGGTGTTATTTAAACAAATTTGAAGAGGACTTCGAAATCTACAACTTGCATAAGTACTCAAATAAAAATTCAATCATATAAGGGGTCAAAATTGGACCAAAAAATGTTTCAGTCAACATAAGACGAAACAAAAAGTCAACTTAAGAAAAAACAAATGGTCGACTTAAGACGAAGGAGAGTCAACTTAAGATGAAGTGACTCTTAAGACTAAGCAGAGTCAACTTAAGACAAAGTAGGGTCAACTTAAGACGAAGTGACTCTTAAGATGAAGAAGAGTTAACTTAAGATGAAGCAGAGTCAACTTAAGACGAAGTGACTCTTAAGACGAAGCAGAGTCAACTTAAGATGAAGTAGAGTCAACTTAAGACGAAGTGACTTTTAAGACGAAGCAGAGTCAACTTAAGATGAAGTGACTCTTAAGACGAAGCAGAGTCAATTTAAGACGAAGTAGAGTCAACTTAATATGAAGTGACTCTTAAGATGAAGCAGATTACACTCTGGAGCATCTCCACTCATATGGACCATAACTTTTAACTCCAATATCCAAAAATTTTATATTATATGCTGTTGGAAAGCTAGAAAAATAAACTACAACTTTCCAAAGCCAAATTTGTCTAATTTATACCAGATTAAACCAAAATTTTCCCTGAAGTTAGAACACAAAATTTACCCCTAAGGAAGACTTAAAATTTTGCACTGTGCAAATTTGGAAAATCATGAATATAACCATTTAGTCAACAATTTGACTTCATTCAATTCTCAAACCTCAACTTAATAGGGTTTTCAAATAGAAAAATATCATAACATCTAATCACTAAAATTGATTCTAGAATACATAAACCCATGTATTTCCTAATTCTATGGTCTAAAACTCTTCCAAAAACTCCAAAAGATCCAAATGATCTTACTTTGATTCTTTGCTAAATGAAGAGATCTTTGACTCAATTTGAAGCTCTTCTCTCCCTCTTCCTTTTTCTTTTCTTGACCCACTTCAAAATCTCCCTCAAGACTAAGGAGTGTTGAAACCCTAGTTCAACTCTTTTCTTTTCTCTCAACCACCGAAATTCTCTTCTTTTTCTTTCTTAACTTCTCTTTCTCTCTCTCAATTCGTGTTTCCCCCTTCTTAAAAAGCAAGACTACATTTCTTTCTTCCATTTCTACCCTTAATGAGCTCAAAAGCCCCTTTTCAACTCTCAGATACTATAACTTACTTCTAACAATTTACCAAAGCCACTCAACTAAGTTAGTAACACTTGTCACTTTCCTAATGTCTAAGCTCTAACCAAGTCCCCTTTGAACTAATTTCTTCAACTCTCATCTTTACAATCCAATTATCTCCAATATTTTTTGATTCCTTTTTTCCAATTTTCCCTAAAATTCATAATTTCTAAAATTATTCCTAAATTCACCGAAATTCAAAAATTACAACAATTCCACTAATCAATAAAATTTCCAATATAAATAAAATTCAAAGTTCTAAAAAATCTAAAAAATCTCAACTCAATCCAATTATACCTTGAATCATTCATGAATGCATGTAGAATTATTTTCATGTGCAAAACTTTCACTATTTACGTGTATTTGTATGCCATAGTATGCATGATCATGAAAAATGCAATTCTAAGCTCTCATTAATCACTTATATTTACTATTCTAGCCTCCTACAGGTGATGGGATGTTACAAAGTGATTTGATGAACGAACCTGTGCACGTCATGAACCATCTCACGAACCTACCCATAGATAATTGTTGTGCAATTCATCCTTTCACCACGCTACCTTACTTGGTTATGAATATGAGCAAAGTGTCTCACTAGACTAACTACGTCAAATCTAGCCTAAGTGATATTAGTTCTCGTCCTAGGACTCATTACTTTGCATCTCAAAGAAGACATTCTTCATGATACATATACTTCGTCTAGAGATTTCTAAGTAATGACCTCGATAAGAGGTCGTGGGTATCATCTTCTGCTATCACAGAAGTGGTGAATCCTCTATTGGCTACTCAATTACCTTTGAATACCTCAAGCTATACCCAATCATCACCCTATAAGTGACCTCTGCAAGCCAATAAGGAATGGAGTCAAAGCACAGAATCAATATCCAAGATATCCTTGAGTACCTCAAGTCTAAGGATACTTGCACTATTGCTATGATGAGATTATTACTGACATTAGAATAGGACATCCATGTGATGATCTCATGGTAGGTCATCCAATGTACTTACTACCTCTAGTAAGCATCTACATCTTAACTCTAAACATCTCATATTTACAGTTTTTAAGATCCCTTGCTTGATCAAATCAAGGAGTTTGACATGTGTTAGTTTATCCAGATTAACGATGTCCAATCTCATTAATCCTATGACTAGAGATGATTTAGATACTGACATAATTGCACATGATAGGAATCCTAGTAGTATGATCACATCATGATTTCCTTCATGCTATGTCATATATTATGAACTTGAATAATTTTCTTATAGATCAATATCAATTCATAAATAATGAATACCAAATTAATAAAATATGTCTTTCTTTTTGTTGAAAATAAAGTCTGTATATAACTTTGTACAAAATGCGCTAAAGGCTATTGTTTTTAGGGCACTACTCTAACATATACACATGGAATTACTTTTTAGCTTTAGGTATAGAAGATGGTACAAGAGAATTAAAGTTTTTATGCCTATAATTATGATGACATCGGCAATGGTTTAACAATTTGCACATTATTTTTATTAGAAAAATTTTCTTATCTTTAGACGATGTACTTTTATAAGTGTAATTAATTACATGTTTACCTTTTAAAGTTTTTTGGGACCTAAGATGCATTATAGTTTTTCACCTACTAAATTGAAATTATAAAAATGATGTTTTAAGAATATTTGTCCATTTCAATACTTCATTCTCATGCAATAAACATACTCATTTTCATTGCCAGCAACCACGCTCTTAGATTATATAAGGTCATACATATAACATTTCAATTGCTTATCTCAATCAATATCCATTAAAGAGTTTTTTAGCTTCTTTTTACTTGGAAGGTATTTTCTTCATTTTTATACTTATAGCCTCTATGTAGTCAATAGCTCATCATATGAAAGATTAATATCATAATTATTACTCTTAGCATGAGAGATTTAGCAATGGGGTAGCTTCTTATTATTGGATATAAAACACAAACATTGCATAATATTTTTTGTTTCATGACTTTAAGAAATAATAGTGTCATCTTGTTAAGCCTTTAAATGATTTCTTCTTCTTATTTAATTACTTTTCTCTCTTAATTTTTAGCAATTTTTAAAATTTCTTCGTAATTATATTTATATCATCCCCGTCACTCTCATTTATATAGGTCTTATATATAATTTTCCTCCTCCTTAGAGACTTTAAAAATCACACCTCTTCTTGTTAAAGTAAGCTCCTTTTCATGTAATTCATTCATCTACACCTCATAGGTTAGTGATTAGATTAGCTTTTCCAATGATATGGTCCTTAATTTTTATATTTTTGTTTATTGTCTTTGTTGCAAGTCGTGCTCTGTGTTGAAGAGCATTGATAATTGTTCAACCTCAATTGTCTTCTTTATAGTTTGCAATTATCCTTCTATCAAGGTAAGTCGCTCAACTAAGTAATAAGTACAATGTGATCAATTTTGTGTTGTTCTTTGCAATTTCACCTATAACAATGATTAACGAGATTTTACACTGGGGTTTAATAGTTTAAGTATTTATGTTTGGGATTTGTTTAAATTGAAACATAAAGACTTAAACATGTAGGTGATTAATTCAAACTTAGTATTAATATAAGAAATTCATGTAATTGACAAGGCAATTCTTTACATAATAAACCCTTAAGATGGTATATAGACTGAAAACCTACGATGCAACTCTATGAGGCTAATTGGTGAAAAATTTCGCAAGCCTAGGAGTCACAGTGAGAACTTACTTTCTCGATTCTTCTAGTGTAATAATGTCACGTACTATAGTGATTATTTATAATCAAACTCTGTAAATGAACTTGTAGGTGATTAAATAAAACTTAGTAGTAACATAAGAAATTCATGTAATTGATAAGACAATTCTTTACATAATAAACCCCTATAATGGTATATAGGCTGGAAACTCATGATGCAACTCCCATGAGGCTTATCGGTGAAAAATTCCATGAGCCTAGGAGTTTCAGTGAAAACTTGCTTTCTTGATTCATTTGGTCTAACAATGCCATGTACCATAGTGTTTTTTTTTTATTTTCACTAATTTTATTTATTGTAAACCAATTTTCACTTTTTATTTTAATATAAAGTTAGAAAAATACTATGTAGGTGCTTTTTTTAACTTCTTAATGTCACTTCTTACAAGATACTGGTTGTCAAATAGTTTTATTTGACCGATACTCACATATGTTGTCCATCGATTAAGTCAATATATTGATAAGTCAAAGTATAGTTCATTTGTAGGTTGCTTATGCGGTAATAAGATATATTAAGGATAATAAAGAGGAAATCCTTATCTTTCCTAAAAAATTCTTTTATGATTGTAAGCTTCTTATGACTTAGAATGTGGTGATTGTCTAATTACTAAGGTGGAATTGGTTGTGATTGAGTTATTTAATTGTGAAATTATATGGTAGGATAGGTTGGCTTCAATTTGGAGGGAAAATGGTCAGAGACTTGTAAAAACTTAGGAGAAATGAAGGATTTAATAATGTGTAAAGTAAATATTAAATGTTATGTAAGATTAATATGGATACTACCATAATGATTATTATATCTTATTACAATCACTTTTTGAAATAACAGTTTTGCAAAATGAGTAATGTTTGATAGATCTTAGATGGATGGACCATTAACACCTAATGATTTCATTAATCCTGAGTTTATTGAGGGAATTGAGGCTTTTATTCATTATGCATGTTCTCAACCTGCATATATGGATGGTCCAAAGATCAAATGTCTATGTAAAAAGTGTGAACGTATTCGTGTTCTTCTTATTGATGAAGTGAATCTCTATTTGTTAAGAAAATGGTTTGTTCCAAACTATTTTGAGTGGACACGACATGGGAAACCATTAATTTGTAGCACTTCAAAGGGTAATGAAGTAAACTCGTTAATAAATATGGATGGATTCGAAGGGGAACTGAATTTATAACAAATAATGTGGGTGCAACTAAAGATCCTTACATCTAAATGATTTATGATGGAGCCGGTTATACCTTTCAGACAAATATAGAAAATCTTGAAAAAAAACTAATCCCACATGCAAAAAAGTTTTTTGACTTACTAAAATCAGCTGACCAACAATTATGACCAAATTGTGAGACGATGACTTGGTTATCTTCAATTGCTCAAATATTGGACAAAAAGTTTGAAAGGCATATTTTTTATTGAAGTTTTGATAAACTTCTTAGTTGGTATAATAAATCATTGCCTTCTGATCATATAATGGTTGATAATTTTTACAATGTGAAGAAACTTATTAGGGGTCTTGGTTTTCCAATTGAAAAATTGATTGTTGCAAATTGGAATGTATGTTGTTTTGGGGAGATGATGTGGATTACAAGAGTGCAAATTTGTGGTCAATCTAGGTTCAAACCTAGAAAACATACTATGAAAACAATAGTACCTTATAAGCAAATATATTATTTCCCGCTAACTTCAAGACTTCAAAGACTCTATGTTTCTGATGTTACTACATCTCACATGAGATGACATAATGAACATGAACAGGAGGATGGAATAATAAGCTATCTATCAGATGCACTCGCATGGAAATATTTCAATAACACCCATTTTAAGTTTGCAGCTGAAAGTTGAAATGTTAGGTTGGGATTGTCAACAGATGGATTCCAACCTTTTGGTCAATCCAACGAACAATATTCATCATGGCCAATCATAATCACTCCTTATAATTTTCCTCCATAGATGTGTATGAATGAGGCATATATGTTCTTGACAATGATTGTGCCAAGGCTTAGGCATCTAAAGCATAAAAATTGATGTATTCTTACAACTATTAGTATCTAAATTACATCATCTTTGGGATTTTAATGTGGAAACATATTATTTGTCTCTTAAACAAAATTTTTTATTGAGAGTAGCTTTGATGTAGACTATTAGTGATTTCCTTGCATATTCTATATTGTCTGGATGGAGCATAGCAAGAAAATTAGCTTGTCTTTATTGTCACAATCATTCTGACGTGTTTTTATCTTCCTAACGAGGCCAAAACATCTTGGTTTGACAACCATAGGAAATTTTTCCCACCAGATCATCCATTTAGATGCAACAAACAAAAGTTCATTAAAAATAGAATGGTACTAACACCTCCTCCCCTTTACAAAGTTGGTGAAAAGATATTGCAAGAGATTGATGAATTAGGATTGCCGAAAGTTACAGAACTTGAAACTAAAAAAGTGAATAGAAGCATTAGTAAAAACTTTAGTTGGAGAAAATGAAATATCTTTTGGGATTTGCCATATTGGAAAACTAATTTGATACGTCATAATCTAGATGTGATGCATATTGAAAAAAATATTTTTGATAATTTTTTCAACACCATAATGAACATTAAAAGGAGGACAAAGGACAATGCAAAATTACACGCTGATTTGAAACTTTTTTGTAGAAGAAATGAGCTAGATAAAGATCTTTGTATTGGTAAATATCTAAAAGCATTTTACACATTGAACAAAAAAAAGGAAATTTTATGTGAATAGTTGAAAAGTTTAACTGATGGCTATGTTCAAACTTGGCAAGGTGTGTGGACATGAGGAAGTACAAATTATTGGTATTAAAAATCATGATTTCTATGTGTCTATGCAAAGACTAATTCCAATTGCATTTCGGGAGTTGCTACCGAATAAGGTTTGGGAAGCTATAACAGAATTAAATTTGTTTTTCAAAAGCTTAACATCATCTGAAATAAAGTTGGATGAAACGGATAAACTAGAAAGGGGAATTCCTATTATCTTGTGCAAATTGGAAGGGATTTTCCCTCCAAGCTTCTCTGACTATATGGAGCATCTACCCATATATTTAGCATACGAGGCTAAACTTGCTGGTACAATTCAATATCGATTAATGTATTTACAATTAAGTGATGATAGCGATTAAGTTATGTTTGTAATATAATATTATATAAATAAATATATTATTGCATCAATAATTTAATGTTATTTATGTTTAATTTATATTGTTTTATTAATAGAATATTCAATCAAATGTGAATTTCAAGTTAAAAATATGCCACAAAAGAGAAAACATGATTTATCGTGGTCAAGGTTTAGGTTACACATTTTCCAGGTGAAGCATCACATTCTGTAGATGCTACAGAATCAGGTGTTGTACGTCTAGCTACTATACAAGAAAAGAGGTAGAAAATAAGGCTTTTGACATCAACCACCTTAAAGAAACCCTTAAGAGAATTCGTCGAGAGATTGAGAAAGAGAAAAAGGAAGAGAGAAGTGGAGAAGAAGCTAACTTGATGTACTTCCTAGATTAGGAGGTTTCTCAATGTCGTTGCCTCCAGTCCTCCATTTCGATTTTATTTCTTATTTATTTTCAGTTTATCATTGTATAGAATTGGATTGAATAGTTGATGATATGATCTAAATGTTGAGGATGTTCTAAATTCATCTTTAGAGTTTTATTATTGATTTAATGAAATCTGATTTTTTTATGTTTATTGGATTTATTATGATTAAATTATGTGATTGCATAATTCGGTAATAAACTGAGAGGGTGAATCCAATAAAAAATAATTAAATTTGGCTAATGAGAGTTAGGTGAATTAATAGAACAAGAATTAAATGAAACCGGTAATTGTGCGAAAAGAGATCTTGTATAGGTTCCTGATAGTTTATTGGACAACTTCAGATCTAATTAGGGTTTTGGATAGATTGTTAATCGAGAGATTGCAATTTTCATAATCTGATTAGGGTTTATAATTTAAAGTTAATGGTTATAACTTGAGAGAGAGTAATAAGCCTAGGATCTTCTAGAATCAATAATTCGGTAAATTCATAATCAATTAGGTCAGCATTAAGGATAAGTAAAAATTTCTTTCTTTCAATTAGTAATTCTCTTAGGTTGATTTTAGGTGTGTGTTGCCACTGCTAAATTATTAATATTGTCGTGACTAATTATTGATTTGTTTTGATTGATTAAATTGAATTCTCGTTTAAGTTTCATTATATTTTGAATTTTTGCGAATAGTTATGGTCTTAGATTTTAATATTAGATTATCCCTCCTCGTGGAATTGACACCTTAAGTACCACACATACTTGCGGATTATTGAGGCTATTTATTAAAACTTACACACATCAAACACTTGATCAAGTTTTTGATATTATTGCCGGGGAGGTGATTAGTTTAATTCTTTAGACTAAAAATTTTTCACTATCTTTCGTTTTAATTGAAAAAAATAGGGAAAGAAGTTGGGTCATAAAGCAGAGACATAACAAGATATCTTAGAATGAGAATGAGACATCTAAAGAGCTAGATGCTAAGAAGAAATATAAAGAACAATGATGGAAGATAGATATTATAGGGAGCAAGGAACTTTTTCAAATTACAATGAGACACAGTATGGTTAGGGAAGTAATGATCCTTGTTGGTACATGTACACTCTGAGGTCACATAATTACCCAGATTTCTATTGGTCCAAATTGAACAAAATCATGGATAAGCTAACAAACATAGAAGAGAACTAGAAGAGACTGGAAGAGCAATTTGATCAAGTAACGAAAAATCATGTTGCTTCTATTCACAACTGAGAGATTCAAGTAAGACAACTTGCCCTTGAATTTTGTAATATAATTGTGGAAGACTCTCTAAACAATATGGAATTATATTAACAAGAGCAATATGAGGCTATCACACTTAAAAATGGGAAAGAACAAGAAGAACCAATGGAAGACCATGTTGGACCCTACCTTATAAAAGACCAATGAATCAAAAGAGAGGATGTAGAAAAGGATGAAAACCCCTCATATTATCCGCCAAATCTTGGTATACTATGCTTGAACATTGAAAAATCTTAGGTAGATGTCCCTAAAAGGAACCTTATCCTTCGGATCAATGATGACCAAGTGACATTCAACAGGAATGATGTATTAAAGAATCCAAAGGATAATAGCTCATTCAAGATAATTAATTTGTTCAAATCTTCTAAAGAACAAAAGAATGAAGAACAAATAACAACATACATCGAGTTTAAAGAAGTTATGAAAGTCTCTATTCGTGGAGCGAAAGAAGCAGAGGAGACGAAGGTGATTAAGGAAGAAGGAGGGTAACCCACCTTCTTATAGGACAAACTATTGAATTCAATGGAAGATTTAGGGAGTTTTGTTATTCCATATTCTATTGATAGTTTGTTAGTGAGAAGGACATTATTGAAATTAATTGGTTTTCTAAACTTTATCAATATTGTCCCTCTGATCATTTTGCGATTTGTAGCTTACTTATAGGCTATAAACTGATGTTGAATGAAAAAGGTAGAAGTAAGTCACTTATAATTGATCCCGGTTGAGTTTCCAAGAATAGAGCATCGAGTTATAGATGTTAAAAGAAGCGTTGCATGGGAGGCAACCCATGGCTTGTTAATTCCATATTATTTCCTTTTACTTTTAGATAGTTTGAATTTCGTAGTTATGTTATTTTTGTTTCCAAATAAAATCGAGAAGGCATAAGAATTCGACATGAATTAGATGATCGAGGAAGTAAGCAAAAGTGCGATTGAAAAGCTACAAAGAGTTAAGAAGTGATTTCAGGACAGGGTAGAGAACCTATCAGAAAGAATTCAGTGGGCGAAGTTTATACACTTTTAATATCCTGTCTACCAGGAGCTTACTCTAGAATTCTTCACTTCCCTATATTACGAACCAAGTAACCCTAAAACTATGTGGTTTAGGATACAAGGATGAAACTATGAGTTGAACATCAAATCATGTGTGATATTTATGGGTTTTTCAAGTCTTCCATTGTCGATCAACACAATAACTTTTGTGCTTCTCGCTATTGGAATGAACTCACTGGGTTAGAGCAATTCGATGCTAAAAATACCGACAACAACATCATAAGAACCCATGAGAACTTATTATTATGCAAATTCATGTGTCAAATGATTTTTGATAAATTAGAAACTAACAAGTGCTCAACAAAGAACCTGTTCTTGTTGTAATGCATGGATCATAGCATCCTAGTGTACACCTCTACACATGTGTTGAACGCTATTATTATAACTCTATGTAAGAGGAGCAATAATTTGGGTATGAGGTACTTGGTTTCCGCCATTGCTGAGTATTATGACATGGACTGTAGTGGTTTAATCGTCCATCTCTTGGATTTTCTAAATCATCATCATCTATGACGTGCTGAAATCCTTAAGTCCCATAACATAGAACTTCGGGATATCAACCAAAAGACTCTTGTGAAAATTAGGGCTAGTCAAGTAAGTTAGAGCATAGCTCTGCCTCAGCAGGCAGAAGAGGACTCAACTAGTGAGGAGTTTGAAGAGGAAGAAGATATCGATGAACCGGGCTAGAAGAAAGTGCTCGACACAATCTCTACAAACACCAAGGTAATTACAGATACACTTGCGGAGAACTCTAGAAGAATGAAGGAGATGGACCGAGCTTAACGGCATCAGAGTCAGGGTATACATCATATCCATCGTTACTTTAAGGCTCAAGGTGTCCAACTGCCGCCTACGACACCATCCCCGCTTCCATCACAGTGAGGCTTTGTTTCTAACCCTTTTCTTTTTAATTTAGTCCTTATTTTATTATTGTTTTTACTTTAATTTATATTTCTTCTTGCCAAGCGTGTTTGTTTTCCCCTTTCTCACATTGAAGACAATGTGTTATTCAAGTTTGTCACCCTCTAAATTGTCACATTCATTCATAATTTTAGATCTTTTGACTAAAGTAGCTCTGTTAGTATTTTTTATGAAAACAAGTAGCGTAAGTAACAAGGTAGGGAATAAAAAATGTTAGTTAATTTTAAATAAATAACTATTTCACTGGCCTTCGGGACATGAATAGAGCTAGTAGATAGTTGAGAACGTGATGTAGTTGAGTAACTAGATCGACACGCATCACAAATGTGTGCCTTCGTGTCAAAAGGCTATATTGATGCTTCAACCAAGCAGCTTAATAAAAAAACATGACTTAGTCGAGTAACCGGATTAACATTCATCACCAATGTTTGCCTCTGAGTAAAATACTAGGTTTGTGCTCAATAAAAAATAAAAAATGTGTTTTCTAATAAAACCTATCGAACTTGTAAATAGCTTAACTTTTCATGAATACGTACTTAGGAGTAGTTACAGGGTTTGAATGACCAAAGAATATTAATGTGTGTGTACAATTGAAAAGAGTGAGTAACTTGACATTTGATTTTTGATTAATATGTATGTTTAGTCCAGAGTCCCTAGATGTGGATTTTGCATGTTAATGATTTGAAATAACTTGAATGATTGTGTTTAAAGTTAAACTTATTTCATGAAGTTGAATCCATTGTGTCATTATTGCATTATGTGTTTGTGATTTTATATGCTTGTTGTTTTGTTTACTTAAGGACAAGCAAACACTTAAATGTGGGGATATTGATAAGTGTAAATTGTATCATATTTTAGGGCTTAGTTTGATATGCATTTAATTATTAATTCAATTATTTAGCATGTGTTTAGGTTAGAATTGTGTTAGTTTGTTAATTATTTGTATTTAAGTATTTTTATGGGTTATTACAAGTCTTTGAGCTTAAATATTATGTTTTTAAGGTACCTTGATGTGTTTTTTAGTATTCTAAAGTCAACATCGAAGAACAGAGAAGTTTTAGAGACATTTGAGCCAAAATAATGGCCTGCGATTGTGGCCTTGACAGAATCACCATAGTTGGCTCACAATCGTTGCCCACTTGCCACAATTGTGACAAAAGTCCAAGACATGGCCCACGATCGTGGCCTGTATGTCACGATCGTGACATAAGGCTTGAATGTGGCCCACGATCATGGTCTGCATCGACAGATGTGCAGACACTCAAGAACGTCAAGTTTTGAGGGATTTTTACACCTTTCGGTCCCTGGAAAAATCCTAGGGTTACCCAAAATACAAAAAGATATTTAAAAAACAAGAAAAGAGGTAGAAAATAAGGCTTTTGACATCAGCCACCTTGAAGAAACCCTTAAGAGAATTCATGGAGAGATTAAGAAAGAGAAGCAAGAGAGAAGTGGAGAAGAAGTGGAGAAGAAGCTGGCTCGACGTACTTCCCAAATCAAGAGGTTTCCCGACATCGCTGCCTCCTTTCCTCCATTTCGATTGTATTTCGTATTTATTTTTAGCTTTATGATTGTATAGAATTGGATTGAATAGTTGATCATGTGATTTAAATGTTGAGGATATTCTAAACTCACCTTTGGAGTTTTATTCTTGATTTAATAAAATTTCATTGTTTTTAATGTTTATTGGGTTTATTGTGATTAAATTATGTGATTGCATAATTCGACAATAAACTAAAAAGGTGAATTGAAAGAAAAATAATTAAATTGGGCTAATGAGAGTTAGGTGAATTAATAGAACAAGAATTAAATAAAATTGATAATTATGCGAAGAGAGATCTTGCATAGGTTCCCGATAGTTTATTGGACAACTTCAGATCTAATCAGTGTTTTGGATAAACTATTAATCGAGATATTGCAATTTTCATAATCTGATTAAGGTTTATAATTTAGGATTGTAGTTATAACTCAAGAGAAAGTAATCAGCCTTAGGATCATCTAGAATAATAATCTGGTAATTCATAATCAATTAGGTTAGTGTTAAGGATAGGTAAATTTTCCTTTCTTTTAATTGGTAATTCTCTTAGGTTGATTTTTAGGTGTGTATTGCAATTGCTGAATTATTAATATTATCGTGATTGATTCTTGAAATGTTTTGATTGATTGAATTGAATTACCGTTTTAGTTTCGTCATATTTTGAATTTATGCGATTAGTTCTGGCCTTAGATTTTAGGATTAGATTATCCCTCCTTATGGAATCGACACCTTAAGTACTATGCAAACAAACCATGCGCTTGCAGATTATCGAGGGTATTTATTAGAAATTACACATATCAAACACTCAATGAAGTAAGTTTTTTTTTGCAGAAAGAAATTTTTTGGAATTCAAAATTTGATGATGGAATTTATGATGTATGGGAGAGGTGAGCTCTTAATATAGAGACTGTCTTGGTTCGATACACAAGAATGGTGTATGACTACTATATATTTCTGAAGATATATGAAGTAGTTGGTAGCAGTATTGGGCATCATCCAAGACAATGTCCATTTTGGAGTGCAATTCTGCCAATAAACGTGGAGGATCGAACAAACACAGTCTACTTGTATACACTGGAGGATCTTTGACCCACCAAGAGCGTGCACTTCAACTTGTAAGTATCAAAACTCTACACTTATATTTTGATTTCGTACTTTGATGTATGAAATTTGATTTCAATGTAATTTGGTGTATGAAATTTAGAATGAAACTATATGTGTGTTATAGAGAATAATAATGTTATCAATGTTTGATGTCATTAATGGTTGTGTTATTGAGTTAATTTTTTTGTCTAACAAAGAATAAATATCATAAAAATATAAGAAACTCTGTCGAAATTTTTATAAATTGTAGTTCAATAGTAACAATTTATTCTGATGTAGGAAAAGTCTAGGGCAAGAAGCTTATACTATGTCATTTTTTTGCACACTTACACCAAGAAACATGATAGTGTGACCTTCATCTACACCTGATGTAGACTTCATGTATGTAAAATATATACTCTAATATTAATTCTTAAAAATTATCAATTATTAATACAAACAATTATAATGATAGGACCAAATACAAGAAAGAATTGAACAACAGTCTTAAAACTTTGAAATTGTTAATGAGAGTCAGCAATATCTTGATGCAGTGGGTGGTAGGGTTTATCATAGAAGGATATTCAACTTAGGTTCATTTGTAAACACATGCTATTCCCAATCTTCTGCATCATCTACAGTTGGATCTAGTGGGAAGTTCGCATAAAATGAGAGAGTCATTCAGCTTAAGAACACTATAGAGAGGTTGATGGAGTACATAACCCAGCTCCATAATGATGTGGATGAGTTAAAGGGGAGGGACAGGACTTCATCAACAGTTAGAGTATTCACAGTCATCACCTGCATAGCTTCTGGATAAGTGAATGTATTTGATAGTCTGCTACTCTTAAGTTTTGTATGAATTCTTAATTTACAGTTATTTTCAAGATATTTATTCTTTTACATTATAATATTTTTATTATATTACCAATTAGAATAGTGTTTACTTTATATTTATCAATCAATGTTATATTATTTACATAAATTAAATGCACAAAAATCAAACATTATCAACAAAAAACTCGGGTAGGAAGTGAAAAATGGAGGTTGAAATTTATCATAGCCTTGTTTCTCGACGGAATTACAATATTACGTAGGTAAAAATTTTGTGATGAATAATGCTTTCCATCGACAAATTTAGCAACGAAATGTTTTATGTCCATCGGTAAATTTAGTGACGGACTTACAATTTACCGTTGGTAAATTCACCAACGGAATATTAGGAATGTATTGCAAATTTAGCGATGAAATATTATAAATCTATCGGTAAATTTACCAAATTTTACTGATGGGAAAGCAAAATTCCATCGACAGATATATAATACTTCATCGCTAAATTTACCAATGGATTCCTTATTTCCATCGCTAAAATTTACCTACGGCTGTTTCTCCAACAACTCTTCCCGTCGATAATTTCCGTAATCAAATTTGTTTCTCGAAGGAAAATCTTTATTCTCCGTCGATAATTTCTATTGCTAAAACCTATTTTTCTTGTAGTGTTCTGGAGCCTCATGGCTTACACCATTTATCTATTGAATGACCGATCTCACATTCTAAGACTAAGAGGGTGTTTGGTTGATGAGTTTAAGAATGATTCAATAGATAAGAAATGAAAAATGAGTGGTTGATTTTATATTATCATTATAGGGACAATATTTTGATATCCAATTTTTTGAGAATACTCGATAGCCCCGAAACATGAGAGAAATGAAAATCATTTATGAGTAACGGAGAGTCACGCCTGTGACACTCCCTTTTTCTTATTCTTCTTTTTAAATATTTTTAACAATTAAATATAGTTAATTAAATACAGTTAATTAAATACAGTTAATTAATTAAAATATAATTAATTAATTATAATTACAATATAATTAATTTAAATAATATTATAATATAATTAATTAAAACAATATTAATTACGACATAATTAATTAAAATAATATTACAATATAATTAATTAATTAATTAGAATAATTACATTGATATAACTAATTAAAATATATTAAAATTTAATGTATAACAAAATTTTAACAAAATTTTATTTTTTCATAATTGTAACAAAATAACCACTGTTAATAATAATAATAATCATTCTTTCATTCTAACAAACCATCATAATTATAATGATTATATTTATATTTATTATTTATTATTTTTATTACTATTACCTAATTTGAACCAAACATCCTGTAAGGAAAGGTCAAGTATGAATCCGCAGTAGAATATATTAGAGAAATGGACTTTCAAGGCCCAAACCTCGACAAAGAAAACGCTTCTCAACCAGGCGCAAGTTTAGCCTGGTTGAGATTGAGAAGCCCCCGTGAATTCAACAAACAAAGCACCCAAGCCCACATTCTTTTCAACTTCTCAAATTTCCCTCCCATTCTCAACTAAAAGGCTGTCCACGTCATCAATCCGCGCGACAACTAAATCAACCAATCACCTATCATCTCCCACACTATATATAGCATAAACAAATCCGAACACCATCATTCCCAATCCTTTCTGCGGTTCTAAAGCCTTTGCTCCCCTATTTCATTATCCAAGTAGTTCACCATGGCGCCAAAGGCAGCAGATAAGAAGCCGGCGGAGAAAAAGCCGGCGGCAGCGGAGAAAGCTCCGGCGGAGAAGAAGCCGCGAGCGGAGAAGAAACTCCCTAAAGAAGGCGGTGCGGACAAGAAGAAGAAGAGGGCGAAGAAGAGCGTGGAGACATATAAGATATACATATTCAAGGTGCTGAAGCAGGTGCACCCTGATATTGGTATCTCCAGCAAAGCCATGGGGATCATGAACAGCTTCATCAATGACATCTTCGAGAAGCTTGCTCAGGAAGCTTCTAGACTTGCCAGGTATAACAAGAAGCCCACCATCACCTCTCGCGAGATCCAAACCGCGGTCAGACTCGTTCTACCGGGGGAGCTGGCCAAGCACGCTGTTTCTGAGGGTACCAAGGCGGTTACTAAGTTTACTAGTTCTTAGGATTAAGATTAGGGGTTTTGGAGATTGGTATTTTGATGGTTGTATCTTAAGGAATGGTTTACTGAATATGGCTGCCTGCCTAGTGCCTACACTGCAACTTAGTCTGTGGGCATGTTAATTAACAAAAAGAAGAAGAAGAAGAGGATGCTAATGTCAAAATATTTTATTTACTGAATCAAAGAATGAATGAAGAAATAGATTAAGTAAGACGTTCCCTTTCCTTTGTTGCTTTTTTAATTAATTTGAATAAAAAATCTTTGTATTAAATACAATTACAGTATGGAGTATGCTCGAATCACTTCCACAATGGGTGCACGGCACAGCGGGCACTTGCCTCCTCCTCTATTTAACTCATTTGCACATTTTGAACAGGTGCACATGTGACCACATCTGCCAGAAAACAATTCCAACATCGCTGAACTCATTTAAGAAAAAAAAAAACAAAATCATTTCCCCATGTTAGAAACTGGTACCTGTACAGCAGAGAATCTATGTGACTATCACAACAAACGCAGCATGTCCCTTTCCTCGCATGATCCCATTTAGATCCGTCTTCAGATGTCTCTGCTGCGACACAGTAAACAAATTGCTAAGAGAAAATTTTTCAAGAATTATAATCACCTTCTATTATTTTGATGGACAAGAAAAAAAAGGAAAAAAACCTTTACTGTCATCAGGTGACCTATTAAGTGCTGCAGAGACTTCCTGTCTCACAGAGCGCTGCAACTCAAGTTGCATGTCCATGCAAGCCTCCAACATCCTCTGCATGTGGCTCATTCCTTGCTGTAGTCTACCCATGTCTGCTCTCAAATTATTAATCATCTCCCACTCCTGTCACGTTTCAGCATCCAGATTCAGAATATTGGTAGAAAGCTGGGGGAAAGTTCTCTTCTCATATTGTTGAAGAGTGGAATAAACATGATGCATAACATTCAAAAACAACTTCCAAGAAAATGCGAGTAATAAGTTGAGAAGTGTTCAACCACCATTAACACTTCCAACTTTTATCATGCAAATCAAACCCAAAAAATTTTATTAAAAAATCCCATGAGATTCTAGTACTATGAGAACTGGAAGAGAAATTACGATTATCATGGCAATCCTTACATTGGAGATGGCTGATGGTTTTCTACCTTTCAATATCAATACTAAACAAAAGAAGCATCCTATAATTTTGTTTCCTCTTTTTGTTCACAAGTCACTACTAGAAGTCATTCAAAGTGCAAAATAAACACATATATTCAATCAAGAAACTCTTTAACGTTTTAAAGACTACCTCTTCATTAACGAACAAGAAGAATATTCCAAGTTAGGAAAGATGACATACAAGTTCAGAACGTTGCATGCTATGGTGAGACCATCTATTGTGATGCAAATCCTGGTGCCAAAGTGGCCGGGCTGGGGGCACCGGTGGAGATGGCGGAACCAATGAAGGCCGTTGCATGACATCTCGCTGGTCTTCATTTTGTTCATCTCTCTGTTGTTCAACATCCTGCTCAGGTGGAAAAGGATTTGATGTTGACAAATTTCTGCGCAGATCCCAATCAGTAGGAGTATGGCCTTGCCTTTCAACATATGATTGTATCAGTTGGTCCAGACTTTCACGAAACCCACTGTGAAGTAAATTTGACACACTTCTCCTGTAAGATGAACAGAAATTTTTATCATCTGAATCCCACTCATAAACAATTAATGATTCCGAATTTAAGGCATTGACCTTAAAATTGTGATGTTGAAAGGATTTATGGTCACTTGTGATCAGTCCATATAACTAAATATAGCTTTTGAAAGTACCTGCTCAAAAGTTCCCTAAGTTCCATGCTGTACACATTATCATCATCAGGTGGATTAAATCTATTCAATCTTCTCATGAAGGAGCGGTGACTTCTAGGGGGATCAGCACCATTTGTCCAACTTTCAACAGCTTCTTGGACATCCAATGGATGACCTTGTTCATTGTGTACATCTCTAGGTGTTTCCCGGGGCCAATCATTGAGTGAAGACTGCTGCCAATTTCCATCCAAAGGTTCTGCGCTGACCTCCCTCCATTCATTTGGTTGATGGGGATCTGACTGTTGCCAGTCTAGTCCGTCATCACCTGAATTTCTTTCCCGCCAACCATCCGCCTGATCACCGGATCCCCGCCAATTCATGTTATCAACTGTAATGCTCTCAACGCTGTCTGTATGATTAGGCAACTGATGGACATGACTATCTGGATTTCTAGGCTGTGATTGCTCATTGTCTTCATGCCGGGTATCCTGTGAGGTGCTTATTTGAGTTCAATCATTTCTAGAATCATTAATATTATTATTAGATAGGGTATCAGAATGGGGACTTACTTGACCATGAACAATATGTTCAAACCTTGAGTGGAACCCTTCCCTGAAATAAGGAGTTCTCTATTAGGAAAATCAGGTGACAATGCCTTTTCACATTGCACAACAGCAGTTTACAGAAAGCTCACACTTTAGCAAGCCAAAATGAGAAGATCATAATTAGGAAAGAAGTAAAGTTCGCTCTAAAGCAAACAAACAAGTTACATGAAGGAAATAATGTTGACCTGCCACTAATGTTTTCAGGCATTAAAAGGAGGAAGAAATAAAAACACAAGGAAAAGGAGACGAAGAGTTGTAGCAAGAGAACAGAAATTTTGCCGTGATATTCAGTTCAAGCCAGCTAGTGTTCTTCCAAGATCAAGTAACATCCTTAAATAGGGTTCTATCAGAAGATCAAGAAAATGAAGAAAAGTTGCAATTTAGATAATACCTCATCCCAGTGATGTCTGGAAAAGCAATGGGTATATTAAGGATGAATGCTGATTAGATTTAAAGTGGTAAACCTAGTTATTAAGGTTTTGAGCCGATTACGATGATTGCAGTAAGGCATCCATATCTCATATAATCTTTGAAAATGCCAACAACATCATTTATACGATGGTATATGATGTATGGACCAAAACTTACAACCTATAACACTTCCAAACGTTGTCTGTTCCAGAAAGAAATATTAATTTTGTAAACAATTCAGTACTGCACCATATTTGCTATGAGGGGTTATACTTTAGTGCAAAGATAATGTGTGGCTAAATTCACCAGACCAGCCATAAAATATTTTGAAGATAAATGACATCAGCATTCCAATTCTCCAATCATGAATCTGGTTTTGTAATAGGCAGCGAACTATCTTTGGACTAAGATAAGTAACAACATTTGATAACGGTATAATGCACCCAGGATCAATAGCACTGATGACTAGAGCATTGCCCTGAAGACCAATGCCATTGACTTGTAAAAATACATACCTTAAGCCAGAAACAGTGTGTCGTTGTCTTAGTTGAACTAGTTCACTAGCAGCCATGGAAGGTGGTCTCTCATCCTCAATTGTTCTTTCATTTCGCAAGAATCTACCTCTTAACAATGACTGGAAAACATGAGAATGTTACTAGTAGTCCTCTTCCTTATTATCATCTAAATCCTCCCCAAGCACAATCTACTAACAGGGTACGCAGCACACAGACACCCGGACATATATATATATATATATATATATATAGAGAGAGAGAGAGAGAGAGAGAGAGAGAGAGAGAGAGACGACTATAAACTAACCTGGATGCGATTACGATGGGCAAAATCAGATACAGCACGATGCTCTAGTAAACCCTGAAGCTCCCTCTGTCTTTCCCTGTCAATTCTAACAAGTAAATCAATAAGAGCTTGTCGTCCACGCAACCTCAGCATGTCCCTACGAATATGCTCAGACTGACCGTCGTCATGGTCAGCTGTTGAGATATCATGGGATTGGTGAACCTGTGGATCGACTCCAGCACCAAGGTCTTCCCTCTGTTGTCGACGAGTTCCTCGCTGTTCACTTGTCATTTGCACCCAGTCTCTGACAATCCTAACCCTCTCACGCTCTGGTTCACCGAGCCATTCCGCTCTAGGATTGTCATTCCTTTGGGATACGTTAGAATTGTGATCACTAATGCTACTGTCCATCCAGCCCCGAACAATGTGCCTCACCGTCTCCCTCTCACCTTCACCAAGATCAGGAGATTGCTCCCTGCTAAACCCATTATTATCAACACCTTCATTCTGTGACCCCGCTCGCTCATGTGGCCAAGGTCCAAATTCATTCTCACTCTCAGTCGCATCTCCCAAACTCTCTTGGCGACTCTGTGAAATATTTGTGCTAGAAATGTCCCTTCTTTGCTGCCTCAATCTCCCCCTTGCTCTATTTAACAAATGTTCATCCTCAAGCTCCCGCCACATTTGCAAAATTGTGGAAGCCTGACTGCTCGGTCTTTCTACGGCACCCTGCCGTTGTGAAGTTGGTGAATGCGACTCTCTCAGAAACGATGAATCAAGCATTGAGACAGTGTGTAGGCCCGCGAGTGCCATCAACTCGGACTCCCGATTCCTCCTCTCCATAGTGGTGATCATCTCTTGAGCATGGCGAGCAGCCCACCGACTCAGTATCCGCGAGTGACGCCGCCTTGCTGCTGATGACTCAGCCAAGTCATCACCCTCAAGATCAGATCTTCGTCTCCGACGCACAAGCTGATCCCCTTCATTATCCTCATCCTCTGTATTACGAGTAGAGCTGCAAGAGGCATATGACATACAATCATCCAAGTGGCCACGCATCAATTCCTCCAATCGCAGCTGGAACTCATCATGAGCTTGGTCTGCGGAATCAGGTTTTTGCTGTATTTGTTGAAAATCTGTCATCCTCACTACAATTGCAACAACCTCACACCCACAACACTCAAAAGCGCCACCTATTAGTAATATTTCTTCTTCAAAATCCACAAAAGACAGATAGTGCTTAGACGCACTAACAAATGATCAAAGCTTTCATAAGAACAGAAGAGGAGAGGAAAATAGCCAGGAAACCAAATAGAAGAGGGAAAAAGCCTAATTTGTGGGAGATGGATAGCACCGCACAACATAGAAGCAAGTGGAAAACCGACGACAGACGCAACAAGGCTCCAAAAATTACAAGGTAATGCGCGGGTTAGGAGTTGAGAATAGAGAAAAAGACGAAGGTACCCTCGGAAGCTATGTGCGTTTCAAATTTCAATCGTAGATCCTAATATTTATTACGTCACCTCACCACAAATTTTGCCGGACCTACTGAAATTTATGGCTATGCTAGAATGGCATAAGGTTGGTGATATGAAGCCGTACAAAATTTATGGAATATAAATTTTATTAAATTATAAAATAATCTTCCAACATATTATATCTCAAAAATTCATAAATTTAATATAACAAATATTTGATTTTTATTAGTATCCTTTTCACATATTTTTCATAAATTAAGATAAAAATGAACATTTAATTCTCATATAAATATAAAATTAAAAATATACATTTAATATGGAGCATATCTTGAAATGGCAGGAGACGAGAGAAATCAGGTCCTTGTCTTACTCTTTCTCTATCAGGTGTTTGTTTGTATGCCTTTTTCAATGTGCTCACCAAATAGTTGTAGAGAATATTCACCACTTGTTTTTTCTTTCTTTCTGGTTTTAATGAAGAGTTAAGGACTGTAACATTGCTTGTTGCATGAGGTAATTTTACAGAGAATAGGATCTTTTGTCTAATTTTATGGTGTCTTATTATGTCTTATGATTCTTAACTATTTATTTATGTGAATCTCACGTTTATTTATGCAAGATCTACGCAAAGCCCACATAAATAAATGACTAAAATTTATGAGACAGAATAAGACACCATAAAATTAGACAGAAAATTCAGACTCATTTTATAGTATCATAACATTATGAGAATGATGGGAGGGTCAATTCAAGCAACAGTTCTCCCATAGCTCCTGCATGGAAATGGATCTAAATACCTTCTGCAGTTCCTTTCTCTCTTTTTTTGGCGAATGAATATCATTTATCCCTATGATCACACTTATTCTTTCACATCCAAATCCTTTGAACAGATCACTTTGCATGATTATCCTACATAAAATTCACTTTTCCCCATCTTGTTTGTTTATGGTATGACTTGGATAGTGAGTCCAAAGCAAGCTAAAAATATGCAAATTTAAAAGACATGCGTCTTTACTGACAAACTTGCTTTCTCTCAAAGTCAAGCAGCTCATAAAAGATGTCTTATTGTTGATTGCAAGCTACAGTTCAAAGACTTTTAATTGCTTGTCTGTTAGCTCTTCCCAATTAAATCTAGCTATGGTTTGTAATTGAAAGAGTTTAGTTGGGGAAAAGAGCACTTAAATTTCACAAGCGTGACTGATAGTGATGTGAAGTAACATAACGCTGCAAGGATGGTCCACTTGATTGAAGGGTTTGAGCTTTCTCCTTCACTAAATTGCTGGAATCAATGGCTGCCTCACCCACCTATTTCACATAATCATTTCTACTTTTGAAAAGCTTGGAAATTTTTCTCACCTTTTCCTCTTCACGCTTGACTCCAGAAAAGGAAAACTGCACCACCCAACTGGAACAAGACATCATAACTGCGAGTGCGAGACCGAGAGAGGCAAGGAAACTCTTTCTAAGTTCTTATTTTTACCTCATCTGATACATGCATGAATATGGAATCATGAACTCATGATTTCGATCGTTGACGAATAATCAAAAGAAGAACAAGCAAGAACCATATGACGGGTTGAGCTTTTGTAAATTCAGATTCTAGCAATAACCTCTTCGTAAATGAATATTTATGTAATCCTTCTTCTCGTTTCAAGTATTTGATGATGAGGAAGGTAGTGACGATTACATTTCATTATTGGAAAATCGAAATATGATCTCATCACGCACACAAATGAAATCTTTTTGTTTGATTATCCGAAAGCCATGCACTTAAATTCTATAATATGATAAAGCTTAAAATATAATAAATCATTAATCATAATTTGTATTTTATTGTAAAACTTGATAATTTTCTTGCTATTTCCTTTGAACCATTCTTAAAATTGATTCTTTGTAAGTACCATAGTTGTACAAGTATTTGGTTTGTAACAATATTCAAAGAACATTTGACAAAACTATACAACTAGTGTAGAGAAGGTTAGATAAAAAGTTATAACTCTCTTGAAGCTTAAACCTATTTATAATAATTTAAATTAAACTTTAATTAGAATTACAATTAATTCTAATTAAATACTTATTGGATTTAAATAAGATTCAATATCTCATATTAATTTTTATTTATTAAATATCTCATAATTATTCATAAAGTTTCTTAAATTTTATAATACAGTTTAAACACATTTTCTCTCTCAAACTTGGTTTTTATGTGTAACCCATTATGCTCTTAAATATGTTAATAATATATATAAATTATAAGTCTAAACCATATTCAAAATTAGATAAATTAAATTCTTTTAATTCTTCTTTAATTAAAAATTCGTTTCCCTATATCAAGATTGATGTCTAGCTATGTATCATGGACACATAAATATTTCAGAATATCAAAGTGGTTTTGACTAATCTTTCTATGCATGATTTTTTCATATAATTCAATCCTTTTATCATATAAAATTTTAATTAAACATAGACTATAGAATTAATTTTTACTTTATTTGAATCCAATTATGTTAGTTCTCCACCATTAGTAATTGATTAACTAATGATTTGTTAAAGTTATTATTAAAGTATTATTCTACCTTAAAAAACAACATGACATTCTCTTTAATCACTTTAGAGTGATAAATCATATATTGATCACTTAACAACTTTCATATAGTTCATACTATATCTAATAACTACCAGTTAAGCTACATTTGACTAGAATAGGTCCTAAATAATATCAAAATATAGCAATCCTTGTATGAGATATTTTGGAGATTTCAAGTCAAAAGATTACTTATACAATCATCATAATAAAAGTGTTTTCATCCTATCGCTTCTTTTAGTGGTTTTCAATAGTTTGTTCAATTCTTGGATAATTACACCAAGCATATATGGATCTTTCTTCTCCTTTATCGAGATGCATTTATGATATCTTTAAGCATTTTTATGCTATGACTATGATATGTGCTTATTGATATATTTAATCCATTATACTTGGTGATTAATGCTTAAAATGTTTAGGATATTCACTTTAACTCATTTGATTTTAGGTACATTTTAGGAGTGAAGGAGCTAAAGTGTCCTGAAAGCATACTTATTGTGTCATCTTCTCAATGTTTATATTATGTTGTCTTCATGAAGCAAGAAGAAGAAAAAGATTAAAGAAAAAGAGACAAGATAAAGCATAAAAATGGAGTTATGTGTAACATTTTGATTTAAAAAGACCATAGTTGTAACATGAATTACACTACCAAAATAATCAAGCTAGTTGTCCATTTACAAAACGATGTTGTTTTTATCATTCTAATCTGGCCAGCTCGTGCCTCGATCGAGCAGAACAATTTTGGCCACTCATGGCCTAGTTAACTCAGGCCAAAATTAGGTCGATCCGAAATTGGAATTCCTAGACAGGGCCATCGTATCTTACTTCTTTGAACTCTATGTAATAACTCTAGAACCAAAGCTGAAAACATTGCCTGAAGTGCTCTTCTGATTGTCCAAACTTCCTGCCTAATCACTATCCGTAAATCACACTATTATGAAATTTGAAACTCTGGAATATCAAAGACCAAATTCAATTATTCCAACAACATATTTAAAGATTTTGTTTGCTACACCTAAGTGTTGTTTGGTGGAACTATGCATAAACCTTGACACAGTACTAACAGAAAAAGAAATGTCAAGTTTGGTGTGTGTCAAATAGTTCAAACCTCCAACTAAACTTCTGAACAATATTGGATTAGCTTTTTCAATCCCTTCCCCAAGCTGCAATTTTTCATTAATGCTCGTTGGTGTGGCTGCAACTTTATAGTTTAACATACCAAACCTCTTCAAAAGATCTGTTGTGTACTTCTTTTGAAAAATAAAAATCTCATCTTCATTTTGTGTCACCTCAAGCCCAAAAAATATCTTAACAACCTCAAATCTGATATCTAAAATTTTCTTATCATACGAGACTTAGAATTATCAACTATGGATTTTGATGCCTTATATAGATCATATCATCTATATAAAGAAAGTAATTAGAAATTTTGCATTACCTTGCTTCTTCAAATAGAATGTAGGCTCATTCTCACTTCTTGTGAACCGCTTTCTAAGAAAATGGAGTCAATTTTTTCATACCATGCTCACAGAGTTTACTTGAACCTATAAAGAGCTTTTCTTAACTTATAGACTTTGTTTTCATAGCCTTTAGTAACAAAGCCTTGGCTCGATCCTAGGCAAGGATAGGAAGGACACATACCCAAGGCCTACTCTTATGAAGAACAAAATAGGCAACAAAAAGGATCCTTATTTTGTTTTTTATATAGATCAAAAGCCCATTTTTGACCCTAATAAAGACCAACAAAAGGACTTTTATCTTGTCTCCTTTTATTCTTTATGAGGGCCCACTCTTAACTCCCATAAAGAACAAAAGAAGGTAAAAATAAAAGCCTTTTTTTTTCCTTTACCTAGGGTTTATAAAATGCAGGAATGACCTTGATTCCTGACAAAGCCTTGGGATTGTGTAATATAAACTTCCTCTTTTAGATCACCATTTAGAAATGCAAACTTTACATCAAATTGATACACAGGTAAATGCAACTGAGTAGCCAATGTTAAGAAAATTCTTACTGCTTCAAATTGAGCAACTAGGAAAAAGTCTCTTTAAAATCAATACCTTACTGTTGTGAGTATCCTTTGGCCATGAGTCGAGTTTTGTATTTTTGAATACTTCTGTCGGGATTGTACTTCATTCAAAACACCAATTTGAGCCTCACAATATTTTTGCCTTCGCGTCAGCTAACTCCCATGTTGAATTCTTTTCAATAGCTTGCATCTCCTCTGCCATAACATTATGCCATTTTGGATGTTTTGTAGCTTCCTCGGAAGAATTTATAACCAAGTCACATGACTCATAATTTCTTTAAAGGATATAAATTTTCTTGATGGTGTTTTGCTACTGTTGGAGGATGATGGAGACTGGGAACTTACTGAATTGCTTGTGTTACTAGTGCTACTTAGCGTTGAGGGGGCTAACCTTGCAGTGCTATTATCACCAAGGGCTATTGAAGATGGATCTTTAAAGTTTGCAACAACTTGATCATATTTTCGTTGCTTCTGATCATTCCAATCACAACTTGCTTCTTTATTAAACTCAACATCCCTGCTTTTTATCACCTTGCCACTAGTAGGGTTATACAAATGATATGTTTTGGATTTAGGACAATAGCTAATGAAAATACATTTCTCATTTTTTCATCAAGTTTTGTATGAGATTAACTAAAGCATACAATATACAACTGAAGACTTTTAAGTGGCTTACCCAAGGCTTCTTACCCACTCAAGCTTTGTATGGTGTCTAATTCATAACAACTATTGTCGGAGAGATACTCAAAAGGTACACTAATGTTGCAATTGCTTCTTCTAGAACTGATTTAGAAGCCCCTTTGCTTTTGGTATGCTCCTGGCCATTTCCACCATTATTCAATTTTTCCACTCTATTACACTGTTCTACTGAGGCGTCTCTAATGCTATTAGTTGCCTGCAAATGTTATACTCATCATAATAGTAGTAAATTCATTAGATAAAAATTCACCGCCACGGTCAGTTCTAAATGCTTTAATGCTTCAACCACTTTGCTTTTTCACTAATGCCTTGAATTTCTTGAAACTCTCAAAATTTTCTAATTTAAATTTTAAGAAATAAACCCAAATCTTTTAACTGTAATCATCAATGGAAAGTAGGAAATACCGATTACCACCAAGTGATTCAGTTTTCATAGGCCCATATAAGTCAGCATGCACAAGCTCAAGACATGATGTAGATCTCTATAACTTCCCAAAAAGAAATGAGTACCTACTTTGCTTCCTATAATTACATCCCTCACATAAACCAAGTTCTCTATTTTTAGCAACTTAAAAACCATTTCTTTCTTACTCAACAGTCTCAAGCAATTTATATTCAGATGCCCATCGTAAGTTCCATAATTTAGCCTTGATATTGTACCTAGCAACTAAGGCTCTACTCACATCATTTGAAACATCAAGAGGGAACATTTGATTTTGAGTCAAATGGACCATAAGCTATGCTCTGTCTAGATTTTTTATCATGAATAGCACATGTATCACCATCAAACACAAGCAAATATCCATTAGACATCAATTGTCCAACACTCACAAAGTTGTCGCCTAAACTAGGCACAAATGGCATATCATGCAATAACTTAATGTTACCTTACATAGTGTTGATGGCCATCATACTTCTACCTTCAACTTGAATTTGTTGTTGTCACCAAGTCAGACTAAACTTTTCTTGGTCTCATCGAGATCTCGAAATAGAGACCTTAAACTGGACATGTGATTGGAGCATCCACTATTAATAAACCAAACATTATTCAACACATCAGTAGTTGAAGAGTGGATCATAAATAACTTGCCCTCCACTTCTACCTTTTCTATGAAGTGAGGCTTTTGTTCATCTTTCTGTTTAATCCAACAATCAATCTCTTTGTGCCCATATATCTTGTAATAGTGACATTCACTAGCAAATAGACCTCGGCCACGACTACGACTATGGACATGAAAGCCTCCTTGCCCTGACCTCTTGAATTATTATTCTTCCCCTTAGAGGAAAAGTCCCCTTTCACCTAAAATGCCTTCCTTTCAGCCTTTTCACCAGACCTATCTAGTCTATCCTCATGAGCTAGCAAAGAACTCAAAATTTTATCAAAAGAATAAACACATAGGTCTTTAGATTCCCGAATGGTAGCTACCACATGGTTAAAATTTTAGAGTCAAATTTCTCAACACTTTACTGACTACATTTTCATTAGTGACATTTTCACTATACGAATTCATCAAATTCACGACCTCATATACTCTTGATAAGAATACTTTCACATATTAATTTTTCTCCATAGCCAAAGTTTCGAATTTACGATGAAGAGTTTATAATTTCACATAAATTACCTTCTTATCACCTAGAAACTCTTGCTTTAAAGTCTCCCAAGCCATCTTTAAAGTGGTAACTATCGCAACTCTGGGGAAGATTTCGTCATCTATAGTCCACTGAATGAAAAACACGATTTTAGCATCTTTATTTTGACTTTCGCATAATTGCTTCGGTGTCAATGTTGGTTCTTCAAATCCAGTCTTAATAATGTCTTATAATTCTTAAGACTTGAATCAATTTTAGACTCTAAAATAGATATTTTTGCCCTTTGAAAATTAGGATCAAAGGCTAAGAACTTGAATTTATGTTGATAATTAGGATCAAAGGCTAAGAACTTGAATTTATGTTGATTGTAGCCATAGACGAGATGCTTCACTAAGTATTTTCCTCACTGTTTTTCGCTCACTAACTCCTTATAAATTTTGGCTTTCACTCTTCTTCCTATTCTCTCTCTATCTCTCTTTTAATTTACCTTTCTCTTGCGTGTGGAGAAAAGGTGGGCCTAACTTGGCTATAAGAGAAACAAGGCTAAATATGCCTCTCTTTGTTTCATAATGCTCTGAAACAACTGTAGTTACTGGAATGGAAGAATAATTCTAGTATTATAATTTCATATTGAGATGCAAAGTTAAAGACACTAGACTTGCTCTGCTTTTTTATTACTTGCTAAAAACAACAAATACACTAAGCACTTATATACTAAGAGGACAATAAAAAATGCTAAAAAATAGGAAAACTAACTCCACAATCCCATGTACTGATTTAGTGCCTAAAATGTCTAGCCATTAATCAATTTAACTTTAACGTACTAAAGAATCCTATAACCCATTTATAGAAAACACAAAATAGGTACTATATAGCCCCTTAAATTGCATTTAGTTGTAAAAGGAAATAATCAACAATCTGGTATGGACTACTCGTCAACTTGATATAAATAACACATTTTTGCATGGTGATTTGAATAAATGTGGTTATATGTCCCAACCCTTGGGGTATCATCATCCTCAATTTTCGAGTCATGTTTGTCATCTTTGCAAAGCTTTTTATCGGCTCAAATAAGCTCCCGATGCATGGTTTATGAAGCTAAGCTCATTCTTACTTAATTATGATTTTAAAAGACATCAAGGGGACTCAATATGAACAGTTTGAATGATACTTTTGCACTTAAATATTTTGGTGAGTTTAATTTTTTCTTGGGAATTGAAGTTCATTAATTGGGATGCAAATGGGATGTTTCTGTCTCAAAAAATATATATACGAGACTTATTGGATAGAGTGGATATGGTAGAATCTAAACATGTTTCTACACCTACAGATGCTAATAGTCGCTTATCATCAATTGGCCAAGCTTTTCATGATTTTTGTCTTTATTGTAATGTTGTCGATATAATGCAATTTGCCACAATTACAAGGCCTGAGTTAACTTGCGCGGTTAATTATGCATGTCAATACTTGCATTCATCGACCATCTTTTATTCACAGGCTGTAAAACACATTCTCAAGTAACTCAAAGACACAATTCATCATGGCTTATACTTCAGCAAATATGCAACTTGTTCTCTAGTTTCATATTCAAATGCTGATTGAGTTGGTGACTTTGACAATTACAGATCCACACACGACTATTGTATATTTTGTGCTAAAAATATCATCAGCTAATCATCCAAAGAGCAACATGTTGTGGCAAAATCATCAATCGAAGCTTAATATGGAGCCCTTGCAGCTGCCATAATTCAATAACTTCTATGGGAGCTTGTCGTACTCATTGCTCGGCCACCTATAC
Organism: Erythroxylum shatona; assembly: GCA_027568895.1. NCBI lineage: Eukaryota > Viridiplantae > Streptophyta > Magnoliopsida > Malpighiales > Erythroxylaceae > Erythroxylum > Erythroxylum shatona. The sequence goes on along the minus strand of JAOSBK010000206.1, from coordinate 21,775,867 downwards.
TATTCTGTGAGAACCTATTTGCCACATATATGACGACCAATCATATTTTCCATAATCAATAGAAGTACATAAAAGTAGATTTCCGTTTTGCTCATGAGAAGATCGAGTGCAGATAATTTGATGGTTCGTTACGTTCTAACTACCAAATAGGTGGCTGATGTTTTCACAAAAGGGTTGCTCTCTAACCACTTTGTTTCTCTTTGATACAATCTCAAATCCTACCCTCTCTTGTTGAGCTGGCGGGGAGGTGTTAAGGAAAAAGAGGTATGTGATACAATAGCCAACACAGACTCAGTCAGCACAGCCAACTTCTATTGAATCTGATTATATCTTATCTTTTGATTTTGTGATGATTATCTTATAGCTCCACATATCAAGGGATGCAAATAAATTTATTATAATAAACTTATAAATATCTCATATACTCTTCTTTATTTAGCCTATAAATATAGTGAGTCCACACAAGTGGAGATACGTACATATGTTTCACATAAAACTTATTTTGTTATAATGACTAAGAAATTATTTTTTAAGTAATTGTATTTCACTATAACTTTTTTAATTATATTCAACTCTAAACATGTAAGATCTTAAACAAAAATTCATAATTTTTATGTAAACTTCAATTCAAGTTCTAAATTGATTTACTATTTAATTTTTAATAAATTTACATTGTCACAATAAACTAATTTTATTATTTTTATATAAAATTTTTATTTTAAAGATAAATAAAAAAGAATTAATTATACTAATGCATTTATAGTTGTACTTCTTTCATTTATTTCTTGATACTTTAAAAGTTGCGATATACTACATTCAAGTTCACAATAACTATCACACAACCTCCTCCATCATATTCTATTAATTCATCATTTATTTTAATCCAAAATAATATAACATTAAATATTTTAAGTTATATTATGATGTCACGTGATTACATGTATTTAACAAATTAATGTAATATGAAGGAGGATTATCATGTCGATTATTATAAAGAATATGTGATAGTTTTTAACTATAAGAGAATAAACAAAAGCAGTGAAACTACGTTATAGTTCAACGTGCTTAATTCTTGTTGTTTATGCCTTGTATACACAAGGGTGATTTTGAAGTATTACGGAAAGAACGTTGTTGTTTACTTGTTCTATTAGAAGTCTTTGAGTGTACACGACTAGAGATGCAGACGTGGCTTAATATTTTCAGTTCTAAAAACTAAAGGTGTTGAAGAAGAAAAAGAAGATTTTACTCTTAAATTGTCAATAAGTGAACAGTGACTCAACGTTGGCTCACGCTACTTTCCCTGCTTTTTCGGGTTTCTTCTCCGGCAACAACACCGGTTATTGCATCTGGGACGCCATGGAGGTTCAGGGCCCGGAGGGCAACCACCCCAAGCGTGTCCGTACCCACAAGCGTGAGGCGGAGATCACCCCTCACCCTCCACCGTCCTACAGCACGGCGTTGCAGGGGCACTCTGCAAACCCTGGCCCCTGCAACTGGCTAGCGGATGAAGTCATAGACATTGAAGAGGGCGATATCCAAAAGTCTGGGGAACAAATAGGAGGAATCATCCTTTCCAGTAGTCTAAGAAACAAGTTAGACTTACAGTGGACCAATGATGTTGTAATTAAACTTCTGGGCCGCACGATTGGATATCGGCTTCTCTGCTCCCGCTTGGCGTCCCTATGGAAGCCCCGAGGTCCGATGAAGGTTGTGGACTTTGAACATGACTTCTTCCTTGTCCGATTCAAAGAGCAAGATGACTATCTCAAAGCCCTCACGCAAGGGCCCTGGGTCATATTTGGCCACGGCCTCTCGGTGCAACGGTGGTTCCCGAAGTTCAGACCTTCGCAAGGATCGGTGACCAGAGCAGTGGTGTGGATCCGCATACCGGACCTTCCCATTACACGCTACCATCCGCAAATTATCGTCGCACTCGGGGATTTAGTGGGGACTACAGTCTGTATAGATGAAGCCACCCTCCAGCAGAACCGTGGTAAGTTTGCTCGCCTTGTTGTGGACGTCGACCTGTCCGCTCCGCTGCGCCATAGCGTGGACCTGGATGGCGAATCTTTGAGAATTGCTTATGAGGGCCTGCCTCAGTTATGCTTCTGTTGTGGGCGTATCGGCCATGCCAAGGACAGTTGCCCACACCGCCCGCGTCCCCATTTAGTCACCCCAACCCCAGTGGCCTCTTCCTCTCTTGTCGAGTTGCGGAACAGTGTATCGTTGGCGTCCATGGCCCATGTAGAACCTGCTGGCACACCGGCCGCGGGAGCCAACGACACGGGATATGGTGAATGGACCCAAGTCCCCAGGCGCGCCCCACGGAAGCCCCAGGAACGGAAGGATTCGTCTGGTCTGGTCAGGGAAGGGTCACATCTAGGGGGCTCGAGATACTCAGTTTTGGCTGCGCAGGAAGGACTTGTTCAGGGCGATGCAGACGTTACGCCCTCACGTCATCCCACCGTTTTTACTCTTGGACCGTCCACTCCATCCAGCGCTGCTACCGTCCGTAAATCCCATGCAGCCACGGGCCAGACCTTCCCCTCCACTGGGCCCAAAGCAAGAGATCCTAAAGGCAAAGGCCCCCATGTGTCAACAAGCCTAGTTTTCAAGTCTACTAGGCCCACTTCCAACACACCTCCAGTTTCCAACAGCCTTCCCTCCGGCCCGATCCAGAAGCTTCGTGGGGAAAGTTCCCGGACTAGGACCCCCCGGGCATCTGGGTCTCCAGTCATTCCCCAAGGCCCCCCAATCCAATTCCCACCCTCTCCTCAAGACAATCACATAGCCGTTGAGCTCTTCTCCCACACCGAAATGCTATGTGATGGTCAAGCTCTTGCGAAGCTAACCCGGGATGCCCTTGCCTGTCATAATCAAATGGAGGGTATCGAAACACAATCGGGGTCTAGTCCTCGGGCGGCTACCGACCATCCCCAAATCGATGCCTCCGCCAATGCTCCCGCTAGTGGGCCCCACATTGACGTGGCCCCAGTTGCACATTGTACTGCTGAGGACTCTGTTCAGTCGGACTCGACAGCTGCTCTTCCTGTAGCCATTGCTGGAGGTACGGACCCGGCCTCAGCTGCTATATAGTTTCCTGTTTACTTTTATGTCGATTCTTCTTTGGAATTACCAAGGTGCTGGGGGTTCCAGTTTCTTTATTATCCTACGTAATTATTTGCGTACCTATCAGCCTAGTATCCTTGTTTTATTTGAGACTCGTATTAGTGGCTCTCGTGCTAATGCGGTTATTCAGTCACTAAATTTTGATTACTCTTTTCGCGTTGAAGCGGTAGGTTTCTCGAGTGGCATTTGGATTTTATGGCAGGCCAGGATTGATCTTTCTGTGGTGGTAGCCCATCGTCAATTTGTCCACACCACTGTCAAGGTTGGTTCTGTTACTTTTGACTTTACCGCTGTCTATGCGAGTCCGCATGTCACTACCCAGTCCCTCCTTTGGCCTTTATTGAGCTGGGTCGGACGCCATACGCATCGCCCTTGGCTGGTCGGTGGAGATTTTAATGCTAAGCTGGAGCACTCGGACAAGCGTGGCGATTCCCGGATAGCACGAGTCGTCAGTCCATTATTTCGCACCTGGGTCCAGGAGTGTGGCCTTCACGACTTGGGCTTCGTGGGATCTAAGTTCACCTGGCGTCGTGGCTGGCTCCAAGCCCGTCTAGACAGATGTTTTGGTTCCTCGACCTGGCTTCAGAAATTCCCTCACACGCGTATTCATCATTTGTCGTTCATGGGGTCTGACCATCGGCCACTACTTCTTCATTTGCATGAGCAGTCTCCCTATTATACCGGTCAGTCTGATTTTCGCTTCCAAAATGCTTGGCTCACCTATCCGGAGTTTGCGGCAGTGGTTGACCGTCACTAGTCCACTGCTGCAGGCTCGCCGAGTCAAGCCCTCGCTACACTCTCCACCCACCTTTTGCGATGGAATCGCACGGACTTTGGTAATATTTTCCACCGTAAGCGCCGTCTCCTCGCACTTCTGGAGGGTATCCACCGTTCCATCACCCCCTCCAATTTGGATGCTCTGCTCGCTTTAGAAGATAAGCTGAGTGCCGACCTGACTCAAGTCCCGTGTGAGGAGGAGATCCTCTGGCATCAGCGCGCTCGGTGCTATTGGATTTCTCAAGGTGACCGTAACACAAAGTTTTATCATACGGTGACCCTTGCGAAACGTCGAAAATTGAAGGTTGAGTGCCTTTATGACTCGGATGGGACCCTTATTTCTGACCCTGTCCGATTGGGCCAACTGGCGCAAACCTTCTACTCCCAGCTTTTTTCACAGGATGCTGGGTCTCTCCTTCCTTACCCCCTTTCCGGTCAATTCCCGCTACTCTCAGAAGAGGGTAAGCGTGCCCTTAGCCTTCCCCTTCACGCGATTGAAGTCCAGACAGCAGTTTTCTCTATGAATCCTAATAAAGCCCCCGGTATTGATGACTTTAATGCCCTCTTTTTTCAAAAACAATGGGCTACTGTGGGGCCTAAAGTTGTGGAGTATTTTAAGGACGTTTTCAGCTCTGATCGATGGGACACAGACATAAACCATACGGTTTTGGTTTTAATCCCTAAAATCCCTTCCCCGTCTAGGATGGCTCACTTCCGGCCTATTAGCCTTTGCACCGTTCTCTACAAGATCCTCTCCAAAATCCTGGTGAACCGCCTCAAGCCCCATCTGGCGCATTTGGTGGCTGAAACCCAATGCAACTTTATTCCTGGTCGTCAAATTATGGATAACATCATCATTGCTCAAGAGGCCGTCCACATGATGCGTCAGAAACAGGGGAAGACTGGCTATTTCGTGCTCAAGGTTGATTTAGAGAAAGCTTATGACCGACTCAGTTGGGACTTTATCCACAGCACGCTGTTGGACATTGGCCTCCCAGCTACGTTTATTTGCCTTCTTATGCAGTGCGTGACGACGGTCACCATGCAAGTTGATTGGCAAGGATCCAAGTCCCCTCTCTTCCGCCCCTCTCGCCAGGGCGACCCCCTCTCTCCGTACCTTTTCGTTCTGTGCATGGAATGCTTAGGGCATCTCATTTCGAAAGAGGTGAGTATGGGCACTTGGAAACCGCTCAAGCTGGGTCCTGGAGGTCCTTCCATTTCGCATTTGTTCTTCGTCGATGATTTGGTCCTTTTTGCCGAAGTTACTGATTCCCAGGTTCAGCTTATTGCCCATACCTTGGAGATCTTTTGTCAGGCCTCAGGCCAAAAAGTCAAAACTGATAAAACCAAGATTTTCTTTTCAAAAAATGTTACTCCTGATGACGCCCGTCGGCTTAGTCAATTTTTACAAGTCACTCGTACGCCTAACCTGGGGAAGTGCCTTGGCGTTCCCCTCATCCAAGAACGTACCACTAAGTGCACCTACCGGCATATTGTGGACACCGCTCATAAAAAACTCTCTGGATGGAAAGCCCAGACTTTGTCGTTAGCAGGGCGAGTCACCCTTGCCCAATCGGTCATTTCCGCTCTACCTATTTTCACCATGCAGACTGTCAGACTTCCCCGTCACCTCTGCAATGAGTTGGAGCGCCTCACTCGCACGTTCGTCTGGGGAGGTACCGGTCCCCCCCAACATCTTCCTCTGGTCAAGTGGGAGGACGTTTGTAAACCCAAACACGCAGGGGGCCTTGGGTTAAAACGCCTCCGCTCGATCAATGACGCTCTCTTAACCAAACTTGGCTGGGAATTGCTTACTAAACCCACCTCGCTTTAGGTCCAAGTGTTACGATCTAAGTACCGCCTCGATCAAGCTCATGTCCCCCTTTCGCTTCACCGATCCAGGCCCTCCCACACCTGGCGGGGTCTTTCGGCAATTTGGCATTATGTCCGCCAAGGCCTGCGGTGGACGTTAGGTAATGGGCGGTACATCCTTTTCTGGTTGGACTCCTGGGTGCCGAGATGGGGTCCTTTAGTCTCCGTGGTTACCTTCTCTATTCCGGAGTTGGATCTTTACGCTCCTGTGGCTGACTACATGACTGGGACAGGCTCTTGGCAATGGCCCCGGTTCCAGCACTACCTCCCCACTACTGCCTGTATGGCTCTTGCAGCGATCCATTTACCTCAGGCCAGCTCCGTCGCCGATACTTTTCAGTGGGGTCCTACTCCGAGCGATACGTTTACTACTGCTTCTGCTTATGCCTTAATAGAGGGGCTTGCCCCGGGGACGCCTGGTCGATCCTAGGCTCCTATCTGGAAATGGGCGGGCTCGCAGCGAATTAGGGCTTTCCTTTGGTTATTGATTAAGCAAAAGTTTCTGACTAACCACCAGCTGGTCGCCAGACACCTTACTTTTGACAGCCAGTGCCCTTCCTGTGGCCTTGAGGAGACTACTCTGCATACGTTTCGGGACTGTAGTCAAGTCAAAGCTTTTTGGTGTAACTTTTCTCCTGTGTTCCACGACCCAGATTTCTTTAGTCAGGATGTAGACCAGTGGGTGACTTGCAACTTGTGCAAGAGCGACCAATTTCAGCAGCTTCCATGGCCTTCTATTTACGGGGTAGCTTGTTGGTTCCTTTGGAAATGACGCAATAAAACTACCTTTGAGGAGGATTTCACCTAGCCTACTGAAGGTCAGCGGGCAGTCTTGGCCTATGTCCACTGGATAGCCGGAGTTAGTCTCGTTGCGGGGTGTATCCACAAACTTCTTAACATTATACCAATCTCATAAATCCATCTTTCATACATCTAATTCTTATTTTTATTCTTTTTCAACTTATTATCTAACGAAATTTCGGCAGCATAACGGCTGCCTTTGACCTAACCCAAAACCTGCAAATGGTAA
>JAOSBK010000206.1:21758335-21768959 GCA_027568895.1 Erythroxylum shatona | reverse complement strand
ATAATTAATAAATTAATTCTTTTAAAACTTAAAATTAATAATTATATTATATGTATTAGCATTTGAGTATATCTGGCCTGCTACGTGGACTAACAACATAACATGAACATAGTGTTAATTTGACAGAAACTCAGTCGGGGCCTAGTCCCCGGAAGGCTCATGACCCTCCCCACAATGATACCTCCCCCAACGTTCAAGCTCGTGGGCCTCACATTGTGGAGGTCCAGGATGCACGTTGTACTGACGAGGACACTGTTCAGTCGGACTCGACCCATGCTCTTCCCTCAGCCATTGTTGGAGGTACGAACTCGGCCTCAGCTACAATTTAAATTCCTGGTTTCTTTTATGTCATTCCTTATTTGGAATTGCCAAGGTGTTGGGGGTTTCAGTTTCTTTGCTATCCTTCGTAATATTTGCGTACTTATAAGCCTAGTATCCTCGTTTTATTTGAGACTCGTATTAGTGGCAATTGAACCAATGCGATTATTCGGTCCCTAGGGTTTGATTACTCTTTTCGCGTTGAAGCTGTGGGTTTTTCGGGTAGAATTTGGCTTTTATGGCAGGCCGGGATTGATCTTTCTGTGGTGGTAGCCCATCGTCAATTTGTCCACACCACTGTCACGGTCGACTTCGTTACTTTTGACTTTACAGCTGTCTATGCGAGTCCGCAGGTCGCTACACAATCCCTCCTTTGGCCTTTACTTAGCTGGGTAGGCCACCATACGCATCGCCCTTGGCTAGTCGGTGGGGATTTTAATGCTAAATTGGACCACTTGGACAAGTGTGGAGGTTCCCAGACAACAAGAGTGGTCAGTCCACTTTTTCGTGACTGGGTTCAGGAGTGTGGGCTTCACGACTTGGGCTTGGCGTCGTGGACGGATCCAAGCTCGTCTTGACAGAAGTTTTGGGTCCTCGGCTTGGCTTCAGAAATTTCCTTACACACGTATTTATCATCTCTCTTTCATGGGTTCTGACCATCGTCCTCAGCTTCTTCATTTGCATAAGCTGCATCCTCGTTCTACCGGTTCGTCTGATTTTCGCTTCCAAAATGCTTGGCTCACCCATCCGGAGTTTGCGGCAGTGATCGCACGACACTGGTCCACTACCGAAGGCACGCTGAGTCAAGCTCTAGCTACACTTTCCACCCATCTTTTGTGATGGAACCACAACGACTTCAGTAATATTTTCCAACATAAGCGTCGTCTCCTTAATCGGCTGGAGGGTATCCATCGTTCCATCACCCCTGCCAATTTGGATGCTATGCTTGTTTTGGAAGATAAGCTGAGTGCCGACTTGACTCAAGTCCTATGTGAGGAGGAAATCTTCTGGCATCAGCGCGCTCGGTGCGACTGGATTTCTCAAGGTGATCGTAACACTAAGTTTTACCATACGATGACCCTTACGAAACGTCAGAAGTTGAAGGTTGAGTGTCTTTTTGAATGGGACCCTTATTTCTAACCCCGCCCGTTTGGGTCACCTAGCTCAAACCTTCTACTCCCAGCTTTTTTCGAAAGACACTGGGCCTCTTCTCCCTTACCCTCTTTCCGGTCAATTCCTGCTGCTCTCGGACGGCTGTGTGCGCGACCTTAATCTTCCCCTTCACGAGCTCAAAGTCCAGACTACGGTCTTCTCTATGAATCCCAATAAAGCCCCGGGAGTTGATGGGTTTAATGCTCTCTTTTTTCAAAAACAATGGGCTACTGTAGGGCCCAAAGTTGTGGATTATTTTAGGGAAGTATTCAGCTCCGATCGATGGGACGAGGACATTAACCATACAATTTTGGTCTTAATCCCTAAAATCCCTTCTCCGTCTAGGATGGCTCACTTTAGGCCTATTAGCCTTTGCACCGTTCTCTATAAGATCCTCTTTAAAATCTTGGTGAACCGCATTAAGCCTCAGCTGGCGCATTTGGTGACTGAAACCCAATGCAGCTTCATTCCTGGTCATCATATTACGGATAACATCATCATTGCTCAAGAGGTCATCCACACGATGCGTCAGAAACAGGGGAAGACCGGCTATTTCGCTCTCAAGGTTGATTTGGAGAAAGCTTACGACCGGCTCAATTGGGACTTTATCCACGACACGCTGTCGGATATTGGTTTCCCCGCTACGCTTATCCGTCTTCTTATGCAGTGTGTGACGACGGTCACAATGCAAGTCGATTGGCAAGGCTCTAACTCTCCTCTGTTCCGTCCCTCTCGTGGTCTTCGCCAAGGCGACCTCCTCTCTTTGTACCTCTTCGTTTTGTGTATGGAACGTTTAGGTCATCTCATTTTGAAAAAGGTGAGTCATGACACTTGGAAACCGATCAAAATGGGTTCCGAAGGTCCTCCCATTTCGCATTTTTTCTTCGCTGATGATTTGATCCTTTTTGTCGAAGTGACTGATTCCCAGGTTCAGCTTATCGCTCATACCCTGGAGATCTTTTGTAAAGCTTCGGGCCAAAAAGTCAACACTGACAAAACCAGGATTTTTTTTTCTCTAAAAATGTTACTTCTGATGATGCTCGTCGGCTAAGTCAATTTTTACATGTCACTCGTACGACCAACTTAAGGAAGTACCTTGGAATTCCTCTCTGGTTGGAAGGCCCAGACCTTGTCGCTAGCAGGGCGAGTCACCCTAGCCCAACTGGTCCTCTCCGCTCTCCCTATTTTCACCATGCAGACGGTCTGTCTTCCCTGTCATCTCTGCGATGAGTTGGAACGCCTCACACGCACGTTTGTTTGGGGAGGTACTGGTGATTACCGACAAATTCATCTGGTCAAGTGGGAGGACGTTTGTAAACCCAAACACGCAGGGGCCTCGGGTTAAAACGCCTCCGCACGACCAATGATGCTCTCTTAACCAAACTTGGCTGGGACTTGCTTACTAAACCTGCCTCGTTATGGGTCAAAGTCTTACGGTCTAAGTACCACCTCGATCTGGCTCATCTCCCCCTTTCTCTTCGCAGATCCAGGCCCTCCCACACCTGGTGGGGTATTGTGGCGACTTGGCACTATGTCCGACAAGGCCTACGATGGACGTTAGGTAATGGGCGGCACATCCTTTTCTGGTTGGACTCCTGGGTGCCGGGATGGGGTCCTTTAGTCTCCGTGGTAACCTCCACTATTCCGGAGTCGGATCTTTATGCTCCTGTGGCTGACTACATGACTGGGACAGGCTCTTGGCAATGGCCTCGGTTCCAGCACTACCTCCCCACTACCGCCTGTATGGCTCTTGCAGAATTCCATTTACCTCAGGCCAGCTCCGTCGCTGATACTTTTCAGTGGGGCCCTACTCTGAGCGGTACATTTACTACTGCTTCCGCTTACGCCTTAATCGAGGGGCCTACCCCGAGGGCGCCTGGTCGATCTTGGGCTTCTATCTGGAAATGGGCAGGCCCGCAGCGAATTAGGGCTTTCCTTTGGTTAATGCTTAAACAAAAGCTTCTGACTAACCACCAGCGGGCAGCCAGACACCTTACTTTTGACAACCAGTGCCCTTCCTGTGGCCTTGAGGAGACTACTCTGCATGCGTTTCGGGACTGTAGTCGAGTCAAAGCCTTCTGGTGTAACTTTTCTCCTGTGCTCCACGACCCAGATTTCTTTAGTCAGGATGCAGACCAGTGGGTGACTTGCAATTTGTGCAAGAGCGACCAATTTCAGCAGCTTCCATGGCCTTCTATTTACGGGGTAGCTTGTTGGTTCTTTTGGAAATGGCGCAACAAAACTATCTTTGAGGAGGATTTTACCTGGCCTACTGAAGGTCAGCGGGCAGTCTTGGCCTATGTCCACTGGATAGCCAGAGCTAGTCTCATTGCGGGGTGTGTCCACGGGGCGCAAGGGTTAGCTGTGGGCCAATTGGTGGGCTGGGTCAAACCCCTGGATGGGTGGATTAAGCTCAACACCGATGGCGCAGTCACGAGTGGGGGCCACATTGCCACAGTCGGAGGGTTGCTCAGAGATTGGTGAGGCCGGTGGTGCGGGGGATTTTTACATCATATCGATCGAAGCTCCCGTCTCACTGCGGAACTTTGGGGAGTGCACTCGGGACTTACCTTGGCATGGAATTTGGGTTTCCGGAGAGTTATCCTTGAAGTAGATTCATTGGAGGTACTAAATATCCTCTCCACAACTCGATTGCCTTCGATTGACTATTCTTTTTTGGTATCAGGTATCCAGGAGCTGATTTGTCGAGATTGGGACTTGAAGTTACAACATGTGCATAGGGAGGGCAATCAGAGCGCGGACAGTCTTACCGCTCTTGCTGCTTATTCCAGTCCCGGAGTCAACACCCTTCAGGAGGCACCGCTGCTTGTCCTCGCCTCTATGACCCGTGATTCCCATGGTGTCTTGTATCGCAGATCTCTGCCCTAGTGTGTTCTAGTTTTCTTTTCCTTTGTATCAAAAAAAAAAAAGGTGTTGAAGAAATGGGCATGTTTGTATAGCAAAGGTGTTTTCGTAAAAGACTGTATGTCTCAAATCGTGTCTAAATAAACATAGAAGCAATAGCATCCAAAATTTAAGGACGTGGGAGCATCCGACGTCATGTCATGTTCTTGAGAAAGATGGTGAGATTTATGGCCTAGGACACTACTGTAGATAAAGTTGTGTTCGTAATAAACAACCTTATTTGGAAATATTATATTCCTTGTAGAGAGAGCTAGAGAGTCAACACTTGTCAAGATCTAAAAAACAAAGTAATATCTGAAACAAAAACTATACAAGATGGAGATGCAAGAGCGGACAGATCTAGAACAACATATCAATGCACTCAACCAAATAGGTTGTGATATGTTGAGATACGAGGTGGCTATTGTAGTAATGATTCTACCTTGTTCTTTACCTCTTTCTTATAAAATCTTATGACCATGCTCATATTAGGTAAGGAGATAGTGTGGAAGACATAACCACTATACACACTACCAACATAGACTCAACACTATTGAAAACTCTCAAGTCGAAGGGTTGTATGTAAGAAGAAATTAAGAGCCTAGAAGAAAGCACAAAAAAGATGGCCTATTTAAGTGGAATTGTAGATGTAAACCCAACATTGAAAAGATAGTTTAGTGCTGCAAATGCGAGTAAACTGGACATACTAGGAGGAATTATCCAAAAAAAAGGACAGGGATGAAAAAAATTGATGATTTGTTAAGGTCTATTATAGCGATGGATACATACTCTACAATTCAACTACTCAATTTCACGACTCATAAATTTTGAATACATGATTTTCATATTACATAATACTAAATAAGGATTAGTTGTATAATATACATTATACAACTTGGGGCGTATCTACTTAGGAATAGCAAAACTTACAAAATCATCATAACATAATAGGTCAAGATTAAGATGGTTGATGGGATTGTTAGGACATTGAATGGTATCTAGTATGTATGACATTTGAGGAAGAACTTGATCTCTTTGAACACCTTACATGTGAACAATTTTGAATATAAAACCAACAGGGACAATATTATGCTAGTTTCAGGGTGTGATAACTAGAATGAAAGGGCTAAAATTGACCATAAAAACTACTTACAGACTGATAGGGAGCATAATTATAAATAAGGAAGCTGTAAAAGTAAGGTAAAGGAAGATGATAAGAGCATAATTCCTTCTTGCCCATGAAGTCTTCCAATATCAGCAATGATAAGAGTCTTTGTTGTCCTACATTTTCACAACCTTAGGAAAATACATAATTACTCACAATTTCCAATTTAATTCGTTTATAATAATCTTCTAGTCTTAAAATCATTTTAGCTCAATAGGACTAGTACGACGTCTACTGCGCCAAATCTCTAAAACCAACAACCATGTTGCATTGTTCTCTGCTTTTTGACAAACGGATGGATCCCTATGCTTTTCATTTGGCTATTATGTGTGATGAAAAGAGAAACTAAGATATCGATGGTGTACTACGTCACTGTACAAAATCCAATGTTCTTTCTTTAGGCTTCGACCTAATTTTATCAAATCCAAATTTAAATATTAGGTTCTCGGTAAGCCTTATCTCGTACAGACATCTATCAATAGCCTCAGTCCAATTCACGTCACAGGAATGCATAATCAAACAACAAACGTTACCCATTGATTATTTTAGAGCCTTCCTCCTGTTATTTTCGTTTCAAATTCGAATGTCCCACAAGGCAAACTGCAAGCATAGAGTTGGTTCGCACTCAAAATGGGAATTGAAATCGCATTTCTACTCCTAATTCTACCTAAACTCAGAAGAAAAACAATCATAAATTTGCATCTCCAAGAGCAATAAGCAAAATAATGGTTGGAATGAGGAAAAAGGAGAACATCATGAAACTATTTTCAAAGGATAACTAGAAATGGTCAAAATACAAGTTGAGGATATCTTGGATTAATTAACATGCATGCCAATAAACCCAGTGATAGGATGAAATGGGCACTCAACAAGGGAAATGGGTGTAAATTACTTAATGTACATACAATCTTGAATACAAGTATATAAAGTTTTCCTACAATTGATTACTCAGTATGATCTTCTAAGCATGTAAATCACAAAGTTTGAAGATGATTTGACTAAAATACAGCATTCACAACTTCTACAATCTAAATCTCAAATCTGACCAGTTCCAAGAGGCTGCCTTGATGCATCACCAGAAGCCCAAGCTTGATAATCCTTTACAAGCTGCAGAAGAAGACGATTCATGTATATATCAATTACAATTAATGTTATGTTCAAAATGCAAAAGAAGTTCGAGAGGATTCCTCTCCAGAAATCCAGCGAGAAAAGAGAGAAATACAGTAGAGAGAGACAGAAATTGTTGGATGCTCAAGTCATTGTGAGTTGTGACTACTTATAACAAAAAGAAGTTGGTGGTCAATAATCTCTAGCCAAGTATACCATCTGTTTAAAAAGGTGTTGAATTTATAGCTATATGGTAGGTAGTGTTGTCCCACCAATCAACTAAGAGAATCCAATCTGCTCATTTGCTAGGGGAATCACCACATAAGCACCTCAAATAGGTCTTCAATATCTGTTCACAACCTTTGTTTGACCACCAAATTGAAGGTGGTATGCTGTGGACAATTGTAAACTCATCCCCTGAACCTTGAACGCCTCTAACCAAACTATACCAAGAACAATGGATTCCTATCACTCATAATTGCTTTGGAATCCTGTGCCATCTAAAGATATTTCTGGTGCCGAATAAAGATGTTTGACTGAATAAAATGTGAATATTTACTAATCTATAACCACCAATATAACTTTATTCCTTCTAGAAATAGGCAGTCCTTCAATAAGGTACATACTTTCTCTGTCCAACAGCCTTCAAACATGAACAACAATTGCAGTAATCCAAGATAGGTTAAGGAATTGTATTTGTTCGTTTAACATATCAAGCACTGCTTAATAATTCCTACCATCCTTAGCAAACCCCTTCTAATAAAACAAGTTTTATAATCTCTTAACAGTAGCCAACAATTCTGAATGAGCCCCATTATCGCCCATGGAAATAAGTTTGTTCCTTCAATAAAGTCAACGTCCACAATGAACCTCCCTTTCCATCTAAGCAATTCACCTTCCATTTATTAGGTATTAAATGCACCATTCCCTTTTTTAGCGTTTCAATGAGATCTTATGAAGGATCTTTGAGCCAACTCTCCTTTATTTCATCTATTACACTAGTATACACTTAAAAGATAGTTAAGTTTAGTAGCTCAATGATATGGTTGCGAGCGTAGTCACGGGACGATCCACCAGGGAATCCTCTTGATTTCCCTTGTTGGAGTTCTTCCCTTTTTTAGAAGACCCTATGTTTCTACGCAAGAAGAAGACTTGTCCGTGACAAGGTCTCATCCTCCAAGCAATATTTCTCTGATAATTTGTCTGATACTTTATTCATAAATAACATAGCCTTATATAGAGGCCGATTACATCAGATTATTAGGATAAGACTTCTAACAAGAATAGACCTACTAGTTTATTTAGGATCAGACTTCTAAAAAGAATAGACATACTAGTTATGATACTAAATATTTAAATAGACTTCTTCTAAGGTAAGATCTACTATTTTAAAGGGTTGTTATAAATCTCCTATCATTACTCCCCTCCTTGACAAGAAACTTGTCCTCAAGCTCGAAGCGGTTCATCTTCCTCCTCTGGGTCCGCCATTTCAAGCCAAATCAGCCGCTTACACTTGCGTTCCCTAGTGTATGGCTTATCACAATTAAAACAAAATCCCTTTACTCGTTTTTCAGCCATCTCCTCCCTTGACAAACGCTTGAAAAATGAGGCTGGGTTACTTCCCATGCTGAAGACCAATGTTGGAGAACCTCCTAGGAGTTTGTTGTCTCGGTTGTTAGCAGCCACAACGTTGGCCCAAGAGCATTTGGCTGTCGCCCAAGCTGACGCGTTGCTTATGGCTGCTGCCCAGGTAGAAGTACGCAGAGCTCCCCCTCCCTGATCCACCAACTACTTCCTTTCAAAAGCCCTTGCCATGTTCATGGCTGCCCCTACCGTGTTTAGCCCCTACAACTCCACATCTATCCATATCCTATCAACTAATCCAGCTATAAAGAGGCCCACCTGTTCTTCGGGTCGGAGACCAGTGGTGCATGCTAATAAGGTTTGAATTTAACGTTGGTACTCCTCAACAGTACTTGTCTGCTTAAGATCAGCTAATTCTCCTAACGGATTAGTGCTTAAGGGGGGACCAAATCTTGTGTTACATTGTGACTTGAAGTCCTCCCACGACATTTATGGTATCTCCAATTCTAACTGGTAATACCAGAGTTGGGCCTCCCCTGTCAAGTGAAATGCAGCCAAGCCTACTCGGTCCTCTTCTGTCGTTCGTTGGCTCTGAAAAAACTGATCACAGCAATGCAACCAAACCAGAGGATCCTCTGAACCATAGAAGGTGAGGAATTCCAACTAACACGGCATCATCCGGGCCTCGGGATACCTTTCGTTCGGCCTCTCCTCCCCTCAGCTAGTGGAAGCATGGATGCTGCTCACCCCACCTCCATACCCCCCACAATTCGATTCCTTTCCTAGATCCCTCAACTGGTGATTCATCTCTTCGAATTGGGCAATCGAGTTCCTTTATAAGAGCTCCTCCATCTGCTAGAAACGTTGCTCAACCCTTTGCATAAACTCCCTCAGCTCATTCTGGATATTCCCTAAGTTGTCTATCATGTTTGGCTCTAATACCAAATTGATATGCTCTCAGGCATAGGATCTAGTCACGGGACGATCCACTAGGGAATCCTCTTGATTTTCCTTATTGGAGTTCTTCCCATTTTAGAAAACCCTATGTTTCTACGCAAGAGGGAGACCTATCAATGACAAGGTCTCATCCTCCAAGCAATATTTCTCTGATAATTTGTTTGATACTTTATCCATAAATAACGTAGCCGTATATAGAGGCTGGTTATATCAGTTTATTGGGATAAGACTTCTAACAAGAATAGACCTACTAGTTTATTTAGGATAAGACTTCTAACAAGAATAGATCTACTAGTTATGATACTAAATATTTAAATAGACTCCTTCTAAGGTAAGATCTAATATTTTAAAGGGAAGTTGTAAATCTCCTATTACTCAACACTAGAACTCCTTAACAAGGAGTCAAACACTACATTCTCCTTACCATTCCTATATAACACCTTAAAATCATACCAAAAACAACTAAAGTAGCCAAGTTTTCAAGAAGGGTATTGTCACTTTCTATTCCAATAAGTGGTAATTTCAAGAGGGAGAGCTTTGGAGCAACTGGTAAAAGTTGCTCTTTTGTAACCATAAGGTCACAGGTTTGAATAAAAAAACAACCTTATTGCAAGTTTTTCTTCATTTTAGGCTGTAAATTAGTTTATTATGCCCAAAATAGGTGTTTAAATAGCTGTCAATTAGGCTGTAAATCAGTCTTTTATTTTTAGGATACTTACCATATTTAGTTTTTTTTGTACAGCTTTAAATTGTAATAATTCTGATCAGTGTAATTCATTTAGTCAATTTACGTCAATATGGTATCACAGCAGAAATATTTTTTTCTGGTAAACCTACGCATCTTATACCTCTTCTATAATTTGAAAGGTGAAAAACACCCTAGCCACCCTAACCGAACCTCTTTTCATCTTTTCCTACCTCACCAAATCATGTCAGACATCTCCAAAACTATGAGTGTTGCTGAGAATATTCCTACATGCCTGGCTGCTACACAACCTTCAATTCCTGCCGCTACAGCCCCTTCTTCAGAGTCTCATTCCATTTAAATCATGACTATAAAGCTAAATGGAGAGAACTTCCTACACTGGTCTCAGTCTATGCGAATGTTTATCCGAGGCAGAGGCAAAATCAGCTGTTTAACAAGAGAAAAGAAGGAGCCTGCGACTAGTGATGTTGCTTATTCAACTTGGGACGCAAGAACTCAATGGTAATACTTGGTTGGTGAATTCGATGGAGGGGGACATCAATTTCAACTACATGTGCTACCAGATAGTGAAGGAGCTTTGGGACAACATCAACCAAATGTACTCGAACCTAGGAAATCAATCTCAAGTATATGAGTTGACTCTGAAACTCGAAGTATCAGAATTTAGGGTTTCAAGGTACCCACTTTATTGAAACTTAATCGGATATATATACATAAAGAGTACAACATAG
>JAOSBK010000206.1:21737542-21747689 GCA_027568895.1 Erythroxylum shatona | reverse complement strand
TAAGTATCTCTATACTTTAGCCTATGAGATCGACTACTTCCTTCATAAGGAAAAACAAAACGTGTGTTAGTCTTTTTCCGTTCTATTATTGTCCAATATTAATAGAACAATGACTAGGAACATTTAGGAATAATACATAAATACAATATGAATCTCATAATTATAATTTCATTATAATCTCATTTGCAATGTGAAAATATCTCATGGACTTTATCATATACAGCTAAACATGTATAAGATAAAGAATTCCTTTTAAATAATTTGTCACTAAATTACAACTAAAGCGATTGGCTGTAGGGCATAAACCAACACTTCTTCCATGCAAGAAATGGAATTATACGGAAATAATTCTCTCTCTTAGTCATCGAATAACAAAAATAACAAACTTGACAAATATTAAAATATTCCATGATAATAAGTCCTTCTGTTTATTATTTGTTACAATCCCTCACCCATTAAAAACACCTTATACTCAAGGTGGAAGAAGAAAATTAGGAAATTGTTGGGTAATGAAAACACGATCCTCTTAGGTAGCCTCTACAAGATATCTGGCTTCCCATTTAATCAATACTTGAGGGATCAAATTCCCTTTAAGATGAAGAATTCTGGTGTCTAGCTACTGCTCAGGTTCTAAAACTTCACTATCAATAGCAGTAAAATCTGGAGATTGAGAAACTGGAAAATTAACCTCTCCTTTTGCAAGCATGAGCTGGGTCACATGAAATATTGGGTGAATCTTAGTAGTAGAGGGCAAGGCAAGATTATAAGCTCCTGAGCAAATCGTTTTTGTAATTTGAAAAGGGTCGTAGAATTGAACTGAAAGCTTAAGAGAGCAACGAGCTGTCACAGTCAATTGCTTGTAGGGCTGTAGTTTTAGATAAACCATGTCACCAACAGAGAATTCATGTTCGAAACGCTGTTTATCAGCCTAATGTTTCATTCTGATTTGATATTTAATAATTTGCTCTCGAAGAGTCATAACCATGTGTTGTTTGTCTCAGAGATAAGTTTCCACTACCGCAACTAGAGAATTTCGTTCAGTAGCCTATGAATTTGTGCTAGTGTGTAGCCATATAGGGCTTTAGAGGGTGTGAGTTGTAAAGATTAGTGAAAATTGGTGTTATACCACCACTTTGCTAACGATAACCAAGAACTCCAGGACTTTGGGCTATCATGAGCTATACAACACAGATATGTCTCTAAATACTTGTTTAGTCATTTCGTTTGACCATCAGAATGTGGATGGTAAGCGGTGCTCATGTGTAAATAACTCCTAGGGTAGTGAACAACTCTTGCCAGAATAAACTAGTAAAAATATTATCGCGATTTGTGATAATAGCTGAAGGTAGACCATGTAGTTTAAAACATTGTCTAAAAAATCCTAAGCTATCTATGTTGCTATGTATGGATGGGCCAATGAAATAAAGTGCCCATACTTAGTGAACTTGTCAATCACCACAAGTATGGAGTCCTTTCCTTCTGATTAGGTAGCCCATTTATAAAATCCATATTGATCGGATCTCACACTTGCATTGGAATTTCAGTGGGTTGAAGTAGTCCACGATAAGGAATCTGCTCGTTCTTGCATTGTTGGAAGACATTGTATCACATTACCCATTCAATAATATGTTTCTTCGCTGCTGGCCAATAAAAAAACCACCTTCATGCATTAATAAGTGCTCTTTGACCCTAGATGTCCTCCCAATGCAAAACCATGCATGAATTCTATCAGTCATGATCTGAAATCTTCTATAATGCCTACATAAATTTTTCCTTTGAATCTAATTAACCCTTGTCACAGAGTATAATCCCCTTAGTTTAAGGAGCATGTCAGTGTCATGTTGGGAAGAAACTCTTGTGCCCAACTATCATTTATGTAGTTACAAATTAAATCTTCGATCTAAGATAGAATAACATGAGAAATAGCATCATAATAATAATGAGTTGGCTTATGAGATAAAGCATCTGCGACTTTGTTTTTGACACCCTAATGATAAATAATTGAGTAATCCAGTCCCAATAGCTTAGAAAGTCCCTTCTTCTAGAGATGAGTTTGGAGTTTCTATAGTAGAAGGAAACAAAGGTTGTCATGATCTATTTTAATTATGAAAGAGGTCCCTTACAGGTAATGCCTATAATGATCCACGACTAATGATACTATTAAGAGCTCTTTGTCATAAATTGAGAGTCCCTAGTTCCAGAGACTTAGAGCTTTATTGAGATATGCAATAGGGTCACAATCCTGCATCAATATTGTGCCAATACCTTTATCACTAGAATCTATTTCAAGCATAAATAGTTTGGAAAAATCAAGTAATGCAAGTATACGAGTAGAACACATTGCAAGTCTTAGAGTCTCAAACGCTTGTTAGGTAGTAGGGACCATAGAAATGTATCATTCTTTAATAAATCTGTGAGAGGCCTACTTAAGTAGGGATGTTAAAAATTGCTAGCTCGGCTTGTGGTCAACAAGTTTGGCCAGGTCAAACTGGCTCAAGGGCCGGCTAAGTTTAGCCCAAGCCACTTCGAAGAGGGTCACAGGCCAAGGTGGCAGGGCCAAGCCTGTGTCCTGATCAAGCAGCCCAACTCATGGCCCACCCAAGATAACCAAACAAAACGACATTGTTTTATTTGTATCAAAATGACGTCGTTTTGTTACATGTTTAAAATAACTTCCATCGGTAAAACAACATCGTTTAAGTTACATAAAATAGAAGACAAAATGACGTCGTTTTGTTGAAAGAAAAAATGACGTTGTTTAAGTAAGTAGAAGTTTAAAAAACTAGAAGCAAAATAATGCATTTTGTTAAAAACAAAAGCATTGTTTAAGTAAGTAGAAGTTTTAAAAACTAGAAACAAAACGACATCGTTTTGCTTCTCTTTAAACGAAACGCAATAGATCTCTTCCCCCTCACCCAGCGTAGCCACTGCATCTGCCAGTCACTCTTAACTCACACACGCACACCTCTAGTTTTTCACTCCTCTGTTCTTCATCCATTCTTCTTCTTTGTGTCACATTCTTCCTTCGTTCTTCTTCTTCGTGCCATCTGTCCTTTATCATTAGCCGTGTGAACTATGAAGTTACCAATGCTCAAAACAAACAATGGTCTAACGTACTTAATAAGGTAATCTCTTATTCTCCCATCTCAAATTTGGTTTTTTTATTTATAGTTGATTGTGTTTGAGAACTGATTTGTCTAATTTGAGAACTTTGTATGTTAATAATGGGAATATGAGATAATGCATGTATAGTGTTTGATGAAATGCTGCACTCTTGATTGTTAGTCATTTTGCTTCTTTATTAGATCACATGGTAGTAGACGTTGGATATGATGATAGTGAGAGAGCGAAAGAAGATTGCATATTGCTTATTGATGTGTTACTGAAATGAGAATCAGAAATAAGAGAAATGTGAGGACTTTGGGATAGTGCCTTTGAGCTTATAGTTATAGAGAAGTGGGGTTTGGTTTTGGCTTTGAGAAATCCATTGGGAGTTAAAAGAAGGGGGGCGGAGTTAACAAAGTGAGGTTGGATATATGTTTGGACAGAAATGAGAAATGGAGTTAAGGTGGCTGCTCTCAATCGTACAAATAGTCTTTGCTTCATTCTAGAAGAGATAGCTGGACATTTGGCAATAAACCTAATAAGAACATGAATTTTCACCGTAGATTTTTTTCATATTGCATAACCTGACATTGTTAGAACTATGTATAAACTTAGATGGTTTTGGAAGTAAAAGAAAGAAGCTGATTAGGTAACAAGGTTGGTTAGATACAATGGAGATATAGACCAGCACAATCACATCAAGGAATTCAATCCTAAGAATGGTTCATGATCATGAGATTCGAAACTTTGCTACTTTGCATCTGTAAAGACTTAAGACAAAGTAGGACACATGCTAAGAAGAATTTGATAAGATTTGATGGAGATATAATTTGCCAAGGTAGCTGGACTTTTAGGAGTGGCACAGGTGCTAAAGTGGATACAGTGCAACTATTCTTATGTTTAGACAGAAACAAGAAATGGAGTTAAAGTGGATACTCTCAATATTACAAATAATCTCTGCTTCACTTTAGGAGAGATAATTTAAGGTTATTTATCCCATTTTCTTCGAATTTGGCAACATGTGATTATTTGAATGTTAAAACTAAATATGATCGAATTTGGCAACATGTGATTATTTGAATGTTAAAACTAAATATGATTTGCGTAGGAGAGATGCAATTATTTGGACCGACTTTACATCCAATCCTATGTTTTTCCTTCTTCTTCTATTTAAGACAAAACAATATCATATTGCCTGCTTTCATGCATTTACATAGTAAATAAGTTACCATTTGAACCAATTAATTTTGGAATACAAATGAAACGAATCATTATGTTTGGAATAAACAATAATGTAATTTAATCAAATTGAACTTTTCTTTATCTTTGTCTTGATATACTGATGGAATTGATTAAGAATATGTCATTTCCTAATATATTCTTATCTCTAACCTCAAGTGTTTATATGTTTTTTGTCAAATGGATGAGCATATTTTTTCAGTTAAGAGTTCAATCCAATACTGGAGGTCGAAGCGAAACTTCTAACACCAAGTGAGGATAAAAGTTAATTAAAACTCAAGCTACTCAACATAAAAGTGAAGTTTGGAATTACTTTAAGAAGACTATATCGACCAACGGAATTGAGAAGGCAGAGTGCAATTATTATTAAAAGTTATATTCGAGTGGTTCGAAAGGTCAAACATCTCATTTAAAGAGACATATGGAATCATGTACTAGAAAAAAAGATGGTTTTAGGAGGTCAAATATTTTTGACCCATAACCTTATGAAAGAGAAGAATGAAATGACCGTAACAATTTTTTACAACAATAGATTAAGGATTTTGATGGCTAATATGATTATTGGAGATAAACAACCATTTTCTATGGTTGAAAGCAAAAGATTTAGGATATTTCTTAATTCACCCCAACTGACTTTCAAGGTTCCAAGTTGAAGTGCATCGAGGAATGATATTTTCAAAATTTATGAGGACAAGAAGAGAGAAACATTAAGAGCATTGTCAAGTGTTCAATGACAAATTGCCATAATAATATACATATGGACAATCGATAATCAAAAGATGGGTTACATGGCGGTGACGACATATTATATTGATAATGATTGGAAGTTATGTAATAATTTACTTTTTTCATTATTTTATGAATTTATGATTGGTGTTGGTATGCTTTTTCATTATAGGTTCATTTATATGCTAACATCACATACAAGTGAAAAATTGGCAAACATATTGAAAAACTATTTAATGAATTTGACCATCGACAACAAAATACCCTCCATCACAGTCGATAATTATAGCATAAGTGATACTATGATTGAGAAGTTTAAAGGTAAGATGCGGGTGGGGAGCTTATTGGCTGGAGATAAGTTATTTCATATGCATTGTTTTGTACATATTCTTAACTTGATTGTGAAGGATAGGTTGGAGATGATAAATGAAACAATAGAGTGTATTCAAAATAGTGTTTTATATTGGAGTGCAATTTTTAAAAGAGTTGAAACTTTTGAATACGGTGCACAAATTATATGCATTTTAAATTCAAAGAAGTTAGTTTTGGATTGTCATACTAGATGGAACTCAACCTTTAAGATGATGGAGTTGATAATCCCATATGTTCAACTGTTTATTACACTAGCCGAAAGGGATTCTCAATATACTTGTGTACCATCAAAAGATCAATGGGACTTGGCTAGATAACTTTGTATGAAGTTGAAATTATTCAATAATTGGATTGAATTGTTCTCATAAACAAATATCCAACTTCGCATTGTATCTTTAGCACTATGTTCAACATAAAGCTTGTTTTATCATTGTAGATGTTTGACTCCAATACAGTTATTTAGACTATGGCTAAGCGAATGGTAGAGAAATTTAATTCTTATTGGTCTAAGGTTGGAGATATTGTTGCAGTATTATATATGATGGACCCAAGAAATAAGATGGATGGGGTTGAATATATTTATAATGCATTATACAATGGTGAAGCACAAGAGCATCTACATGCCATAAAACAATTATGGTATCAATTGTTTGATAATTATCAAGTTGGAATGCAACAAACTCGTGATCAGGATCTTAGTAATGCAACAAACATTTAAACTCTAACTTTAGTTTCCAGTTCGACCTTTCTTCTGACCATTATTGACATATTCTCTTTCAAATTTTTAAAAGAGAAAAGGGCTAGGATTTCTTACAATATAATGGAGTTAGATAAATATTTTTTTGAAGATTGTGTTCTTAAAACTGAAGGTGAGCAGTTCAATATATTGTCATCGTGGAAGATGTCTGAATATAATTATCCAATCTTACAAGTCATTGCATGAGACTTGTTAGCTATTCCATCATCCACTGATGCTTTAGAGTATGCATTTAGTACTAGTGGTTAGGACATTACTTTTCATCGTAGTCGACTTCATTATTGCACTATAGAAGCCCTTATGTGTGCTCAAAGTTGGTTAAATAATGAAAATATTGATGGTAAATTATTTTCTTTTTAATATATTTATTTTATCTATCTTTATATTATCTTACCTAATATTGTGTTTTTATTTTCCTACAGTCATAGGTATTAATGCGAAGGGGACTAGTTTAATCAACCAATTTAAGGTTATTTTGATCAAATATATGAAGATGAAGGTATTTTTAAATTTCTTTTACTTTAATATTACATTACTAAATATTCTTTTTATTTTAATATTATATTACTAAATATAATGTTTGTAAATACAGATATAAATACATATATGCATAATGTATATATTGTGTAATATGAAAACAAAATAAAAATTTTTAAATACGTTAAGAATAATTATGATATTAATTTCTTTTAATATGTGTAATAAAAATATAAAATTTATAATGATTATCTAATAAGAGATATAATATGAAAAGACAATAATATTTATAGAAGTAAACATAATTAAGAGTTTTGTACATAATATATAAAATATTAAAAGTTTGAAAATATTATATTATAAACTTGATAAACGTATTTTTAAAATCATATTAAAAAGAATTATAATAATTTTGTAAACACGTAAAAAATATTTGAAATAAATTGTACTTAGATAGTAACTTTTTTACATTTACGTTATAATTAATTGTTATGATAAAATTACAAAATCAAAATTAAATTCACTTGTTCATAGGGGATAATTATAACAACATTATCATAGCTACATATTTTTAATAAAAATATATTATTTCATATTTTATATCATTTATTTTGTATAAATATTTTTGTATAATTTATAGGTAATTCTATCCTACACTTTACTATAAATTATAATTGATGAATTCAAGAAAATATAACTACAGCTTTTTTAAATTCTTTTAAAATAAATATATAAAAATTTGTAAAATGTATTAAAAGCTTAGGTTGATGGGCTGCTTGTGTGGCTTTGGCCGGCCTAAAATACATTTTGGCTGGCTGTTGACATTCTTATGCTCAAGATACCATAATTTTTACGAAACGACAATAGTAACATGTAAGCCAAGAACCTTTCAACTCCTTAACGAAAGTAGGTACATGCCAATTCTTTATATCTTCGGTTTTTTTTGGATCAGTCTGCACACCATCACTAGATATAATGTAGCCTAAGTAATCAAATTGGGTTTGGAAGAATTAATGCTTGGATAACTTGACAAATAACTGATTATCCGTCAAAAACTGAAAAATCAATCTCATATGTGATAAATGTTGAATAGACCAAGATGTCATCGAAGAAGACTAAAACAAATACGCAAAGGTAGAGCTTGAATATGTGATTCATCAATGATTAGAAAGTGACTGGGGCGTTTATGAGACTAAATGGCATTAAACATAATTTATAATATCTTAGGTGAGTTTGAATGCAATTTTTTGTATATCCTCTTACATTCTGATTTGGTGATAACCCACTCATAAATCCAGCTTAGTAAAATGAGAGGCTTTATGTAATTCAACAAAGAGGTCTTCGATATGGGGCATGGGGAATTTATCTTTAATGGTTATAGAGTTGAGTTGTCTGTAGTCTACACAAAAATGCCATGTGCTGTCCTTCTTTTTAATTAACAAAACCAGTGAGGCAAATAGGTTGTGGCTAGGTTGAATAATTATAGACAACAACATCTCCCTCACAAGTTTTTCAGTTACTTCTTTTTGGAAATGTGGATAATGACAAGGGCTTGGATTAATAGATTGGGAGCCAGGTTTTAGGGGATCTTATGGTCACAAAATCTCGGGGGAGGCAAACCCATAGGATCATAAAATAATAGTTGAAATTCTTTAGTAATGAAGGTAATATGTTACCAAATGTCTGCTGGAATTTAGGGGTCTGAGCTTGCTATATAGCAAGTATTTGGACCATAGTTTGGTCCTTGACAAATTTGTGGAGTTGCTTTCCAGTGATAGAATAGAACTCAAACGTCTTCTGTTACTCCCTTTAAAATCACCTTACGACCTGAATGCCTAAAAGATAAAGAAAAATTATTGAAATCGAAAATGATGGGATTGAAGCTTTTCATCCAGTCAATACCTAATACCATATCATAGCCTCCCAGCTCCAAGATGCCTAAGTATGCTCTGAACATGATCCTATGCATGCTCCATTCAAACCCTTGACAATGGTGCCATTAGCTACGATCACTACAAATGGATGTGTTGACTGCAATGGTAGGTGTAGTTCTTTAGCCATCCGAGAGTCTAGAAAGCTATGGGTACTCCAACTATCGATAAGAATTAACAGTGGTTTCCCATGAGCAATTGCTTTTATTCTTATTATATCATAAGCTGTATATCGTCCCTTTAAGGGTATATAGTGAAATAACAATCTGTTCTCCTTAAGCCTCCACCTCTACCTCATCATTAACCTCTACTATGTTAGCTTGAGAATGTATCCCCTCGTTTTCTTCGATCTGATCCACCTCTTGAAAATTCTCCTTGTCATCTTATGCAAAAATACAATGGAATTGTCTCTTCGAGCATTGGTGACCAGGAAAATATTTATCCCCGCAACGAAACACACTCTTGGTTCCCCTTTTATGTTTACTGAATGGTTAGGCCTCTGATTTGCAATGGTTGACTTGGTAGTTGTGGATTTTTTTATTTTTAGGCATTGGCTTATTCAAAAAAACTGATTGTCCTCTTCGCTTCAATGGAGCTTGTACTGAGATTTTTGCAAACGAGAAGCTTCATCCAATGATTGCGATTTAAACATCTTCACCATCGACCTCAAAGTGTCTGATAAACCACTAAGGAAACTTGAGATGAAATACACTTATGGTTTGCCTATAGCATAACTGACTTGAGATCTTCGAATTGCTCTTGGTATGCTTCTACAGAGCCCCACTATTTTAGTTTATAAATTCTTTTACAATATCGATAAGCTCTCTAGAGTGGAACCTCTTATTTATTGCTTCAACAAATACCTCTCGTTGACAGGAACCTTCTTGCTCCACCTATCCTTAGAACCACACATCTAGTTTCCCTTCTGTTATGAGCTAATATCTTTATGAACCAAAAGCTCAACAAAAAGAATGACCCCAGGCCCTATGAAGAAGGAATAACGAATGTGCTCCATAAATTGCAGTGTTTTGCCAAGGCTTAGGGCATGAATATTGTTATGCAGATTACAGTTCTCTCTCTCTCACCCAATTCTCCTTGTTTCTCATCTCTTTTTTCTCTATTATTCCTTGTTGTTTTCCTTTTACAAAGCTTGTAATCCTCACTGTTGAATCAATACAATCATCTATTTTGCCTTATTACTGTTTCATTGGTTATTTGCAAAACTAGTTCATTACATTGGTGCTTTCATTGAGCCTCTGCGTAGATGGCAGAGCATCAACACCAACTTCATTTCAACGCCCTCGATGATAACATTCAGGCCATACACCATGGTCTCACCAAGCTTATTTCATCTTGTGTCGAGAACAATCTTCTTCTTCGACAAATCTTGGATCTACTCCCAGACTCCACAAATCCGAACCAGCCACATGATGAACCTAAAGTGTTCGATGAAATGCTCGACAGCGTCAACACCGTCACAACGGAGATCGAACCTATTCGTGCATCAAGCTACGTTACAAACAAGGTGTTCGATGAAAGT
>JAOSBK010000206.1:21722786-21737442 GCA_027568895.1 Erythroxylum shatona | reverse complement strand
TAGGCCATAAAAAATGCGTCTATAAGGGAGAGGTATTCATACCCTTATAAGGCGTACTTCGTTCCCCTTTCCAACCGATGTGGGATCTCACAGCATATCTAGACTCATCTTGTTTAGCTAAACTTTTAAATTCTGTTGGAGATGAAGAATCACGAGCAACTCCTTGGAGTTTTTACCTCTTTCTATTAACCCAAAAAATCATAAACATTTGCTGCCAATTAGCTTACACTGTATTCAAAGAAGCTAACCACTGAATATTCAAAACCATAATTGATCCAGCAATGGCAAAAGGATAAAAGTCACTAATAATCTTTAAATCTTGTACTTAGATGTGTAGCTGCCTACAAATCTTGTTGCAATAGATGAGACTCCCATTACCAATATGAACACCAAAAGGGAGTATCGGTTGAGTGGGTAGCTGTAATTTAGAGATAAGAGACTCGGATATAAAATTATAAGTGAAGCTACTGTCAAATAAAATTAAAATGTCCCTTTGTTTCAATGTTCCCTTCAACTTCATAGTCACTCCCGATGTTTGGCCCAAAAATGCATGGAAAGAAATTTCAGCATGCATCTCTGAATCAGTTTCGTCTTCTGCATCAGTTTCAATATGATTTATAGGCACCATTCGCTCGCTATTTCCATGATTTTGAGTGACCCAGACTTGCAGCGATGACCAAGTTGAAACTTCTCATTGCATCGATAACATAAACCTTTATCTCACCTCATTTGTTTCTTTATATCCTATAAGCTGGTTTTTAGATTTTGTGGCTAGTTTCTCCGCCCTAAAAAACATTAATCACGAGCGACCCAATTAGAATTGGTGGCAGGTCGAGTTGGGTTGCTTGACCCGCTAGGTTTAAGCCTACGTCCAATCTGATTTTTAGCCTCATATTCGATAGCTAAACTCATCGCTTTGTAGATTGTTTCCAGCTTTTATATTCGCATGTTTGCCTCCAACTCCTCCTTCAAGTCATTCAAGAAAACGCCTAAGAGATAATGTTCAGGTCAATTCTTAACGTTAGTTGATCTCTTAGCAAAGTCCTGTCTATACTCTTGTACCATTTCCGTTCGCTTGATGTCATAAAGATACTCATCTGGGTTTTGAAATTCTATTGGATCATAATGATCTTGTAACACCTTAGTGAGTTGCTCCTAATAGAGAAGAGTTCGCTCAGTGTTAACCCATACAAAAAGGTCGAGCGCATCACCCTCCAAATACATAACAGCAATGTCCACCGTCATCTCGTCTGGTGTCTGGTAATAGGGAAAGTACTTTTCAGCTTTTAGAATCCACCCTCCTGGATCACCACCTAAAAATTTGGAAAATTCGATCTTCGTGCTTGATCGCTTTGATGGATTTTTAAGCCACTAAGGAAGGTTATATTCATCTTCATAATCTGAACTTCGAGCTACTGTTTTGCCTTTCTCTTGGTTACTATGACTACGTTCAACTTGGGGGTTGCTGCTGGAAAAGGCCTTGAGAGCAGCCATGTCAGCGTTAAGGGTGCCTAACTGAGCAGCCAAGTCAGAAAGTTGCTAAATAACAACTTCAGGCAAGGCTAGATTGGGTGTTGTGGATCGGGCACAGTGGAAGAACGTGGGTTTTGTGGATCAGGCATATTGGAAGAACATGTAGAAACCATCCTGTCAACCTGCTATGATATCAAATTGATATAGGGCTGGAAGTAAAAGGCCAATAATAGGAAAATTCTAATAATTTTTCTAAGAGCAAGGATCTCACTCGAAGAAGAATTAATAGCTAAGGGAGAATCTCCAATAATGAAATACTTGAATTTATTTTCAATAAGTACTACATACTGCCCATAGTTGTTTATAGGATAGGATTTACCCATGACTCCCTAAAAACTAGTTAACAGACTATGAGATCCAGGAGTAATAGAATACCTGACACACGTGACCTCTTCTTCCTCTGATATTTAATAAGGGCTTATCAAAGAAGGTTCCTATAACAGTCCTTGTTCATAGCAGAAAGATATCAAAACCTATTAACTTGCTGCTTCCGTACAAGACTTCTATGCAACAGGGCTCCAGACGATATCACCAAAATTTCATGCCACAGAAGGTACTTGGCAATGTCGGGGGCTCGAGAAAAGCCACAAATTCTGGGCCTAAACTCCCTCAAGCAATTTGCAGACTCCATCATCTAATTTTGATGCGTGAACTAAAGAGTAAAGACAGTCATGCACATGGCCATGAAATTTCTGGCTCGTCAATATTATTGAAAACACTAAAATCACTTATGTAAAGGAATCTGAAAACAAAAACCCTTCTGATCCTAGATCACACTTAGGCCCGTCAAATAATAATCAACCCACAAAGACCAATTCATAGCAGCAGAGACAAAGGCACATTCTAGAAGAAGATCGTGTATAACAAACCATCAGTACTATCATTCTTTCTGTTGTAACAATATATAGAACATTCTAACAATAAAGGTGTATATAAATATACACACTTTACTCTGTAATATTTCTCAGTGGAAAATACAAAAACACTTTCGAATATTCTGTCTAAAATTTTCATGGTATCAGAGCCTTCTAGACTAACGTCCATGGCTGCCATATCTTCCTCTCCTTCTTCTTCTACTGCTACTGCTGATTCATCCTCTGATCAGCTTCTCAACTTTCCTTCTCTTGCTAAATCTTTGAACTTTACGATTACTAAACTCACTCGGACCAATTATATTACTTGGAGAGCCCAGGTTCTTGCCGCGATTCGTGCCCTGGAGCTGGAAAAATTTATCTCTCCTACTTCTGTGATTCCTGCTGCCTTTATTTCTTCAAATGATAGTATTCCTCAGCCTAATCCTGAGTTTGGCCTATGACGTCGATCCGATCAATTACTTCTTTGCTGGTTGTTATCTACGGTTGATGATGATATTGTTAGTCTTGTTACTCAATCCCAATCTTCTGTTGATATTTGGGTTACTCTTGAAAAACTTTTTGCTCAAACCAGCATGGTTAAAGTCCTGCAATTAAAACAACAGTTATCATCTATTAAAAAAGGATCTGATACTATTAGCACATATATACAGAAGATAAAAATTATTGGAGACTCTCTTCTTTTGGCTGGTCATCCAGTCTCTGAAACTGAGCTAATTCTCAGTGCTCTTGCTGGCTTAGGACAAGAATATGATCCTATTGTGTGTCTGTTATCAAACACTATGGCCTCTTCATCTTTACAAGATGTTCAAAGTTCTCTTCTTATGCATGAGACTCGCCTAGATCAACTAAATGTTGTGTCTCAGGTTTCTACACCATCTGTGAATCTTGTTAATTTTTCTAACACTCGTCCTCCTACTTTTTCTGGTGGTCGATATGGAGGACGTGGTCGTGGAGCAAGAGGAAAAGGTGGTAGATCTAGTCCTCGACTGTTCTGTCAACTCTGCCAGAAGCCCAACCATTCAGCACTACAATGTTATAAACGTTTTGATCAACAATGGCAGGGTTCTCCACAGTTTCAGCAGCACTGGAGGTCCCCTTCACCGCCTGTGCACAACTACACTGGCTATAATACTTCTCCTCAAGTTAATTTTGTGCATTCTGGTCCTACCCATTCTCACATGGCTCCACAACAACAACAACCTCCATCGACTGAACCACCTTCTGATTCCACCTAGTTCGTTGACAGTGGTGCAACGAATCATGTAACTCCTGACATTCACAATCTGGGTACACACTCTCCTTATACTGGCAATGATCACTTGGCGGTAGGCAATGGTAAACTTTTACCCATCACTCACACTGGTTCATCCTCCTTTAAATTTAATTCTTCTTCTACACCTTTACATCTCAACCAAATTTTACATGTACCCTCCATAACCAGAAATCTTTTGAGTATTTCTAAACTTACTAGAGATAATGATATTATTGTTGAGTTTACTGATAATGGTTGTTTCTTTAAGGACAAGCCGTCAGGGAACATTCTTCTACAGAGCACTCTGCAGAATGGTCTGTACCACCTCACACCAACTAAATCCTCTCCCTCTCGTGGTCCACCAGCTGCACATTCCTCTTCTCCTCCTACTGCCTATGTTACCACTGTTGATGCAAATGTGTTACATGCTACGATGGGACATCCATCTCCCTCTATACTATCTGTCATTGCTAAATCTATGAATCTCCATGTTGATCTTAAAACTCTTAAGTTTTGTGATGCTTGTAAACTTGGCAAGTTACATCAACTTCCTTTTCAACTTCACTCTATTAATGTCACTCAGCCTTTTGAAATTGTGTATTCAGATTTATGGGGTCCTTCCCCAACTCTATCAACAGAAGGCCATCGATATTATATTATTTTTATTGATGCCTATACTAGGTTCACCTGGTTCTATCCATTAAAACTCAAGTCTGACGCTTTTTCAACCTTCCTAAAATTCAAAACACACGTTGAACTGCAATTTAATCATAAAATAAAGGCTTTGCATACTGATAATGGGGGGGAATATCAATCATTCATACCTTACCTTACAACACATGGCATCACACCACGATTTTCTTATCCCTATACGCATCAACAAAATGGTATTCCTGAAAGAAAACATCGTCACATTACAGAAATGGGACTCACCCTCCTAGCCCATGCATCTATACCTCTCTCCTTCTGGTTAGAAGCCTTTACTACAGCTACATATCTCATAAATCACCTACCTAGTCCTGTCACAAACTACAAGTCTCCTTATGAGCTTCTGCATAACAAAAAGCCATCTTATGATTTTCTTAAGCCCTTCGGATGTAGCTGTTTTCCTTACTTAAGGTATTACTCTCCTCACAAATTCAACTATCATACTACTAAGTGTGTTTTCCTTGGCTATAGCAATTTTCATCGTGGTTATAAATGTTTAAATGCTCATGGCCAACTCTACATTTCTCGCCATGTAGTGTTTAATGAAACAGAATTTGCTTATCCATTGCTTTTTCCTAAATCATCCATCTCTAAGTCCTCATCTCACAAAGCTCACTCTCACCTACCCATCTCCCTATTACAAGCAGCATCATCTTCTCCGCAGCATTTTGCCAGTGGTTCCCTGCAGCAAGAGTGTTCCCCACAAGCTTCTCCAGCTTCACTTCCATTACAGGTATCTTCTTCTTCTTTATCTCCAGTACTACCTACACACTCTGTTTTACCTAATCATTCACCAACCCAACTCATTTCTTCCTCATCTTCTCCTCTCCCAACAAACACTCAACCGACACCAACCCAACTCATTTCTTCCTCATCTTCTCCTCTCCCAACAAACACTCAATAGCCTCCTCATTCTCTCGTACCTACCAATCAGCATCCGATGCAAACTCGTTCTAAAAGTGGCATTTTCAAGCCAAAATTATTTCACACCCATCTCCCCTCCTCACCCCTCACCGAACCCACATCTGTTTCCATTGCTTTACAGGATCCTCTTTGGAAGGCTGCTATGGATGCTGAAATGCATGCTTTACACCAGAATCAGACCTGGACTCTTGTTCCCTATACTTCTCAAATGAATGTTTTGGGCACTAAATGGGTTTTTAGAGTTAAATATCACTCGGATGGTTCCTTTGACAAAGTCAAAGCTCGCTTGGTGGCAAAAGGGTTTAACCAAAACCCTGGTGTTGATTTTACTGAAACCTTCAGTCCAGTTGTAAAATCCTCTACAATAAAAGTGATCCTATCTCTAGCTGTCTCTTTTCAGTGGGATATACAACAGCTTGACATCAATAATGCCTTCCTCAATGGGTCCCTACAGGATGAAGTTTATATTCATCAACCACAAGGGTATGAGAATCCCACTTATCCTACACATGTTTGTCGACTTTCAAAGGCTCTATATGGCCTCAAACAGGCTCCTTGAGCCTGGTTTTTCACACTCAAGCAGGCTCTTCAGAACTGGGGTTTTAAGCCTTCCACATGTGACACATCGTTGTTCTATCTTCATCTAAACAATGTCAAAATCTGTCGTTGCCCGCTCCAGTACGGAAGCCGAATACAGAGCTCTTTCCACTCTATCAACTGAAATACTTTGGCTCTTATCTTTTCTCTCTGAATTAGGGTTTTCACCTTCCCATCGTCCTATCATCTGGTGCGATAATAATGGAGCCCGAGCTTTGTTGTAAAATCCCGTGTATCACGCTCGAACGAAACACATTGAAATCGATGTGCACTTCATTAGTGACCACGTTGCCGATGGAACTCTGGAAATCAAATACATCAGCTCTGAAGACCAAATCGCCTATCTGCTCACGAAACCAATGCCTATTGCCCGACACTCAGTTCTGTGTTCCAAACTCAATCTTCGGTGTCTCCGACGCTTGAGTTTGAGGGGGCATGTAAAGGAAGCTGAAAATAAGTCACACTTAGGCCCGTCAAATAATCAGCCCACAAAGCCCAATTCACAACAGCAGAAGCACATTCTAGAAGAAGATCGCAAATAACAAATCATCAGTACTGTTATTCTTTCTGTTGTAACAATATATAGAACATTCTAGCAACAACGGTGTATATAAATATACACACTGTACTCTGTCATTCTTAAGAGAAAATACAAAAACACTTTCGCATATTCTGTCTAAAATTTTCACTATCCTTAGAACCACACCACACATCTAGTTTCCCTTCCAAATGTAACCTTAAGCTCTTTAGTAATGTCAAAAATTCGAAAATACCTTTCACAACTTTTGATCCAGCTCCTCGGATTGGTACCATTAAAGTAAGGAAAATCAAGTCGTGGCATAGGGTTCTGATTTGCTCCTACAAATCTATTAGGACCCATTCAGCTAGAACTGCCTCCTTCTTGCTCCAGTGCCGCAACTCCTTTTCCTCTGCCATCGCCACCTCCCCTTTCTCTTGAAGTTGGCAAGATATCAAGTCTCTTTGCTTGTCCTGCTCTACTTTTATCGTGTTCAACTTAAATATTAGGGACCCTATTCTTTAATTGACCCTTGAATATTCAGATGTGCTCCTCCATCTTTGAAGATGCTGTCAATAACTGATCTTCCATTCCTTCCACCTTCAAGAACCTCCGGTCTAAATTTCCCTGGAGCTCTCTAAGAGGACTTCTCAATTGTTCCTCTGCTACACTAACTCGTTCTTCCAGGTTGGAACGGTTGGCCACTGCTAGATTGGTTTTCTTTCGCACCATATTACAAGATGTTGAAGCTTTGATACCAGATATGTAATAGTTGGGGATTAGAATAAGAAAGAAAGAATATGGATAGGAAGAGAAAGATATAACGAGGAGAAGAAATTGAGAGAATATCGTTTAATCCATTCATGCCCTTCTTCCATGCAAGAATTAGGATCATAGGGGAATACAAATTTTCTCTCCTAATCATCAAATAACAAAAATAAAAAACTTGAAAAATATCAAAATATTCCCTCACAATAACTAAATAAGTTCCTCTATTCATTATTAAAAAGGGAAGTAAAGACTAAAAGATTAATATAGTAAGTCTCATATGCCCCACTAGTTCAATAATGTTACAAACAAATTTACATAAAGCATCAACAATAACTAATTGTTCCTTGCCATTATAATACTTCCTTTTTGAAATTTCCTAACACATTTTTTGTTTCAATTGATTAGCATAAACGAAGCAAGTCTCATACTCACCTATAATTATTACACAAGTTAAGTTTCGAGCATTATTAAACAACCTATCAATAAGATAAGGTAATTAAAACATAATCATGCATTCAAAACCCTCATAACAATGTCATAATAGAATGATGTACCATAATAACTTCACTAATTTTGTTACAAATTTGCACTAGATGCTTCACATTTTTCACTATAAGGACCCATATAATCAATCTCCAAGCTGCCACCAACATCAAACACCGACACATTTGCATCCAAAATAAACAAATTAATTATAAATTTGAGCAGCCTTACCAACCTTATTAACAAACAACGTAGGGGTGTGAATATGAAACCTAATATGAAAATTTAAAATCTAGAGACAATCAAACATAGTCTTTTGTTCAAGCTTTTTGACTACCCTCAAAATATGGTTTATAGTTAACCTAAATTTTTCTTTCCTACCCAAAATAGACCCAAATGCTTCCTTTTTAACGTAGCTAATGGAGATTAGTTTGCACTATCACTTATGTCCAATTGTTCTTATATTCCTTTATAAGGAATTGGAGTATAATGACTAACGTAAAGGCCAAATGCATAAACGTAATTTTGTAAGGATTAATCATAGAGATAGGAAAAGGATGGTGTGTAAGATGAATTAGATGAATTGCCAAGGTTGATCACTTTTCTACATGTTCTCGAAGATGGAATATACTTAGCACACAAAGAATAAGGAATGTAAAAGGTCAAATAACCTTGTAAACAAAATGTAATCGAGGTCAGTTTCAAGTTATTATCAAG
This sequence comes from Erythroxylum shatona, assembly GCA_027568895.1. Classification (NCBI taxonomy): domain Eukaryota; kingdom Viridiplantae; phylum Streptophyta; class Magnoliopsida; order Malpighiales; family Erythroxylaceae; genus Erythroxylum; species Erythroxylum shatona. The sequence continues at coordinate 21,729,065 of JAOSBK010000206.1, read as the reverse complement.
CATCGATTTGCATTGGATGAGATTGTTTAGGAAATAGAAACGAACTAACGTTGGTTAATACTTATGGTCAACATTAGACTCACCGTCATTTGTATTCATAATGTTTTAAAAGCTAATAGGCGTCACTGTAGAAGCTGAGCAAGCACTAAACTTGGGTTATTTAGTTTTAAAATTTTAATTCTTTTGTTAGATAAAGGTTTAATTTTTTCAAAGTTATTTAGTTATTCCTAATTAGATTATGATAAAGCTAAATGTTCTTTTCCTCTTAAGACTTTAGTTTTTTTGTGGATTTTATACCTATTAAAGACTATATTATTAATCTAATTCATTTTGATTATATTGGAAAACAATTTGAAATCTTTCTTCATTTTGGTGAGAACTTCATCGTTGTTCTTTAACAAAAACTTAATATGATCTTATCAAGGCAACTTTTAAGAATTAAAACCCTCATAATTTTGGTTTTAATCAGCTAGTATTGGGGATGGTAATGGGCGGCCCATGATCTAAATTTAAGTGTTTTCAATGGTTCAGGCCCAGGCCATCTCGAGACCCAACTATTCTTGTTTTGCTTAGAAGAGTTAGGTACCCAAACCTTGACTCAATTAAAAGAATGTTTTTTTACAATTTTAATTTTAAAAAATTGGTAGGACTAGCCTATCGGCCAACTCATTGCCATCCCTAGCTAGTTTTATTAGGGTCAAGTTCTCTTTGCTTGATTTTAAAGATGATTATAGGGTTCTAATTCTTTATAACATGGGTTTTCAGGTAGTTTTTAGCTAACATTTATATTATTCATATTATTTAGAGCTTTGGCTCTTAATATCAAATGTTATATATCATTTTAAGTATTTATTATATATCATTTTAAGTATTTATTTTTCTTTCTTCTTATTCTTAATTATGTTGTTCATTATTAGTCCTACCCAATTCTTTCTAGTCACAATTCTTTTTCCATTTAAAATTTACTTTATTTAATCTTCTTTAATCAATGTTGTTCTTGTTCATTTTTCTCTTGTGTTTTTTGGTTAATCTACATCATATATATGTAAAATAAAAAAAGGAAAAATCAATAAAAATCATAATAAGTGCACATAAAAAACTAAATATCATATATTACACAATTTGGTTATAAAGGATTCTAGTGTGCTATAGAGTGTTTTATTACTTTTCCTATTTTGAAAGGATTCTTATTTTTCCTTTATCTTTGCTACCTTATTGTTGATTTCAATCTCTTTGTTCTTTCTTATTATATTCGTTAATCAAAGTTGTAAACTCCATTGTTATTTATTATTTTGGTTAGACTATTGACAAATTTCTTGTTAAAGGGTTTGTAGAAAGAAGATGAGTAAAAGTTAAAAGTGGTGAGAATATTATCAAGAAAAGCCAAAATTAAGTGAAGTATAAGTGATTAAGTAACATAATTTCGAGTGTAAATATGTAAGGAAAACCAATATCTTTATTATTGTCATTTTTTGTAGGTTTAAATATAAGATCTCCATTACTTACTTTTGTTCCAGGTAATCTATGCAAACGTACTATCTACTTAAAGAATAAATAAGTAATGTGTGTTACATTATTAGTTTTAGAACATGCACAAAAATGCATCATCTTACCAAACTTGTAAAAAAAATGGTATCATAAACACTTTGAGATCTAAGTGAATCTAATATAAATTTCATAGATATGTCAATCCCAAGTGAATTAGATATAGGTAAAAGTATATACCAATCATGTGACATTACTTTAGACTTTGTTTGCTCACATGTTATACTCTTATCATAATTATATTACACATCTTATTTTGTATTAGGCTAGAAAAATGTTTAAGCAATACATCTAAAGTCTTTCACACACTGCCTCTATAAGTCATTATAACTAGCAACTCACGCAAAGAACATATATAGACACGCAAAGAATATATATAGGCACACATGTTTATCTTTCTTAAACAAAAATCCAGCATGCTTATAATACTCCCTATATACACACTTAGAACATGCTTTCCAAACTTGGTCAAAACCAAGTAATTTAGTTTGTAATAAAGTAAGCAATGTATAGCTTGTAGATAATACACTAGGTATCTGTTTGCCTATTTACAAAGGTTTTTTTTGGACTCGAACTTTCACCGTAAGTCACGCCCAACTTCATACGACAATCCCACTTAGGTCCGCTTAAGTAAGATTCAGCCTTCTCACATGAATGTCGCCAAACAAATCCGTTAGCTTTTGAACACCTCACGCGCACACAAGTGTTTAAAGTGTTTCCTTCAAACACATAAAGAACACGAGTGTAACAAAGTAAAGAAAGCAACAAGAGATTTTTAAACGTAGCAGAAGCTACCTCTTTTATTAAGTCTCAACAAAATGTTAACAAAAGACACGAGTACCTCCTACTTGAAGCACTCAAGGAACTCCCTACTCGAAGCCCTTACAATGAGAACTCTCTCCTAAAAGCTCTTAACTCTGATCTAATCTGATCTGAATAGGTCTCAAGTCTAATGAGTTATTTATAAGTTCCCCTAGATGACTAAGAATCCTAGTAGAACTCTACTAGCTAAGATCATAATCTTATCCTATCTAATAAGTTACATCACATTTAAAAGATTTACCCTACCTAGGAAAGATTATCCCTATCTGCAAATATCTCTTCTATCTTCAGATGATCCTTCCACGTGATCTTCATTTCTTAAAGATGATGTTCATCTACTGTGATCTTATCCACTACGTCATCATATGTCATATTATCCACAGTTGCCACGTCACTGCTGATGTATCTTCACCACAGCCTATTCGCACATAAGTCCATCAATGCACGTCCATGGACAAATCCATTTTCCACGATCAAGCTCATTCATGGTGCAATCTCGTCGCTCCATGACTAAGTCACAATTCCAGTTAGTATTTAACCTTGCACATATTACATACCTTCGACTTGTCTCGCCGAAGTTAGGTGTTTATGTGCTTCGTTTCGCTCGCATGTCTTCATGCATCCTCGCGGGGTCTCTCGCATACCTTTGTGCCTTCTCGCGCACCCTTGGGTCTTGCATGACTTAGTCTTCTAACTCTGCATGGCCTCGCATCCGAATCTCACGTCTCGTCGAAGATTTTCGCCAATGCATGCCTACTCGTATCAAATCTCGCCTAGCCTACTCTCGAGATCTCTGCCTATACTTTCTGCATCTCTTGCCTATTTTGCAAGTCCCTCAGGTTTTGCTCACCAACTCATAAGACTTTGCCTTGTTCCCTCGTCAACACACCTTCCTCGTGCCAACTTACATGCTAAGCATTGGCCAAGGCTCGCCAACACTTGCATGATCCTACACTCTGAACTTAGGGGTCTAACAAATCACCCCCACTAGAAGAATTCGACGCCCTCATCGAAATAATCTGTGGGCACTCCTCTACAAGCGGTTCTCTTAAAGACTCCTTTGTTGACTGTCGAAGACTGGAGCAAGCCTTCTCTTTCAATGACACTTTTTTCTCGTAGCATCTCTTCTTTTCGTCGAGTTTACTTTTGCATGGGCGCTCCTCCACGAGGCCTATACAATTTATATAGGTGATGTTGTTGATGGCCCCTTCTCCCAAGTCATCTTCATCGCTCCCTTCTTTGTCCTTCGCGGCTATGGAGTTCATCTGCTCCTCGCCCTTCTTCTTTTGCGGGCATTCTCGAGCAAAATGCTACCCCTAATAGATGAAGTATGCAACCAGTCCCTTCGATTGCTTCTTCTTATATTGAGAAGACTCTCCCACATTCTCTTTGCCATCTCGGTTTTCACCATTTTTCTTGCCATCTCTATAGGTTAGAATTGGTGGTGGCAATTGGAAATCTACTAAGGCATCTGCCACCTCTATTGTACTAGGGAGGTCCTTCACGTTCTGCCTCCAATGCTCCATTTGTGCCCAACCTTGCAAGCCTGCACGTCCAACATCAACGACGTGAACTTCCTCACATACTTCCTCACCAAGCCGTCTTGTTTCAACCCCTTCAAAGCTTCCCTCGTGAGCCAAGAATTGTTGTTGGGTAGGAACTGATCTGTTAGCTCCTTCTTCATCTTCTCCCAAGTGTTAATGGGAGGTCTACCCACACTGATGTCATTGAAGGTTCTTGTTCTCCACCACAGCTTCACATCACCCACCAGGTACATCGCTATGATTGACATCTTGTCCGAGTCCGCCACCTTTGCCGCTACAAAGTACTGCTCCATATCCCATAGAAAACTTTCGAGCTCCTTGGCACTCTATTTGCCATCGAAAACTTGTAGCTCTCGCACCTTCATCATAATGCTTTCCACTCGGACACTCGTCTCGTTCCTCGACATCGCACATTTGAGCACCAACAGATTATAGTTCATCTCCTCACGAGCCTTCACCTGTTCTTCAAGCGCTCTTATAGTAGCTTGAAGCTCCCTCTCTAAGGCTACTATATGTTCCAACAAAGGAACTACTCCCTCATCCATCAAGGATATAGACTTAAGAATCGCCTCTATTCTAGTAACCCTTTCCGTCAGATTACTTCCACCAGCCATCACTTTAGATTGGCTCTGATACTAGTTGTTACAAAGGTTTTTCTTAGACTCGAACTTTCACCACAAGTCGTGCCCACCTTCGTATGGCAATCCTACTTAGGTCTGCTTAAGCAAGATTTAGCCTTCTTATGTGAATGTTGCCGAATAAATCCGCTAGCCCTCGAACACCTCACGTGCACACAAGTGTTTAAAGTGTTTCCTTCACACATATAAAGAATACTAGTGTAACAGAGTAAAGAAAGCAATAAGAGATTTTTAAATATAGCCGAAGCTACCTCTTTCATTAACTCTCAACAAAATGTTAACAAAAGACACGAATACCTCCTACTCGAAGCACTCAAGGAACTCCCTACTCGAAGCTCTTACAATGAGAACTCTCCCCTAAAAGCTCTCAACTTTCAAAGCTCTCAACTCTGATCTAATCTGATCTGATGAGGTCTCAACTCTAATGAGCTATTTATAAGCTCCTCTAGATGACTAAGAGTCCTAGTAGAACTCTACTAGCTAACATCACAATCTTATCATATCTAATAAGATTACATCACATTTAAAAGATTTACCTTATCTAGGAAAGATTATCCCTATCCGCAAAGATCTCCTCTATCTTCAGATGATCCTTCCACGTGATCTTCATCTCTTAAAGATGATGTTCATCTACTGTGATCTTATCTGCCACGTCATCATGTGTCACATCATCCACAGTTGCTACGTCACTGTTAACGTGTCTTCACCACAGCTTATCCGCACATAAATCCATCAATGCACGTCTATGGACAAGTCCATCTTCCATGATCAAGCTCATTCATGATGCAGTCTCGTCGCTCCATAACTAAGTCACAATCTAAGGTACTATTTAACCTTGCACATATTATATATCTTAGACCTGCCTCGCCGAAGTTAGGTGCTTATGTGTCTCGTCACGTTTGCATGTCTTTGCGCATCCTCACAGGGTCTCTCGCATATCTTTGTGCCTTCTCGCGCATCCTTAGGTCTCGCATGGCTTAGTTTTCTAACTCTGCGCAACCTCACATCAAAATCTCACGTCTCGTCGAAGATCTCCACCAATGGGCGCCTACGCATATCGAATCTCGCTTACTCTCGAGATCTCCGCCGATGCTTCCCACATCTCTCCCCTATTTCACAAGTTTCTCGGGTTTTGTTCGCTAACTCATAAGACTTTGCCTTATTCCCTCATCAACACGCCTTCCTCGTGTCGAATTACGTGCTAAGGATTGGCTAAGGCTCGTCAACACTCGCACGATTCCGCAGTCTGGACTTAGAGATCTAACACATACTTAGAACATGCTTTCCACACTTGGTCGAAACCAAGTAATTTAGTTTGTAATAAAGTAAGTAATGTATAGCTTGTAGATAATACACTAGGTGCCTGTTTGAACGGGCTTTTGGGAAGTCAATAAGCACTTTTCTCTATCACAAAAGTTTTTTTTTAGAAAAATGAGTGTTTGACTGTAAAATAAAAAAGTACTTCTTTAATAACTATGACTTTTTTGGCTGCTAAAATATAGCTTTTTAAGAAACTCAAATTTGGAACTTCTAAAGAAAGTCTCTCAAATGACTTTTTATAATAGATTTTTAGATTAATTAAGAGTCTATTTTTAGTCCCTTTTGTCCTTGTGTTTTACACATAATTCTTACAATACCCACAAATATATCTTTACATTTATTTTGATATTTATATAATATTATTTGACTTTTTTATATGTTTTAATATTTATTTTTGATATTAGTTTTAC
>JAOSBK010000206.1:21696160-21722686 GCA_027568895.1 Erythroxylum shatona | reverse complement strand
GCTGGTGTTTTGGATTCCGGACGGGAGAGTCCGATGATTCTGAGTTTTGATTGGGTATTTTAGAAGTGTTCTTTTGCTAATTGCAGGTTTTGGGTTTTGAATAAGGCAGCCGTTATGCTGCCCAATTTTTGAAAAATTGGTTGTATGGCAAAGATAGAATAAAAATAAGATTTTGTTAAAGATGGTATTGAGATATTGTATGATTAAGAAGAATTGAGTTTTGATTGAGGATGAATTTCCAAAAGTGGGAATTAATTGGATTTGATTTGCATTAGTTTGAATAATGATGAATAAAAGAAAAAGAGAAGAAAAGAAAAAAAATTTATACCGAATTTCGGATAGTTTAGTCTAGGTACCCAATGAGACCATTTCAACGTTTTTCTAAGATATTTGTGCGGATGTCGGATTTTGTATTTAAGATCGATTGCAACGTTTGTTTGGTTGTTTCCGGCCCAATTCGACTTGACTCCGTTTGTATACTTTGCCATTCGTTTCCGCTTTATGATTCGATTCAATTCGTGATTACTTTCGTTTCCATTTTCGTATTCGATTCCGATGTGTATTCGCTTTGATATTCGATATGATTTTGCTTCCGCTTTATGATTTCCATTCCATTCGTTTGGTTTTGTTTCGTTTCCGTTCTCGTTTTTCGGTTGGGGTCCGGTTTCGAGACCGGGTCCCAACAAAAAATTTACAGAAAAAATCTCTATTGATAAAAGCTCTACTGATATAAGTCCAACTAAGTCGCCCAACAAAAAATTTACAGAAAAAATCTCTATTGACAAAAGCTCTACTGATATAAGTCCAACTAAGCAGCGACTAATTATAATATTTTCTTTTCCACTCTTGTACTTAATCACATAAGGAAATATCTCAATAAGCTCTAAGTATTTGGTATATCTCTTATCAAGCTTATCTTAGGATTTCCAAAGTCTTCAAGCTCTCATATGGCTAGAGTGGATTATGAATTCCTTTAGCCATAAATGGTGCTAAGATACTTTAATGTTAGCTCATTAAACTTTTCACTAGACTAAGTAAATCGGTATAAATCGGTTTTGTATCCTACATTAAATAGCCCTTATGCTAATTCCATAAACATCACATTCAAACTTAAAATCTTTGTCAAAATTAGGCAAACATAACAAAGGTGCAAAGGTGCAATAGTCAACTTATCTAAATTTACAATAGTCTATATTAAAAATTTAAATATTAAAGCAATAATCCAGCGACGCAAAATTTTTAATTTATATGAATTTTAAAGAACTAATCATTATTTATTTTATTTGTCATACACTACTTATACATAGCAATAATAAAATCATAATTGTTTTAAGAGCCTAGGATTTTTAATAAGTAAAGATTATAAACGGACAGTCATAATCTTAAATGTATGATTCTCTGCAACCTAATTTATCAATAATCATTGTTTATTCATATTTTTAATCTAAAGACTATAAATGAATGGATTTAATAACTTCAAGTGTTAAATGTTAGTTTGAGCACATATAATTCAATTCACTAATTTAACTTTAAATTTTATTCATTAAATTAAAGAGAATCTTCTTTATTTGTGATAGAAAAGTGAATGCAGAATTTATAAGTCAGAAAACACTTGATTTTTCATGAAAAATTATTATTATAAGGAAAATTTAGTTTTATTCATATTTTTAAAAATAAAAAAGAACTACAAATTGGAAGCTTTTTAGTAATTTGATTCTTCAATCAAAATATTCATCCTATCATAAAAACAAAAAATGTTATTGTGAGTAGTTTAGTATCCTCATCCCTTAATCAGAGGTCTCAAGTTTGAGTCCTGAGAATGAAGAAATCTATTTGACCAACACTTTACCTCTTACGGACTGACACGGTGCGAGCATGGATTAATTTGGGTGTGGATAATTTAGAGGTACCGTTCTCACAGTTGAAACCCTTCTAAGATACTTCATGGGTAAATCAAAAAAATAAAAACTATTTTTGGTGAAGTGAAATTTGGAAATTAATTATATTTTCTCTTTTTTTTATACAAGGTAGTATAAAATACACAATTTTTTTACGATTTAATTAATTTTATTATAATTTTTAATCTTTGAAGAAGTTAATAAGTGAATCAATTAAATGTAATATAATGACTTTTAAATTTGATCTTAACTAAGTAAATATGACATAAGTCATAACATTTAATTATACATTTAGGTTATGATATTTTGTGTTTGTTACTTGGAGGCTGTTTGCTTGGGGCTTGTTCTGCGTCTGCGTGATTGATAGTGTTTGGATAAGGGAAGCAATGGAATCTACGGAGTCGTCTTACGCCTCGTCGCCAGACCCGCCGCACAACAGATCTCCCACCCCTCCTAAATCTCCTACTTCGGGTATCTCATCTCTCTCGGCCCTTCTTCTATGCGTTGTGCGGTTGTGCAATCTTTAAGTTCTGCTCTGTATGTTGAATTTCCATTGCATTATGTAATTAATCGGGATGTAATGTGTTAAATGCGTTCTTAGTTGTGTTAGTGACCGGCGTCGACCGTTTTCACTCATCGGAAACCCTAAACCCTAACTTAGTCCGTTTAGTTGTGGAAGATGTGGGGTGAATTAATAAAGAGGAGTGGTCTATCTTTGGTAACCGGAAAACTGTAGCAATTGCTCATCATATCTGTTGGACGGAAAATGGAAATTGCAGGTGCCTTAATTTGATCTCGACGGTAGCACTTGTTCTCTTTTATACCATTTGATAATGCCGAGTCCAACTATGATCTAGGTAATTAGTAAATGATGAATGTGATTTAGTCCTTATTCTTTTCAAATTCTTGAGCTCCTCAGCAACTTCACTGTCCGGTATAGGTTTTATAGTATTTGAGCTGGAATTGTCATTAGGCAATTAGTTGATTGTTATGCACATCAATGTATTTTGTGTTTACCTATCATCCCTATCCCACCATCTCAACACCCTCAAATGTTATTTGGGGAAAGAAACATCAGGTATCATGATTCTCAGCACAGAACATATATTTTGACAGGGATGTGAATTGGGAATGTCAAATTCTGCGGCTTTTAAACTATATGCTAATATCCATGTATTTTTCCTGTTAGATTCCATGGAGAAGCCAACATATATAAGGTTTCTGGTGTCAAATGCTGCAGCTGGTTCTGTTATTGGAAAGGGTGGTGCTACAATTACTGAATTCCAGTCCCAATCTGGAGCGAGAATTCAGTTGTCCCGCAATTATGAATTTTTCCCAGGGACGTCTGATAGAATAATTATGGTAACTGGATCAATTGATGATGCATTGAAAGCAGTGGAACTTGTTCTTGCTAAGTTGCTCAGCGAGGTATGCATTTTGAATAGGCTTTGTTGGTAATTGATCTGCATTGGTGAAGTTAATTGTGTATTTGATGTCTTGTTTGTCAGCTTCATACTGAAGATGGTCATTATGCGGAACCAAGGACAAAAGTGAGGTTAATAGTTCCCAATAACTCTTGTGGTAGCATTATTGGAAAGGGAGGGGCCACCATAAAGTATGGATGATTCTTTAACATTCTATTTCCTTAATTTGTTTAATTCTCTTGGCTTGAAAAATTAAAAGATAAGTATTATAAATGCAGTATATTTTGCCTTGAAAGTATTATATGCTTCAACTAACTTGATGATAGTAGCAAGAGTATGACGACTATGTTCCATTCACATTAGTCTGACAAGCTTTTCAGTTATGTTTTGTTTCAAAGTAGTCTTTACTTCTCTGAGACGTTTTGGTAGGCTAGTAGCCCTACTTTGGTTGAAAAATTTAACTTTACAAAATTTCTTTTAGGAATTTCTTATGCTACCTTTTTTCTTGAGGACCTTCTTAAGTATAAGACCTTGTGTTACCGTCTCATAATTTTTGTCATGGTAGCTACTTGTGTTTTTGTATGTTTTACACATATGAATATATGTTTGTAGAGTGTCGTGTTCATTGTCTCTAAGCCTATGTGCATAAATGAGAAATGTATTGAATTTGGTCAATGAGTAGGCAACATTATTTATAACATAATAATGTGGAGCCATTAAGGGTAGTCAAATGTGCAATAACTTGGAAATGCTGTCTTGACTGGAGAAAAGGTAATGTTTAGGTGAGAAATTTGTTAAAGTTGATATTCTGTTTTGAAGATCATTTCGTCCTGTTTTTGGAAGCCTTTTTCTGGTCAATTTATCTTTGTGAAAAAAATTTGGTGAAATTAGGCCAAAGACTTTATAAGTTCATGGCATCATATTTTTGTCAGGTTGACAACCAAAAGTCACAGTTTTATACTGCTTAAAAGATGCCAAAGGTTAACTAAGATATTTTTGAATGTTTGTGAAGATGTTTATTTGGAACTGTTTAAAGATTTCAGTTAGTGCTGGATATATATTGTGGAATATGTTGACAACTTTCTTTTCTTGTTTTGACAAATCTAGGTGAATTGCCCTGATTTATGTGCATAGCAAGATTACCTGCAAAAGAATAGGAGTTCTTTGAAAGCACAACGTAGGGATGAAAAATGGTTTGCTGATATCTTGTTTGATATTTATTTAGGTCATTTATTGAAGAATCCCAAGCTGGCATCAAGATATCTCCTATGGATAAGAGTTTTTATGGCTTAAATGATAGGCTAGTGACAGTGACAGGAACTTTAGAAGAGCAGCTGCAGGCTATTGATTTGATTTTGTCTAAGCTCAGTGAAGATCCTCATTATGCACAGGCTATGCATGGGCCCCCGTTTTCTTATGCAGGTGCAATTTTGCCACTAGCTTGCAACAAAATATCTTCTATGTTCACAATTTTGCCACTAGCTTGCAACAAAATATCTTCTATGTTCACCCCCGTACGTCTATGTGCTTCTTATGCTTTTGGTCAGAATCACTTCTGCTCTCATTCCCAGTTGTAAAATTCTTGGTCTTTCTTTGACTTGTACTGTTACATCCTATAATTGGGCAGGGGTGGATAGAGGGGAAGGTTACTAGCTGTTTGTATCAGTAGGAAGATGGTGTTACGTGGGTTTTGCAATCACAAGTCTATTTGAAAGTGCTGGTATCTGTTTCTGTACAAAAAATCTTGAAGTATGCTCAATGAGTTTGTTTGAGATCTAGTTGATGATCTTTGGGTGCAATGCTTTTAGAGAAGGAAGAACTTTTGGAACATTGCTTATAGTATGACGGTCATTTCTGACACTGTTATGTTTACTGGAGGAACCATGCTCTTTAAGCATGGGCTCTCAGAACTTCCTTTCCTAGCTGATGCTTTATGATATCTAGAACTTCCCTTCTAAAATCTATCTAGAACTTACCTACTAAGATCTATGTTTTACTGAGATTCTTTAACTTGGAACTTTGGGTGTTTACTTCTCTGCTTTTCATGTGCATATTATTTACTTTTTGTTGCAACAGCATATAACACAGTGGGCTTTGCACCAAATGGGACTGGAGGGAATTTTCAGAATAACAAGGTTTATCCAACTCCTTGCATTTCCACTATTGGCTTTAATTGGTTCACTTGTTTTTGGAAAACATTAGCCTACTGAGTTTGCTGTTAATTGTGAGTAGTTGATGGAATGTGCTTTGATGTTTCAGGAGGATCGTACCTACTCAGTGACAATTGGTGTTGCAGATGAGCATATTGGGCTAGTTGTTGGTCGTGGTGGGAGGAACATCCTGGAAATTAGTCAGGTATGGAGATGGAATTATGCTATGCATTTAGATTTTTTTTTTTGTCAAAAGCTTCTATTTAAAATTGATATGCCAGTCACTGCTATACGTATGTGAGGCATATATAGTATATAATTTTGATGAGATTAATTAGTTTTGTTTCTCTCGAGCTTTTAGTCTATTATGGAAATTGTGATGTGTTTTGTACCATATTACCTCACCTCCGTAGCATTATGGCTTTCTGCCATTTTCATCCATCTGCCCTAGAATCAGAAGACTAATTGGCTTCTTCCTCTACAACCTTTTATTTTCATTGTTAGAAAACTTGTCTAGTTTATGATATTGCCTTGCAAGTTGGAGAAAAGATTCAGTAAATCAAATTACAACTATGGTGCTAGGATTTTGTGATGTTTATGCAATGAAGTTGGGAACTTTGATTTGGCAGGTTAGTGGAGCCAGGATAAAAATATCAGATAAAGGTGATTTCATATCTGGAACAAGTGATAGGTATGAATTTAAATGCCTGGCTCATCAATCCACGGAAGACAAATATGCTGCGACTTTTGTGTGAGTAGCATTTTAACTCTAGTCTCTTGCTTCTTTTTTGGCAGGAAAGTTACAATCACAGGGTCACAGAGATCTGTCCGTTCGGCTGAGGGCATGATCATGCAGAAGGTAGCTTATGCAACTGAGAGGGGGACAGATTAGTATTCAGCTTTTCTTATATTTACTTGTTGCAAATTGTTTATTTGTACCTGGCAATTCCCTTGCATGTCAGTCCACAAAAGTTGGAACCTGTACACATAATCCTCAAACAAAAACTGTGATGATCGGGGCAAAAAGAGCGGGAAAGATTTTGGATAGAAAAGAATAGGGAGAGAAGAGACCTTGTTATAGGAAATTCTTGACATGTACAAGTGTGTTCGTGGGAATAGGGGTTTAAGGTTCTTAAAAACTAGAGTTAGCTTTTATCCATTCTTGATACGGTTGTAACTCCTTTTAAGTTGGAGCATTTCTGGGTGTAATTGGTGAGTTAGTATGGACATATTGTTGACGTTTTTGAAGATGTGCAAATAATTATCACCGGCTTTAGTTTCTTATTATCGTCGATCAAGACCTTCTCCACTGTATCTCAAAGTTCATTTTCATTTGGTGTCAAATAAGGAAGAAACATTTGCAACTGCCTTTGTTCTTTCTTTGGCCATTTTAACATTTAATTAAGAATTGGAATGCGAATTATTCTTATGATCCATAAGTATGACGGCGGTGGAAGTGATTCTTACGAAGTAATCCAGATAAAGAGGCTGTGTCTGGGTAAGCTAAGATTATTTGGAGATTGGCTATGTCCTTTCCACATCCAATAACTGGAAGAGTTTATTTACAGATATTAGCAACTATTATATTTCAAGGTGTTTAGGAAGCCATGTCGTACGGCGCCAAAAAGTCTATGTGCACTGCATTTGCATGTCTTCCTAATTATTTTTCTCCCAACCAGCTATTGGTAATTCAGAAACTAAAAAGAAAAGAAAATAGACTCTTTATTGACATATACAATATAAGAGACTGGATTGACTAAGATAAAACATAAGTCATAATAAGAAAGACAATGCAAATGTTGACGATGCATGAAGTAGGACGCTACTTTTATTCTACTTCCAACATGCAAATCACTGATTGAATCATATCATGTATTGAAAAGAATTTGGGCAATAGGCGAGGCGTGACTTCATGCATGTTGCTTCTGCCCCTCATGGTTCATTATAGTCTCCTCCATTTCCAGACCCATACCCCGAACCATAGCCAGAGCCACTTCCATGACCACTACCACCTCCACCACCGCCGCCGCCGCCACCTCCTCCTCCTCCACCTCCACCACTCCTACCTCCTCCACTCCCATATCCAGACCCATACCCACTGCCATAACCGGAGCCCCCTCCGCTTCCGGACCCTCCACCTCCACCTCCACCACCTCCTCTTCCACCACCACCACCTCCTACCCCGCTACCAGAACCGTAGCCGGAGCCACTTCCAGACCCGTACCCTGAACCCGATCCACCACCCATTCCTCCTCCGCCACCACCTCCTCCTCCTCCACCACCACCACCGCCACCGCCACCTCCTTTACCTCCACCGTATCCAGAGCCGCTGCCGGACCCATACCCTGAACCATAACCAAGTCCTGATGTTGAACCGCTTCGTCTGGCGTCAACCGCCTTTGGTGACCTAGCAGCCAAGGAGATGTCCACAAAGATCAGCGCTAAGAATGCAGCTCCTATCACCTTTGCACTTGGCATTTTCCAAACTCTCGGAAAACTCGACGCGGGGAATATATGTAAGAAGTCTCACTCTCTTATCTCTTACTTTATATATGAAAAACCTGCAGAGCTTGTTGGGATAGAATTGCTTAAGGTGGCAACCCTATATATAGCCTTAGCAAAGGTGGAATCCAGCTTCTGAGCAACTTTGTCTTGAATTTCTACCAGCTTCCAAGAGATGATGAATAAAAAGGGACGTGTGTGCCTTGGTTTAAAGCTTTAGTGGTGTTGGTGGTGGGGGATTGTCGACTTCTGTCGTCATGCAATTTCTGCATATATACAAGAATAGAATATTTAAACCTCTATCTATCCCACTTTTGACTTTAGTTGTATAAATATGTATAGAGTTTAATTTGGTCTGATATTATTATTCGCATGCATGCCTAGCCACTTTCTCAGTGTGTTTATACTATGAGCTCACCGAATTTCCGATTCCGCGCACTAACTAGTATGGTGATTCTTTGAAACATTTGTCCCCGGACCAAGTGTTTTGCATTATGGCCTAAATCACATCACATCACATTATCGTAGATTTATGAGAAGCTTTATATGTGTTGCTCGTTCGTAGCCACTTCAAAACTTCGTGCTCTTTAGACTCTCTCTCATTTAGAGTTGTTGCATGTCAATATGGCACTCATGGAACTGTATGTGCGTGTGACTTTGAGCTTCATTTTCTTAATTCTATGGTGATCAATGAGAGAAGACTATAGTTCTTATTGGGATAGAGGCACATCCAATAGAAGTGTTTATTACACATTACATAGTTTATACACAAGTAATCAAGTTTAGATTCTTCCAATATCGATCTTTAATAAACCTACACACTTCTTCATCTTCTTGCACGTGTCCATGAAGTTACTAGTTGCTAGAATGAAACTTTGAGTAAGGGAAACCGATTTTCTAAGTCTACAAGTACAATACCATTAGGAGACCCTAAAATGCAGGACCACAAAACCCACTAACTCACCTAACCGAATTCCCTGTCCCAACCACAGAATGGTAGTGGGGTGGTGCACTGGTTTTCTTCATATCTACGCATGTACTGACAACTGGCGCTCTTACTTCTTCTTGGAGAAGATAGCTAATTGCCATAACATGCTTGCGTTCAATCTTAGCAATATCGTCATTATAATGTTGACCACCAAGAGCATGGTCACAAATCAAACACTTGGATTCTGAGTGTGAATAGAGATCTGCAGGACATTTTGCAGTACAGGATTATCTTGGTTTTTATGGTGATCAATATCGACAAGGTTTTTATTATAAAAAAAGGCTAATTTGTCGGCAATTGTATTGGAGTTCAACAACCCATTTAGTGAAGAAACAAATCAACCAGTGACTTAGGTCTAAAGGATTGATGTGAACGGATATGCTTAGTGGGAAGCATTACTAGAAGACTAAGCATTCGTGGCACCCATTACCACATGTGCTATTAAGTGTACTATATATATAATTTATGTTTCTGCGATTCAAAGTCTTTTTAATTAATTGGATAAACACTCGTAACAAGTACCGTGATACTTTAAAAGAGCTGCAGCTAAATATAGGTTTATGTAAGCGATCCACGTACGATTACTAGTATCCCAACTCCTCCAACCACTATTATTGTCTCCTTACCAATCTTTCTGTTTTCAACTTCAGAAAACAGTCAGTTCCACCGTCATCAAAACATTGATAATTAAATATGGTATACATACAATATGCTTTTCACTTCATTTATAATTTGGTATTTTATTGGTGAAAAAGCAAAAGCAAGATAACGCGTCTTTACTCATAATCACATGTAGGCGCTTATAAATTAGTCTAGAAACATATCATTTCCATAAGCTTTTGGGTCCATCGAAATATAAATTAAATTACAAACTAATAATCCTAACCACCCTTTTCTCAAATTTCTAAGTCAATTAAGAATTTAAATCGGAAAATCTCTTAATATTGAGAAGAGAGGACCAATCATAATAAACATAACCTTATTTTTCTATATCAGATAAGAATACACTCTTAATTTATGTCTTTGAAACCAATCAATTAGTTGCAATTTTATATATGATATTACTATTTTAATTAATAAAAGTATTCTTTATTTTTAGGTATTTTATCAATTATATTTGATATTTTAATACAAAAAATAAACTCCTTAGATCGTAATTATGATGATATCATAATTATAAGATTTAATTTGTATTTATGCATTATTCTTAAATTGTTCTTAGTTATTGTTTTATCAACACGAATATTAATATAATGATAAAATTAGTACACGTTATGTTTCTTTCTTATAAAGAAAGTAATTTTCACATATTAAAGTATAAAGATAGTTAAATAAATGTGTGAGTACTTATTAGAAAATAAATACCTATTATGAAGATTCCAAATAAAATATTGCTTATGTTTCTATGGATTTCTTCATTTTGATGGTTGTATAGTTAATCCTTAGACTTAAGATTACTAAAGTATCTCGTGTAGGGTTACTATATTTTGATACAACTTATAACCTATTCTATTTATGGTAGCTTAATCGATACTACTTAGATATGGTATGGATCATATGGAAATAGTTGAATAAGACAATACAAAATTCATTAATCTAAAATAATTAGAGAGAATGTTTCATTATTCTTGATTCGTAATAGTTTAAGAATTTCTCTAGTCAAAGTAAATTGACATTTAAAAATATTTTTAAATATAAATATAAATTAATTATTAATTATCAAGAATGAACATGATTGAATTTAAAAAAGTAGACACTAATTTTATAATCTTTGTTCAGTTGAAACATTGGATGACGAAGGGATTAAATTATATATCGTAATTTTGTATGGATAAGTTGAGTTAAACCACTTTAACATTCTTAATATTTTGGTGATTGTAACATATTGTTAGACGTCAATCTTGATCTATTATTATAAAATTTTTAATTAAAGAAATAAAGATAAATTGAGAGGAGTTTTTATTATCTAACTATGATTATAAATTAAAATTAAATTTTTTAATCATTATCGGCATATTATGAATCTAATAATTCACACATAAAAGAACAATTATAAAGAAAAAATTAATTTAAATTAAGATAGACTTAATTGTGAAGTTTGAAAAACTTCAAGAATAAAAATTAGATAAAATTAAATTGTAATTATAAGTAAACTCAGATTTTAATTATAATTATGAATTTAATATTAATAAGAAACAAGATATATTGTCTTTTTCTATAAATAGGAAAAAAGGTATAAGAGAGAGCACCCTTCCTTTTACTTTCAAATGTTAAGCTCTTTTTTTTTTTATATAATTCTATAAACACTGTTAGAAGTTGGACATTTAGACAATTTGTAGTTGATAATTCAAGAAACTTTTTATTTTTGCTAGAATACAAAGTAGGTATGATTCACTCTATTATTTATTTTTCAAATTACTCAATTAATAAAATATAATCAAGAAATTGTAAAATTGCATTTTCTATTACGTCAGTAATTGTATCATAATTAATTTTCTAATAGTGGTATCAAAGTCTCCTTAAATTATTTAATTTGATCAAAGTTGCTTGATTGTTATTAATTAGATAAAATTAAAACTTAAAAGCATTATTTTAAAGACCTATCTGATATTGATTAAGGCATTACAAATTATGGTTTTGTTTTGGTTAATTAAAATCAAAACATGGGTGCCTCCCGGTAGTTATGAAACTTAAGGAAATTTTGTTTTGTTTTCTAGAAAGTCTATAACACCTCTTTATACTTTGGAACTTTTAGATATATTTATTTAAAGTTTTGATTAAACCATGAACCCCTTTTCTTGTTTACGGAAACTACCTAATCGAAGATTATGATTATTGTTTAGTCTCTAAAAATTTGAACTTTGATATGTTTATCTACTTCTATAAACACAATTTGCATGTCCCCCTAGATTAGGTTTCTAGAAAAACGCCTTTCGAGTTCTTGATTTTGGTTGAATGTAGTTATCTGGGGATTATGTTTTGGTTCTTGCTTGCGTGTTTTTTGGGGTGTATGTGAATGGACTGATGGATGAAACTTAGAAGCCTCATCCCACTACCAACAGAAGATGGTTCTTCTACTAGTGACTAAGTCGCCACTAGTAAGGGCGATAATCGCCTTTTAGAGGAGAAGAATTAAACCAGGAATGATGGCGTGGCAATGAAGACTACGAGAGGCTGCAATTAGAGGAGTAGTGACGACACCAAAAAGTAAGGGCAACAGTACGAGAAGAGGAAACCCTAAATCAAAGAAAACGATGACATGTGTGATGTATCTGTAGCATATGTGACACACATTAGTCAACACCATGACATTGATTGAGGCATGTACACTGCACGTGCCTCATAGAAAAATGGAGCACATGCACTGCACACATTTGAATATCCCTTTCTATATGTTTGCTTTTAACTTTACTTTTAATTAAATTATTTTAAATAAGATTAAATTAGTTTAAATTCTAAATAAATTTAAAAACTTGTTTTCCTAATTGTTCAAAAATTATTTTAAAAGGGTAAAATTTATTATGATTTTTTTGGAATTTAGTTAATTTTTAAGAGTTGAATTATTAGTTAACTTAGTTATCAAATCACTAATTAGAATTAACCAAAGTTTTAAAGGATTTTTTTTTCATAATTTGATTATGATACATATATTTAGTATAATGAGATTATATTAATATTAAGGAGACTTAAATTTTTGAAAATTTAAATCCATCAATTAAATATTACGTACATGTTGAGAATGTGGTAATTGGCTTCCATTATTTAATAATAAAACTAGATTTCTATTTGTTGTAAGACTTGGTAAGCAAACTTAAAGCCCATTTAATCCAAATATGTTTTAGCTTAAATTAATGAGTCATACTTAACTAAATTTGTATGAACAAACTCATGATCATATAAATTTAGAGGTAGGATTTTAACTAATATATAAGATATATTTTGGTAAAAAGTTGTCACTAATCGGATCTATAAGTCATGTAAGATGTGGTCGGTAAAGTTATTTTTTTACTTAATTTAAATTCAGTTGATTTGTTGAGCAAACTTAAGACCAACTTAGTTTGAATGAAATTGTAGCCCATTAGGAAATTATTTGACATTTTCTCGACTTTATTGTGAGGGCTATTATTTTGAATAAAATAGTGAGAGTAACAAAATATTTATTAAAGTCATTGTTTTATTTGGCTTTGTGGCATAAGCAAATACTTGCTCTTTTTATATGTTTTGGTTGTTAAATAATATGAGTAGCAATCTATCCCTAAGGATAGATTGAGAATTGTTCTCAAACAAGAAAAGAAACTTTATGTTTTTGACAATGTTATTCTACCAGAGACTTGTTTGGATGCAATTGGCAAAGTTTGGAAGAGATATGATGATGATGATAAACAAGCTACCTATATGATGTTGATTAGCATGTCTCTTGAGCTTTAGGGGAAACATGAGAATATGGATGCTCACGCTATAATTCTACATCTTAATGGGATATTTGGTGTATAAAGTAAGGTGGAAAGATATAAGATCTCCAAAGCACTATATCAATGTAAGATGATGGAAGGATTTTCAACAAAGTTACATGTACTAAAGATGATTAAGTATATTAACAAATTAGGCAAGTTAGATTTTTTTGTAGACTATGAGTTATATTTGGTGCTACATTTTCTTAATTCGAGCTTTTCAACTATTATAAACTTCCATATGAACTAAAAGGATGTGTTATTGTCAAAACTATTGAATATGCTCAACAATGTAGAGGGATGCCTTCAGAAGGATCTCAGTTCTGTTCTCATTGTAGATTATTCTAAAAGTAAGAAAATAGCTCGAAGAAGAATAAGAATAAGAAACAAAAGGCTTCTACTAAAGTGGCAAAGCCAAAAGGTTGTTTCAAGAAGAAGAATAATCAAAATGACATGTTTTCATTGTGGATTCAATGGACATTGGAAGAGGAACTGCAAAACTTATCTTGCTAACCTAAAGGATAAGAACCTTAAGGAATTTATATCTTCAGGTATTTATGATTGAGATTAATCTTTCTACTTCCATTTTACATTCTTAGGTATTAGATACTGAATATGATTCTTATATTTATATTAATATGCGTATGTTAACAAGGAGTACATTATTAAGGAAAGGCGAAGTAGACTTGTAAGTTGACAATAGAGCAAGGGTTGCTGTATTAGTTGTAGGAACTTATAGTTTATCTTTACCTTCTAGCCTTATACTAGAAGTAGATAATTTTTATTATCTTTTAGGCATTACTAAAAAAATTTTAATTTCTTATTTAGATTTGAATAGATTAGTCTTTATTGTTAAGAATAAGAGTTGTTCTTTTTATAAAGATGATTTCTAACATGCATCTAGATTGCTTACAAATTATTTATATGAATTAGATCTTAAAAGGTCAATTCTTAACATAAATAACAATAAAAGAAAGTTAAGTGACTAAAATCCCTCATATTTATGGCATTGTAGGCTTGTTCATATCAACGAAACTACAATCACAAAGTTACGTAAAAATAATATTTATATGTTTTTTTTATAAATCATATGAAATTTGCGAATCTTGTTTGTTGAAAAAATGACTAAACTACCCTTTAGTGGAAAAGGAGAGCATTCCAGCGAGTTACTAGATCTTATAAATTCAGATGTATATGACCTTAGTTCTACCCGTGCTAAAGGTAGATACTCATATTTCGTCACATTCATAGATAATTATTCTAAATATAGTTATGTGTACTTAATGAAACAAAAGTCTGAATTATTTGAGAAGTTCAAATCTCAAATAATTCAGACTTGAGTTTGAGAAATAAGCTAGCGAAAATATTAAAATACTTATATTTGATCGATATGGTGAGTTCTTAGACTATGGGTTTTTTGGTTACTTAAAAGAGAATGCGATTCTCTCATAATTTACTCCTTTTGGAACTCCACAATATAATGAAGTGTTTGAGAGGATAAATCATACTATATTAGATATGGTATGCTCAATGATAAGTCATATAGTCTTTCTTATCTTCGTTTTAGGAATTTTCTTTAAAATTGTTGTTTACTAAACAACTAAATAATGTTCCATTTAAATCAGCTAACAAGACATTATATGAGATATATAGTTGTAATATACCAAATTCATCACAATACTTGATAATAGATGACAATGTCAAAATAAAAAAACTGGAAACTTATGTTGTAGATAAAAGTGGTAATTCCCATGTTCAAATTTTAACAAAATGATAAACGTGGCATATTAAGGTGAAAGGAACAAATAATCTCATTCCTAAGTAATAAATTGACAATTTTTTAGATTAATTGATATATTTTTCTTTATCTTGTCAATTATTATTTTAGCCATCACCTACTACTAAGCAACATAATAATTTTATCATTTTTATTAATTTTAATCATAATTGACACTTGTGGGCCTAAGATGACCACCACCCAAGGGCCATAAAAGGTTTTCCTTAAAATTTACAATTTAAGAATAGACTTTTAGAACTATTTTTAGATGTTTAAAAGCATATTTGTAGTAAAAGTAAATTTCAAAGTATTCAACACGCTAAATCAGAACCATAATTTTTCTAAAAATAATCATTTATATATCTTTTTGAAGGATAAGTAACTACTTTTAACCTAAGTTGTACATTACCCCTATGGTTACATTATTCATTTTCATTTGTAACAAGTTATTTACAATTATTATTATTTACTTAATTTGAATTTTTATACATCTATTAATTTGGTTGGAATTTTCTCAAATAACATTTTTCATGATTAAATTCACCAATTTTTGGCATAACTATCTAACAACTAATTGTTTTTACTTTTAGAAATTCAATCAAACGTATTTTTAGTTATGCCATATAAAGTCTTAGTTTTTACTAATTAGTAAGGTTTAATAATTGATGTGATAAAAATTTATGATAGTTCATAAAATTACTATTGATTTAACTAGGCAAAATCTATGCATCCATAAATTTTATTAATCCATTTAATATAATCAGTGGTGATGTGCAATGCAATATATTAATTTGAAACCTGTATAAAATTTCTCTATATTGTATTCAATTCAAGTACTAAGTTGTAATATAAGATTTCAAATTATACCAACCTCATCGATCAATATGGACTGAGTCACTGCAATACCAAATTTATAAATCAACAAAAATTGAAGGACTAAATTAAAAATATTTTATATTAATTTTTAATCATAAAAATATTTTAAAATATTTATTTTGTCTAAAATTACTCTTATATCAGTTTTATTAAATAGTCAAAATTTGAAATATTTTTTAATTTCAGTTAAAATATAAAACTAAATTTTAATAAGGAAATAAATTTTATATAATTAAAACAAATTTCATACCTATTGGCTGCTTTCATCCTTCAAATACTTTTTACATTTTAATTTCTTGTTCAACATTATTTTTGAATAATTATTCTTTATTTTCTAACAATTACATATATGTTTAACTTATTTTTCTACAAATAAAATAATTTTAGTATTAAGCAAAAATATTTGACAATTAAATGTTAATTACTAATAAAAATTAGAATTAACTTAGTAAAATTTATAATAGTAACTAAATTTTGATTATATAAAATTAAGAAGCTATTTTATAATTTAAGGTGGCACTAATTTTGAATTTTGATATGATAATTGTAACATTTTGATTACCTCTAAAATTATTAGAATCAAGATTTACGAATGATCCAATAAAAGCATATGCTTAGGCCTCAGTGCAAAGTGCTTTAAGGGGCCCGATATTTGGTTTGATCATTCACATGCTTCTTTAGGCCTTATCTGGAGTAAAGAACAAGCTTCCGCTTTTGGGTTTTTCATTTTACTACATCCTCACCTCATTATTAAGTATATATACTAAGGGCGAACGGGATGGACGATCACGAAATCCATCCTGTTCGTCCATTTAATCTGACGGTTGGTTCTTCGCCTGTTCCTGTATCATGCCTCTGAATTTAGTCCCATTTGTCCACTCTTGAAATGTCAAGACCCTCGAATGTTCTACCTTTATGCATTGACAAAGCCCTTTCTCTCTCCTTCAGCTTCGTCTCCTTCTCCATCACCGAGAAAGAAGGTGGTGGTCAGTGGTTAGTAGATAGGGCTTTCAAGGGAAAGCAAAAGCACGCAACCAACAAACAATTTCAGGAGAGAAAAACTATGATTGCCCAAAAAATACACGTTGGTCACCGCAACTCCACTTTTGACGTCGATTGCAACTCTGACAATGGCTTCGAAGCTTTCAAGTTTAAACTTCAACAAAAGGTCTCATTTTCCTTTCTCTGTGTGCCTTGTTTTCTTTGGTTTTGCTTTATTGACGATCTTACGGGCTTGTGTAGATTCTTTGAGAGATGATGATAAACTCGTTTTGGATGGATCTCATTTCACTGACCAAATCAGTTTGCTTTCCATCAATGATGAGGGAGAATGTAGCGAGGAGCAAGAATCATGTAACGAGGTTTTTTTACGCTGAGGAATTTGGTCGAATGCTACAGGTCGTTTATTGTTTTTCATAATTTCAACATTATTTTACTTTATTTTATTTTTAGTGATGTTATATAATGTGTAGGGTTTGGTGTTTGACACTGAAGAGGAGGTGTTGACGTTGTAGGAGTTTGCTGTTCAGGCCCGAATTTGACCTTATCTTACTTAAGTTTTGATGATAATACCAAATTATTGGTTTCTTATTGGGAAGAATGTTAGTACTTAAGAAACGCAGTTCGATGTTGAAGTTTGATTTAATGGTATGCTTTTTCTTTTCTGATGTAGCATTGTGCCATTGTGTGGCCTTGGATGTTCAAGGACGATGTTATATATGGGGGCGAAATGAAGCATGATTTGTTTAGCCAAGAATTCATGTAGATGCTTTTGTTATTCTAAACTGTTAATGTTAACTCATAAAGCTTTTATTATGTGTACAGAATCGTCAATTGGGTCAAGGAGATGCACTTCAGCGTGAGGTGTACTATTATTTCTAAACTTTCCAAGTAAGCTGGGAAAGGCAATTGATTTTCTTTTCTACTTCATTATCATTTATGAGTTACTTTGCCTGGTAGAAATTTTGTTTTATTCCCTCCAATGTACGGACAAAGGACAGTTGCTTCTCGTCTTTTAAGAAGTTAAGCATATCTAAAGAATAACTTTAAGTTCTCATAGGTTTCTGTGAGATTAAAGATTTACGCTTTTAAGTAGGTGATGTCGGCGAGGGACTCAGAGTTTACTTGATGAACAATGATTTGTTTGTTTGGATAGGTATCAATTAAGCTCCCATAGATTCTATTGCCGAGTTTTGTATTAAATGGTTTCTTTCTACTATGAGTGGGTTAATCTAACATCAAAGTATCTGGTGGCTGATTGTAGTTCATTTTCTGGTTGCTGTTGGATCAATATTTTCTGGTTGTTGTTTGATTAATAGGTATAAAATTATCAAAGCTGGAGCAAGGAAGGGCCACACTGTAGTTGTCAGTAAATGAGGTTCAGTCCCTTGTATTTGGAAGAATGGTTAGTCAAATTCCTTAGTGATTGTTTAAGTGACTCCCTAAATGAATTTAAATGATTTGAATATATTGATATGAATAAGATGCAGATTCATGAATCTGAATAGTAATTTGTGCTGTTAAGACATATCATTCACTTCTTTTCTGTATTGGAACTCCCTTATTGCTTCACTTTAACCTTCTAGATAAAAATTTTCACCAATATGTAGAAATTGAGTCTTCGCTGGTTCGCTGTTTCGCTGTCATGTGTCTGCTATCAAGACCACTGCTTATGATGCTGATTTTATTGTGTCTTTAACTTCTGTTGAGGGAGCTTCCATATTGTATGGTTTGTAAATTTGCTTGAGTTTTTCTTTACAATCTTCAATTAATTCCTTATGGCTAGCAATTTACTCCTGTTATTCCCTAACAACATTTCCAATGGCTAGCAGTTTACTCCTGTTATTCCCTAACAACATTCGAACTATTCTTCATTTTTTATCTCTAGAACTGCGGGACTCCCACAGTTTAGTCAGCTTGGACATGGAACAAATAATGAGGTAAGTTGAAAAAAGAAGTTTATTTTATTTGAAATTTTCTCGTTGCCTTCCAATCTTCTAGTCTATTTGTTAATTATAATTTTAACTGTTGTTTGGTAACTAAATCTTTTTAGATTTGAATATACCATATTAGTTGGCAATATTCCATGGTTTGGCTATTCTTCTGAAATTTTATGTATGCTAAAATTAGCTTGGTTTTTGTTTGAATTAAACATGATTTTTGCATGTTTGATATAATACTAAAAATACCTCAGTAAGGCTAGCTTATGAAACCCAACCTCGCCCAAGGGTAATAGCTTCACTTTCTGGGGAAATTGTTGTCAAAGTTACATGTCGATAAAACCATATAGGTTATTAGCAATTTAAACTCTAACTTTTCAAATGCTAACTGCTCTTATCTGACGCATTTTCTGATTTCTCATGGGCATCCAGTGGCTGTAAATTATAGCAATCATGGTTAAATGTAAGTATTTCTTTGTTTCTCTAACCGCAAATTAGACTTCCTTCTTTATTCTACCTATGTTCTACTACGCACCAACACTTGATAATTGCTTACGATTATGCTTGTGTAGATGGGGCTTTGGTGGTTAGGAAAGGTATGTCCTCGTTTTCTATAATTTGATCATATGCAAAATATTGTGAAATTTAGTCATTGTTTAGGTTTAGACTGAATTGTTGAGGGTTTAAATGTCCATGGTGATGCCTGATTATTGACTGCCTCCTTGTGATATAAAATTGGACACAGAGGGTAGAAGGATGAGTGGGTATCTCGTCGTGTTGGACCTTGTTTCCGGAGTCCAACAATCACTTTGATACCAACAATGTTGGCGTTGGGGGGCGCAAAACCTATTACAAGGCTCTGATTTCCCAAAAATTTCAAAAAAATTTAAAAAACTTTTAACTTCAGCAGTGGCGGGTCCGCCGCGACGAAATTTTTTGTATCACCGCAGTGAAGTCACCAAAATTAGCACCGAAATCCTTCGGACAAAACCCAAACCACCCATATTCAACACCAAACATACATACATTCCTACAATTCTTTTAACACAACCATTTTAGCAAAGAAGTTAACTATGAACAATTACAAACGAAACTTCTTCAATTCATCATTTCAATAGTAAACAAAAGAGTTATAAAAACTTTATTTACATATCAAAAGCCACACTATTGGTTGATTACAGAATACAAAATGCACATGATACAATTGAATGCTTATGCTTAATATGATTCTAAATACCAAAGTTTCTGAACTAACTTAAATACTAAATGTAGTTATCTCGGAGTTGGCAAATGCCTTGCAAGGTTCACAATTCTCTTGTTCTGTTTTTTCTTCACCTGCGGAGTGGGAGGTAATGGGGTGAGTATACATTTATGGCCGTTGGCAATGAGCCATACAATTCAACATATACATATATATTCATTCATATACATCTTTAACTCATTTTAGCTAGCAAGTCAACCACCCACAAATTCTAACTCAAATATTCACAGTCAAGGATGCTATCACTTAAAACATATCATGTACATTTAAGCATCAAAATATAACATTAAATTATATATCATATTCGATAATTCAGAGATGCAATGCACAAACAAGTGGCTCGAGGGTTCCATGGAAATAGAATGGAGAAATTGAAGTTTACACCATGAACAGAATGAGTCCATTTTTCGGATCTCATATGCCACAAGCGGGTAGTCGGGAGAAGGCTCTTATCAACGTGCACGTGACGAATAGAATGGTTCCACTCTTGCCCAAACAGAAACACATAATCATTTTATCATATGCTCATACTTTTATGCTTTTCTATCTTTTCATTCATACAAAATTCCATGACACGTTTCAATGGCATAACTTGATCATAATTTATAAATCACAATACATTTTCAACAATCACAAAATTCATTATCAAACAAGTTAACATACAATACACATGCATTCAATTCAAGCACTTTAGCATATATTCACCCATAAGACAAACTTGCCCATATTACACAATAACCATAAATATATTACCCACCTAATTTTGCTTGACAATCCAAGCTCAATGTTGTCTTTCCTCTTGCTCTTTGATCGGGCTTGTTTGGTTTCCTATAACAAGCCAAGTTCTCATTCAAACAACATTCAAAGGAAATTCATAAGGCTTCAATAATAAAAAATGCTAAAATTGAACTATAACCCCTTCAAAATCCATACTTTCAGGTCCATTTTCCATTATCTTTATGATCAGGTAAAAGAAGAAATTTGCTAACACTTTCTTCTAGAAAAACCCTCCCCATTGCCTTAAGTTTTCAATGACACTAAAATCATTCAATTTGGTTCAGTAATCCAAAAGTTATACTCCAAACATTTTTGGATTGCTCTTATACTTGAAACAATATTCTATTCTCAACTTCCTTCCAAACTTTGATATTCATAGAGACTGAATTTAAACTTTATTTCTTGACCAAACTTGTATCCCCATGTCTCTAGTTTACACCAAATCAAAAATCACCCAATTTTGATATCTACAACAAAAGTTATGCCCAAAATACCAAAATATGTCTGTGTAGAAAAATGGATTTCGCCGCGGCGAACTTTTCCAGAAACTCATTCCGAAGACATTTTTCGAAATTCATCATCTATATACTCCCCATCTTTTAAATATAACCCATATTAACCCTAAACCAACTCTTATACTTCATTTCCAAGCTCATTTTAACACAATATCATTCACAAATACACCATAATCTATTCATGATCATAACCCTAAAAGATCAAAACATTTTCATACACCATTCGTCAACAACTTCCTACACATATTCACTTCATATAACTATACTCATGATATTTAAAGCATAACTTACTTGATTAAGCTCCAAATTCTACAAGACCTCCAAAAGCCCTAGCTTCCTTCTTTCACGACACTCTCTTCTCTCACAAGACACAATTACTTCTTCTTCTAACTTACACTCTTAATGATTGTAAGATGACCCTTATGCCCTTCTACTTAAGCCTTATAACCTTTAAACTTAAGTGATCTACCAAGATTGTCCCTCATGCGTTCTTACTTCATTTATACTTTAATTCCATCAATTCAAGCAATAAATCCTCCTAACATTGGCATGTTAATTGCTTAAAATAATAAATCTATTAAGACCTCAAAATAAATTAAATCATGCTTAATAAAATTAAAAAAATTTTGGTGCCCAACATTTATCCCCCTTAAAAGAATTTTGTCCTCAAAATTCTTACCTGAGTCATTGAAGAGGTGTGGATACTTCTCTTTCATGGTTTCCAATGGCTCCCATGTAGCCTCCTCCGTCGAATGGTTCTTCCATAAGACTTTGACCAACTTCACAAACTTGTTTCTCAAAACTTTTTCCTTTGAGTACAAAATCTTCACTGGTTGCTCCTCATAGGTCAAATCCTCACTTAACTGAACCTCCAAATATTGAACTATGTGAGAAGGGTCGGATCGATACTTTCTCAACATCGATACATGGAAGACATTGTGAATCTTAGACAATTCCGGTGGCAAAGCTAACTTATAGGCTAAAGGCCCGATCTTCTCAGTGATCTCATAAGGGCCTTATGTATCTCGGACTAAGCTTACCTTCCTGACCAAACCTCAAAACCCCTTTCTATGGAGAATCTCTAAGAAACAATTTGTCTCCAACCTCAAAATTTTATCTCTTTTCTATGTGCATCCTTGTAGCTCTTCATTCTGTCTTGAGCTGCTTTAAGTCTCTGTTTCACCAAGTTAATCTTATCAATTGTGATTTGCACCAATTCAGGTCCTACAAGTATCCTTTCACCTTCCTCATCCCAACATATTGGAGTTTTGCACCTCCTACCATACAAAGTTTTATAAGGTGCCATCTGAATTCCTGAGTGATAGGAATTATTGTAAACAAATTCAATTAAAGGTAAATGATCATCCCATGAAGCTTTAAAGTCCATAACACAAGATCTTAACATTGCCTCCAATGTCCGTATTGTTCTCCCCGATTGACCATCGATTTATGGATGAAAAGTTGTACTAAAGTGTAACTTGGTTCCCAAAGTCTCCTGCAAACTTTCCCAAAATTTAGAGGTGAAACTGGGATCTCTATCTGAAACTATAGAGCGTGTAATCCCATGAAGCCTAATTATCTCATCTATGTATTTCTTGGTCAAAGCATTCAAAGAGTCTGTATGCTTTATTGGCAAGAAATATGAGAACTTGGTTAGCTTATCCACAATCACCCATATCGCATCATGCTTCCTGCTAGTCCTCAGCAATCCCATCAGGAAATCCATTATAATCTTCTCCCATTTCCATTCTGGAATCGGAAAAGGTTTATGTTTGCCTGAAGGTGCTTGGTGTTCAGCTTTAACTTGTTGACACACAAAGCATCTTTTAGCATATTCTGCAACTTCTTTCTTCATTCCTTTCCACTAGAAATGCTCTTTCAAATCTCTATATATTCTCGTACTTCTGGGGTGCATAGCGTAAGGCACATTGTGTGCCTCACCTAGAATATCTTCTTTCAATTGCAACATATCTGGAATACACAATTGGTTACTTATCACCATCAATCCATCTTCTCTGATCTCTATTCCAGAAGGTTTACCACTTTTTATCTTTTCCCTAAGCCTGCTCAAATACTCATCTTGTTCCTATAACTCCTTGATCTTCTCATTCAATACTGGCCTCACTCTAAAATTAGTCAATACACAATCAAGCTTGACTTACCTCAACGTCACATTGAGTCTAGCTAATTCCTTCAGTAAAGGAAGGTAGACTGTCTCCACATATGCCATAGTCAATTTTCTACTCAATGCATCCGCTACTACATTTGCTTTTCCTGGGTGATAATCTATCATCAAGTCATAATCCTTTAACCGTTCTAACTATCTTCTTTGTCTCAAATTCAACTCCTTTTGGCTCATCAATTACTTAACACTCTTATGGTCTGTAAACACCTTGGTATTGACTCCATACAAGTAATGTCTCTAAATCTTCAATTGCAAAAATTATGGCAGTCAACTCCAAATCATATGTAGGATAGTTCATCTCATGAGGCTATAATTGCCTAAAAGCATAAGCAATCACCTTATCTCCTTGCATCAACACACAGCCTAATCCCTTCCTCGACGCATCACCATACACTATGTATCCATCGTTACCCGAAGGCAAAATCAAAATTGATGCACTTGTCAATCTGTACTTAAGTTCCTTAAAGCTGTTCTAACATTCATCTGTCCATACAAATTTTTGATTCTTCCTTGTCAACTTAGAAAGTGGAGCTGCTATCATGGAAAAGCCCTCTACAAACCTTTTATAATACCTGGCTAAACCCAAGAAACTTCTCACTTCAACTACATTCTTAGGTGCTTCCCATTTCACAACCACTTCTATCTTCCTTAGATTCACATGCACTCCTTGTTCTGAGATTACATGTATAAGAAATGTCACTTCTTTCAGTCAGAATTCACATTTATTAAATTTGACATACAAATCATTCTTCCTCGATGTCTCTAAAGAAATCCTCAAATGTTCTTCATGCTCCCTATCACTCTTAGAATATACCAAAATGTCATCAATAAAGACAATGACGAATTCGTCTAAGAAAGGCCTAAAGACCCTATTCATCAAATCCGTGAAAGTTGTAGGTGCATTTGTCAATCTAAAAAGCATGATCAAGAACTCAAAGTGGTCATACCGTGTTCTAAAAGTAGTCTTTGACACATCTGACCCCTTTATCCTCAATTGATGATAACTCGCTCTCAAATCTATCTTTGAAAAGACTCTTGCCCCTTGCAACTGATCAAACAAATCATCTATGTGTGGGAGCGGATATCTGTTCTTGATTGTGACTCGATTTAGCTTCCTATAATCTACATAAATTCATAACGATCCATCCTTTTTTTTTACAAAAAGGACCAGAGCTCCCCAAAATGAAGAGCTCGACCTGATGTAACCTTTCTCCAATAATTCTTCCAATTGCTCCTTAAGCTCCTTCAATTCCTCCGAAGCCATTTTATAAGGTGGAATTGAGATCGGTGCAGTACCTGGAAGAAGTTTAATGGAAAATTTAATTTCCCTAGGGGGTGGTAGTCCTGGTAATTCCTCGGGAAAGACATCCGGAAATTCCATGACTACAGGAATTTCTTCTAACTTTCCTCCATTTGCCTTCGGGTCTACCAAATAGGCCAAAAATGCTTCACACCCTTTTCTCATCAGTTTCTTTACCATCAAAGCCAAAACAATCCTCGATGAGCTAAATTTTCTGTCTCCCATAAGCATCACCCTTCTTCCATAATGTAGCTCGAACTTCATTGTCTTCTATTTGCAATCTAAGTTGGCATTATACTTCTCTAAGGTGTTCATACCCAAAATTACATCCAATCCTCCCATCTTCAATGGCATTAGATTCACCACCAATTGTCCTCCATCAATGCCTATCTCATAGTCTTTATAAACTTGACTAATCACAATATAGTGGCCAATTAGAGTACTCACCATCAAAGGAGTATCCAATGGGCTCAAATCTCTACCATACATAGTTCTAACCGATGAAACGAAAGAGTGGGTAGAACCCAGATCCATCAAAACAATCACATCATCATCAAATAATTTAATCATACCCATCACAACTTTTGGAGTAGCCTTTGCATCCTCCCTTGTTATTACAAACACTCTAGCTGGTGCTTGCCACCTTGGTCTTCCTGAAAGATTTACCTTCCTTACTATATCAGAATTGTCTACTTCAGTTGCAGTCTTGTGCCCTACTGTCTCAGCCCTCTTTGAAGTTTGCATCTGACTCCTCTCGTGCCTTGGATTTAGAGAGCACTCACTTACCATGTGTCCTTTCTCTCTATAATTGAAACAGGCTCTAGTTAGCTTGTAACATTCCCCTCTGTGGAACTTGCCGTAATGGTCGCACTTAGGGATGGATGACTTGTCCCCTTCTCCCCTTCTACTGCCTCCCACCGTTGAGGCTTGATGGGAAACAGTAGAAGTCCTCATCAGTTTAAGCCTTCTTGCTCCACTGCACCTCCCCTCAGATTGTACAGGGAAAGTCCTGGCACTTCTCTCGGATATAGAAGTACCACCTCCCCTCTTGAACTGTTCTCTTCCCTTTCTCTTTTTGTTCACTGCGCTCTTTATATTCTCGATGTTCTCAACCCTTAGGGCTGCTTCAACTAGCTGTTAAAAATCACAAAAGTTTTACACCACCACTTTCTCCCTGATGGCTAGATGCAGCTCCGATTCGAACCTAAGGCACCTAACTTCCTTCCTCATCATTAACTCAGCTACATATCGGGCCAACTATGTGAATCGGTGTTCATACTAGCTCACCGTCATTTCCCTCTAGGTGAGACTCAGAAATTCTCTTTGCTTCTGCTGAACATACACCTCAGACAGATACTTCTTCTTAAACACTGTGTAGCATCCCACTCTTGCAAGACCCAAACTCGACATCGAGGGTGATATCCAAGCCCGTGCCTCACGAGGGTGGTATGCTAGAGCAGTCAAAACAGTTCAAAAACTCAGT
>JAOSBK010000206.1:21676323-21696060 GCA_027568895.1 Erythroxylum shatona | reverse complement strand
AGACTTTAAATTTCATTATATATATTTATATATTTAAATTTCATTATATTTATATTATAATTTTTAACAATGTTATATATATATATATATATATAATATTATTACTTTTTAAAATATATATATAACAGAGGAAGAATGGCAAGTTGAGAAGTCAAGCACCATGGCGAGTTTCGCCCTACATAATCCAAAGTCGCTACCATGCATTTGCATGATAGCGATTTTTCGCTATTCAACCCACAATGTCGCTATCGTGCATTTGCACGACAGCGACATTCTCTTTTCAATCAACAAAGTCACCGTCGTGCAATCCATATAATTCAAAAAAATGTTTTTTTCACTAGACCTCAATGTCACCGTCGTGCTTATACACTGCTATGCTCTTCCACCTAAATTCCATATTCTTCTCCACTCCGCTTCTTCTTCCTCAAACTTTGTTGTTTTCTCTTCTAACTTAAATTCCTCTACCTTATTGATAATGCATTTCTTTACTCCGTACATTTTTAAAATCCAACTAAATAAAACTTATACTCCAAATCTTAACGAATCTGAAATTCATATATACTACCTACAGTTAATGTTTTTTTTTAATTTAAAAATGCTTATACTTAAATAATAGTTATACTTAAATAACAGTTAATTAATATTTTTCCATTCATAATAAACAGTTAATGTTTTTAACTATTTAATCAATTAATTTTTATTTACACTTCATATTAATTATTATTACCTTATATTATTTTAACTCTTAACAATTTTGGATTCGTTCTTATATCATGAAATAATTATGATATAATTAACTTATTAGTGATTGCTCTTATTCTGAAATAAAACACAAAAAATAGCAATGTGACAGTTTAAAAAAACCCATCTCATGCTTATGCATAATCTTATCCTAGATACTTTTGAATTTAAATTTCTTTGTGCATTCAAAATTATATATTTTAAATATTTCTATCATAACTTTCTTTTTAATATACATTTTAAAATTTAAATGCTCATAATTTTATAACAAATTTTAATTTTCACAATGTTCATTTATGCATTAAATAATTTTAAAAAATATCACATATTAATACTTTTGTATTATCTCAGTCGATTAAATGTTTATAACTTTCTCCCCACTTAATTAGTAACAAAATATTTTACATTTTATTTCTTGCCTTTTATGTTTTCAATATAATATATTTAAATATTCTTTATAAAATTTGCGTTATATATCTAAAATTTCTATTATTTAATAACTACTTTTTTCAAATTACAAATTTAGAATATTTATAATTCAATAACAAATTTTAAATTTTATGATTTTCTAATCCTAAATTTAAAAATTTCTCATATTTATTTATACATTATAACTGATTAAATTAACTGAAAATTATCGCTCAATTTTACTCCGCTAGTTATATTCTTACAAGTATCATCTCATAAATAGTAAAATAGACGACTACTACTTCGTACTTTTCGGTATCTTTTGTCCGTAAGGCTACTAAACATAACCGCCAGCATCACTAAGCAGCTCACAGATCTCTACGGTGGTCGGTGTTCGATTATTCGTTTAGCCACACCATTGACGGAGCAATATCACCGACCATTTTCCCCTTTCTTCTCTCTTTCTTAATCAATTCAAAGGGGATAAACAAAAAGCCCTATCTGGTCTTTGTTCCAACGGTCCTGATTTCATCCAATTTCTTGTAAACCAGGTACACTTCCTCTTTTCTCCCACATCGGATGCGAATCTATAAATCTTCCTACGGTGGTTTGATATCATCGGAGCAGGGATTTTCCAGTTAAAACAACGGGATCGATATTATTGGATTGTTGACCTGGAGGTGGATAGTAGAAGAAAGGGATAGAACTGGCGGAAATGATTTGAGCTACAGTCGTTGATCGTAAATTGAGTTTGGTCTTGTGACTTTTAATTTCGAATCTTTTGTTGAGTTTCTCCAAACCTGGTTGACTGTTCGGTTAGGAATATATGTTGATCGATCTAGACAGTCAAGTTTCTTTGTTGTTACGTCTCAACTCTTGCTTTGGAGTGGAATTGTGATTTCCAAATTGACAAAGTTCTTTCAAAATTGACTATTTGTCCCTCTTTTTTGATTAACTATGAGCAGATTACATGGGGACAGAGGAGACTAAGGATTTGGATACTGGTTGTTGGTTTTCTCAATTGGTCTATGATCAGTGGATAGCAGCCCCTGTCAGTGGTCCACGACCTTCCGGTCGTTACAAGGTGATCTTTGTTTTTGTAATTCACTATTGAATTCTTGAATAGAGAAGGATTCTCAATTGTTATCTAAATTACCTGGTTTCTGTTAGTTTTTTCTTTTTGAACTATGATAATGATTAAGAGAATACTGGTCATGCTGTTTTGTCCTTATTCTAGCATGCAGCAGAGGTCATTTATGACAAATTATATGTCTTTGGTGGAAGTCGTAATGGGCGATATCTATCTGACATCCAGGTATTCCACATGGCCATATGCTTATGCATGTGAAAATTCAATCTTGATTATTCATCTATCTGCATTTGTTGTCTTTACAGGTTTTTGATCTTAGAAGATTGGCTTGGTCTGGTCTAAAGCTCAAAGTTCAACAAACAGATGCTGACATTCAGGAAAATGGTTCACAGAATGTTCTTCCTGCCATCTCGGACCATTGCAT
This sequence comes from Erythroxylum shatona, assembly GCA_027568895.1. Taxonomy (NCBI): domain Eukaryota; kingdom Viridiplantae; phylum Streptophyta; class Magnoliopsida; order Malpighiales; family Erythroxylaceae; genus Erythroxylum; species Erythroxylum shatona. The sequence goes on along the minus strand of JAOSBK010000206.1, from coordinate 21,693,397 downwards.
GGTAGTAATTAATCACACATTAATTTAGCTACCATTTTATTCACTGCACACGGGCCTTTATCCTTTTTTTTTTACCAACTCATCTCTATTTTCCTATATCTCAAAAAATATCTCTATTGTTCACCTAGACAGTTTACTTTCTATTGGTAGGTTAAGTGGAAAAATAGACTCCTACTTATTGGTGGGCATTCCAAGAAATTTGCTGATACTTTAACAGGTTTGGGTATTTTAGTTCTGAATAGGTCATTCCTAAGTTTCTTTAAACTATTTGATGACGCATAGGCAATGAATCTGATTCCTGTCTGAAATTTTGCAGTGTGGCTAATTGACCCAGAAACACTTACATGTGATATCATTGAGACTTCAGGAAAAGCTCCGGTAACATCCTTCTCATTGTCTTTTTTATCCCTCTCAGAAACATCTTCCGTACTTAAATTTTGCTTTACATTGAATTGTTATCAATCTCTAGAAAAGTAAATGCTTTTCTTGGACTTTGATTTAATGCAAATAGGATTATTTTTCAGGTAGCTCGAGGTGGGCATTCAGCTACCCTGGTTGGTTCTAGACTCATTATTTTTGGGGGAGAAGATAGGAGCAGGAGACTGCTCAATGATGTCCATATCCTTGATTTGGAGACAATGACTTGGGATGTGGCAGAGGCAACGTAAGAGTATGATCAACCTTTCAGCCACTACCAGAATGATTTTGGATGTCAACTTCATCATTTTTTTGTATATTGATAGGCAGACTCCTCCAGCTCCTAGATTTGATCACACAGCTGCAATACATACCGATCGTTACCTTGTAATATTTGGTGGCTGCTCTCATTCGATCTTCTTCAATGATCTTCATGTACTTGATTTGCAATCAGTAAGTGGTCTCAATAGCTTATGCCTGTTGATACATCATTTTCATGTATTGAAATTTTCACTTCAAAATTGTCAGGAGGGATGTGTTGTGGTTTTTACTTTCTACATCAGAAGTGCAATTGTCAATAGGTGGAGTTTATATGCTTTTTTTTTTTTTTTGGGTTGAAAAAGGGGCTGTTAAAACTTAAAATGTAAGCAGTAAATGGTCGTGTTTACCACTGGACTGTTATGATAAAAAAAGAGGATAAATTAAAGGTTATTGCCATGAATGCTGCTGCGGCTTGTTATTAGGTAGTACCAGTACTGATTGCTTCACCGAGTTCTGTGAATATGAATCTCTTGCTTTCTGCACTTAAATATGTCTGCCATGTCACATTATTGAATGGACCACCGGAGCAACAGCCTTCCACTAATTTTCAGATTCTTTGCACTTTTTAGATTTTCAACACAAACTTATCTCTCTCTTGAATGCATATATGTATATATACTAGTATGTTCATAATTACTGATGTTGATGCTGCAGATGGAGTGGTCACAACCAGAAATTCAAGGTGATGTAGTGACGCCTAGGGCTGGGCATGCTGGTGTAGCCATTGATGAGAACTGGTATATTGTTGGTGGTGGCGATAATAAAAATGGTACAGCAATGTTTTCCCATCTAATTGTCATAGGATCATATGTACTTACGCTTCCTACTTGGTTACAAGTTAAATTTTATTCCAGGTTGTGTAGAAACAATTGTCTTAAATATGCCCAAGTTAGTTTGGTCAGTGTCGGCAAGTGTAAAGGAAAGAGATCCACTTGCTAGTGAGGTCAGTTGTTTATGCCTGTCCTGGTGCTTAGTTTACTTCTGTACCATGTAAGATTTCTGAGCGTCAAGTTGAATGCAGGGACTTAGTGTTTGCGTGGCATTAATTGATGGAGAGAACCATTTGTTCGCCTTTGGTGGCTATAATGGGAGATACAACAATGATGTATGGACTTTATACTGTTGTAACTTGCAGTGCTACGCGATAATTACTTTCTACACTGACCTTAATGCTTTTTTTTTCTTTCTAGGTGTTCATTATGAGATTAAAACCAAGAGACTTATCTCGACCCAAGATTTTTCTGTCACCAGCAGCGGCTGCAGCTGCTGCTTCTGTTACGGCTGCATATGCCTTGGCCAAATCTGAAAAGCTAGATTTTTCCAACATAGCTTTACATTCTAAAGATGTTCAGCATGTTCCATCTGAACAAGATCAGGCATTGGAGATTGATGCAATTAAAGAGGAGAAAAATGCGTTGGAACTGACACTTGCTGAAGTCAGATCAGAAAATTCAAAGCTCAGTGAAAAGATTGATGAAGTAAATGGTACTCATGCAGACTTGTCCAAGGTACGTGCTGGCTGTTTCATACATTAACAACCTCCTTTCTTTATGACTGTTTTAACATCATTGACAACTTTTATTTCAGGAACTCCAATCTGTTCAAGGTCAACTTGTTACTGAGAGATCAAGATGCTTTAAACTGGAGGTTTTCCCATTTTCTCATATCTTGTTTATTATCATCTTTGTTATTTGCGTAAATATTTTCTTTTTATTGTAAGCTGGTCCAACAGTTATTCACGTCTGAGATGATGGTTTCCAGGCACAAATTGCTGAGTTACGAAAGACGTTAGAATCGCTGGAGTCCATAGAAAAGGAAGTACAATTACTTCGAAGACAGAAATCTGCATTCGAACAGGAGATAGAGTTAAATGCGGCAGTCCAGAGACAAGGTGCTGGTGGTGTCTGGGGATGGATTACTGGCTAGCTCACCTTTTGAGAGAAGCTTCATGGTTATTTCGTTAATTTCATTGCAATCGTATTAGCCATGGCCACTATCAGGTTACAAGGCTTGACTCAGCCGAGAACAGAGCAGCATTTTCTTTAAAGAACCTGTGGTTTGATGTCTTATTCAAAATGAGAGAGATCTGTTAGTTTTATCCGTAGGTTTTTAAAAAGATGATGCTGAAATGGTGCCGCGTATAGTAAATGCCTTTTCTTTAACAGTAAAGAATGGTCTTTCTTTTTTTCATCCTACATTGATTTCATTTGTTTTTGTTGTACAATTCAAGCAGTCGTAACATTCCCCACCAATATAATTTATTTTTCATTAAAAGATTAGTGTAGTAGAGTGATTTTAATGTATGTTACCTTGAAAGGAGCATGCGTTGGCTGTTATCAAAAGTAGAGTGATTTTAATGTATGTTACCTTGAAAGGAGCATGCGTTGGCTGTTGCACTGCTAGACAATATTAAAGCCTCGGGGCCTATAGGTAACGCCGTGAGCTTTTCTTAATTACTTTTAATGCTCTTTTTCGTCGAGTTTGTGTAAAGCAATTATTGATAAACTTACATTTTGGTAGTCCTCCGGCCAACTATGATGTGCTGCTAGAATTAGGACTGTTTGATTTTATTTCTAATTTTCTGTTAATTTTTGTTTTCTATTTAAATAAAACAAAAATGTTTGGTTGTTAATGGTAGTTATATTTTTATTATTGATGATAATTATATATTAGATAAAACTTAAAAATAAATTACTTCTAATTAATTAAATTTATTTTAATTTCATGTATAATATTTATTACACAATAGATATAATTTTAATTTAATTACAAAAGTTAAATAAATTATTAAATAAAATCAAATTATTCATAGTTTTAATCAATTAAATATATTCATAATTTATATTAATAATTAATATATTAAATAATTAAATAATATATATTTAGTTGATACTAAATTAAAACTTTTTGTGATTTTCATAAATTTTGAAAATAGAAGAATAGAAACCAAAACACTCCAACAGACTTATTTTTTTAAAATTTAAAAACAAAAACAAAAAAAGGGACATAATCAGGCCTTAGTTATAAACTTATTTATACAGGAGATTGACCCAGACGTGAGTTTAAATTTATACGGGAGGTGGATTTGAGTTTAAATTTCAGAGCTTTTGAAGCATTTGTTTCATGGATGATGTTGACGTACCAATAATTTCTAGGTATCTAATACATCAATTGAATGCCAATGGTAGTTTTTGGCCTTGAAGTATGACCTGTTGAACTGGAGTAGGGAAGCTTTTGGTAATATTGAGATTTACACTACTTTTCAAACGATAAGGTGACCACATGGTTATACTGGGCATGAGCCCTCACAGATATACTGACAGTCTTGAGTCTTAACCCCCTTTTTTTTTTTTTTCCAGAAAAATTGGGCTCAGTTTGCTACATGGTTGCAAAAAGATTCTATGAAGAAGGTCCCTTCACTTTAAGCTTAAACAACACTCTGATCACACCCATTTCTAATGTTTTGTTCCCAATCCATCAAAGATATTCTCCTCTTCGCAATGTTTAACAGAAGATTATCTCCAAACTTCTTGTCAACATATGCCACCAGTTATAGAAAATCCCACCAACTACTATGTCACTTGGTTTACGTTGTCAAAACATGAATAGAATGAACAAAGTCTTTCTCATGAAAATGACAACTTATGGTCAAAGAGTCCTTTTTGCTAAATACCTTGGCAAGAAAGGGTTCCTTATTGCACCCCCGCCAAAACCTGTTCTCCTCTTTGGAGACATATATTAGAGGATAGAGACGCACTTATCAAAGTAGTAAACTAGTGTATGGAAGATTGTGCCACAATAAGATTTTGGATTGAAATCTGACTCTTAATGGGCTACTAATCAATTATATTCTACATCTAATCCTTTTGCCTCTAGCCAAGTCTTGTTAAAGAAGTGCGCTAAAGATAATCTCTTTTAGCACTTATTGTACAAATCTTTATGATTAATAAAAAGACATCTTTATTAATTTGATGTTCATGTTCTTTATGAATTGATATTGATCTTAAATCAAATTAATGAAGTCCTTGATACATTATATAGCATGAAGGAGATCATGATGAGATTATGATAATGAGATTCCTGTCATGTGTAATTATGTTAGTGTCTAAATTATCCTTAGTTACATGATTAATGAGATGAGACATTATTAATCTGGATAGACACATGTTATGTTCCTTGATTAGATCAAGCAGTAGATCTCATAAGCTATAAGTATGAGTTGTTTAGAGTAATTTGGACAGACTAGCACATGTTATGTTTCTTGATTAGATCAAGCAGTGGATCTCATAAGCTGTAAGTATGAGTTGTTTAGAGTTAATATGTGGATGTTTGCTAAGAGTAGTAAATATATTGGATGGTCTGCCATCACAATCATACGGATAATGTGAGATCTCACATCAGTTGGAGAGGAGAACGAAGTATGTTTTATAAAGGTATAGATACCTCTCCCCCACAAGACGTGTCCTCCTAAGAGTGGGAAGAGCAAGCTCGTGAGGGGTTTGGCCCGAGAGGCAACCCAAAACGAACAATATCTGTGGGCTGGTGGTTTGAGCTGTTACAGATAATCTATTCTAATGTCAGTGATAGTCTCATCATAGCAATGGTGAAAATATCCTTAGACTTGAGGTATTTAAGAATATCTTGGATGTTGATCCTATACTTTGACTTCATTCCTCGTTGCCTCTTAAAGGTTGCTCATAGGGTGATAAGTGGGTATATCTTGAGATATTCGAAGGTAACTGAGTAGCCAATAAATGATTTACCACTCCTGATAGGAGGAGATGATATCACAGCCTCTTGTCGGGGTTATTAGTCGGGAATCTCTAGCCAGAGTGGAAATGTCATGAAGATAATTTTCAGTGACATATCCAATTGAGTAATGAGCCTTGGGGACATGAACTAACATCCCTTGGGCTAGATGTGACGTAGTTAGTCTAATGGGAGTTGACACTTTAGCCATACTTTGAACCAAGTGGGGTATAGAATAGTTAAAGGACAAATTGCAAGGGAACATTGTCTATGGAAAGGTTCGTAGTCAAACTACTAACTTTCCAATCAATCGCTGGTCATGATGTATTGCTAGATACCACTCATGACTTGCTTAAATTAAGTGTTAATTTAAGTAACCAACATAACTGGGAATTTAATGGGTCATACGCATTGGAGATGTGAAGAAAGAGTAAAATGATTTTGGATGGGGGATCCAAGATATGAAAGATGCATCAATAAGCTAAAAAAGTATGGTAATTTAAGGTCATTTGATTGTGAATCATATGACATATGTGAATCTTGCTTATTATGTAAGATGACAAAATTACCCTTTAATAAGCAAGATGACAAAATTACCCTTTAAAGAAAAGGTGAATGTTTTCGTACAAAATTAAGCAGGATTAAAAGCGACCTAATTCCCACTAACTCTTCATTGATGTTGGGGGTTAGAGGGAGGCCAAAGGGTGTCAAAGACACTCCATTTTCATGCAAAAGTTGTAAGAAAACAAAGTGTCTTTCTGTGAATTGTTCATTATCTTCCAAAATACTCTCTAAAATAACACTCCACAAAGCTAGCAATTTGTGTGTGTTCTAGACATTCTTCCTAAGAGCTTTCAGGCTTTGCTCTTTGTGTGAATATCATCAGAGACGTCCTCATTTGGTCGTTGTGGTTTACGACAACTCGAAGAGGTAAAGACAACGAAGAACGAAGGAGATTGTAAGGTACACATTTTAAGTTCATATTTAGTTTTACTACATCCAATGGCACATGTTTGATTATGTATTTTCTGGGTTTCGTTTTTTTTTCCACTGCGTATTCTGATAGATGATGCATGTGATGAATGATTGAAACCCAATAGTGTATCAGAGTCATGTTATGCCTATTAGATGTAGTTTCTATTACATGTGCAATAGGATTGTGGTTGTGGTAGATGTGGGTCTATTATTAGAAAATTTGAAATTAAATTATGAATTTTTTTCACGATTTTATTTCGCTGATCTTCTCGTGAGATGTTATTAGACGGTTTTAGTGATTGAAAACTGATTTCAATGTAATTGAAATATTTATTGTGGAATTTCTAACAATATGTTGGAAAATTGTTTTATATTGAACATATGTTGTTGGTTGGCTAAACTGATGAGGTTTAACATGTTTTTCATGGAATTTGATTCTAGAAAATTTATGTAAACATATTTAGAATGCGTTCAATTCTCTAGATTTTTCCATAATTAATTAAAAATATTTTAATTAATTTTTCAAACAGTAAACAAATATGGTCGATTTTGTTGAAATTGATGGAACTGTTTTGTTTAATAATTTTGTGTATGTATGTTTCGGTTCTAGAATCTTAAAATTTTTTTATATGATAAAAATATGTTATTTTGATGAATGAAGCATGCCAAAATGATTTTTATTAAATTAATATTTTCAGAAAAAATTTTAGATGTCAAATTTGTCATTTTTAACATCTCAATGGTGTTTCAGTTATCTTGATAATTTTTGGGTGATTCTAAAATTATTTTGATGAACTTAAAATGACCTGGAGATGCATGGAATGATGAATTTGATGTTCTAGAAATTTTGGAAAATTAATTTTGAATTATTTTAAGTTGAGCATTATTTTCTAGTAAGATTAGAAATTGACAAGTGACAAAATTAAAATGTTTAATTTTGATATCAAATAATCAATTTGACAGGTGAATTAATTTTTGAAGCTAAGAGTTTAATTTAATTTGATTAATATTAAATTCTAAACCGAAATGACTTATAAGATTAAATTTAGCCAAAATAACACTTAGGAAGAAATTTGATTCAAGAGTTAAATCAACTTCCAAAATGTAGGATCCATAACTTGTCACAACCAAATTTGATGTGTTTAATATTATACATTAGAGGATGCATGTTAGGAGTATATGTGAGCTTGCATGATGGATGGTTATGGACTTAAGCCTAATATGATTAGGGTGTCCATATCATGCCATATAGTTATAGTGTATATATATATATATATATATATATATATGAGTGATATATACAAGATCATCCTAATTAGATGAGACCTAAGTAGAAATCCCTCACTTAGAATATTAAAACTACCGTCGTCCATTAATATGGTGAGAACCGTAGTTCTTTTAAAGTTAGGTTGTTTGGCAAACCTAAGCTCGTTCTATATGAATATGTTCGATCTATGGAAATATGATTTTTGGATTAATGGGTTGGTTTTAACTAAAAGCGTTGACTTGTTAGGCAAACCCATGGTTAACGTGGATAAAGGTGAAGTTGGGTAGTGTACAGGAGATGTACATGCATCAAGATTTGATAGCCTAGTATGTATTCACACATCAATAGTTGATAGCACTAGATTTGGTAGTTGCATTATAAATGCAATTAGTATGACTGATACCTACCGATTGACCTAGGGTAAATTGTTGGGCAAACATAAGGTCATTCCTAGAGATATTAGATATCAACCCACTAAGAGAACTTCTATACAAGTTCTCTTGGATTCATATTGAGAGTTATGGATTCACCAGAAAATAATGGGAGCCATATTGCAAGTTATTAAAGTCCTAATTGACATGCATTTACATATAGTCTAACACTAATTTTCTCTTTGACATCAGGATGTAAGAATCGATACCATGACCACTAGTGTGAACCTACGCTCACTTATGGAAGCCAATAAGTTGACTGAACCTAACTTCCTAGACTGGCTTAGGAACCTGAGAATAGTTCTCAAGTCGAAGAACTAGGCTACGTCTTAAAAGAATCACTTCCCAATCCCCTTGCTGCTGATGCTTTTGATAGTAATCATAAGGCATACAAAAAACATCTCAATGATAGTGAGATGATTAGCTGCATAATGTTAGCCACTATGTCACCAGATTTACAAAAACAACAAGAGGCTGTGGATGCTCATACTATAGTCTATCATATGAGGGAGTTGTTTGATGAGCAAGCTAGGTTCGAAATGTTCGAGACCTCGAGGTTGCTCTTCTGCTACAAGATGGCTGAGGGGACATCTCCAGTGCAATATGCACTGAAGATGAATTACTATATTGAAAAGTTGGCCTCCTTAGGTTTCCTGATAGATCATGAATTAATTATAGACTTAATTATGACTGGTTTGGCTGATAGTTATTCATAATTTGTGCTTAACTATAAGATAAACTAGATATCCACCACGATTCCTGAATTGATTAACTTGCTTAAAATAGTTGAGCCATTTGTTAGGAAGGACAGTAAGGCTGTGATGCTGTTGGACTCTTCTAGTTCGAGGATGAAGAATGAAAAAAAAAAGAAGTCCATAAGGCCTAAGGGAGGTGTGACCAAAAAGAAAGCTAAAGAGACTGCCCTTAAGGGAACATGCTTCCACTGTGGTAAGAATGGCCATTGGAAGAGGAACTATAAGGCCTACCTGGAGTCACTGAAGCAAAAGAAGGCATTAGATGCCCCATCTACTTCAGGTATGTTTGTTATTGATATTAATACTGTTTCTAATAATAAAATATGGGTATTGGATACTGGTTATGGTTCATATATATATATTGATATGCGGGGCCTTAGGAACAGTAGACAACTCAATAAGGGAGAGTCGAACCTGTGTATGGGCAATGGAGCAAGAGTTATTATATTAGCCTTAGGAACTTATGTATTGACACTCCCTAGTGGGTTTGTAATAGAATTGGATGATTGTACCTGTATTGACTAGGAATATTATTTCAGTTTCTAGGCTAAATAAAGCTGGTTTCCATTTAAATTTTAGTAACAATGGTTGTTCTACTAGTTTGAATGGAATGCTTTATGCTATAAGTACATTATGCAATGGAATATAAATATTAGATATGTCCAATCCAGTTTTAAATATCAATGACAATAAAAGACAAAAATGAGATAATGTGAAATCGTCGTACTTATGGCATTGTCGCCTTGTCCATATAAGTGAGGGACACATTACAAAACTACACAAGTGTGGTAGTTTAGGATCATTTGATTATGATTATATGACATATGCGAATTTTGCTTATTAGGCAAGATGACAAAGTTACCCTTTAAGGGAAAGGGTGAATGAATTACTGACTTATTAGACTTAATATATTCAGATGTGTGTGGTCCGATGTCCATACATGCCAAAGGTGATTTCATATACTTCTTTTCCTTTATCGGTGATTATTCATGATATAGGTATGTGTATCTTATGAAATGAAATTTGAAGCCTTTGAAAAGTTTAAAGAATTCATAAATGAGGTAGAGAAGCAGCTGAGCAGAAGTATTAAAACATTTCAATCAGATCGAGGCGGTGAATACTTAAGCCAAGAGTTTTTAAATTATCTCAAAGATAATGAGATAGTATCTCAGTGGACTCCACCGTACATGTTGCAACATAATAATGTGACAGAAAGGAGAAATTGAACCTTGTTGGATATGGTGAGGTCAATGATGGGTTTAGCAGATCTGCAAAAATCCTTTTGGGAATATTAGATAAAACAACAAAATCAAAACCACAATCTAAAACACTTACTCATTTTTCATATTTTCTAAGGATAGATAGTTATAAGAAAAGAGAAATAACTTTCAAAACCATAGTAAGAATTAACACATTCAATGCCTTTACTTATGATCAATCAACAATCATTCCCTTAAGAAAATAAGCAATCTAAGGGTAGACTTTAGCAAAATGTGTTTAAATATGATAAATTTATAGGTACATTAAGAAACCATTCATGATCAAGACATTTCATAACTTTGCATATCATTTCATTTCTTCACCACTAAGATTCACATACATAATCATGAATCAAAGGAATTTTCTAAGGTTGTAATATGGGCAAAGGTTAAGGTGAGAGGTAATGTAGCACAAAAGCCATCAAAGAGGCAAGAAAAATACTCAATGTAACATTAAGAGTAAAAACCAACATTCACTCAAAACTGGGCATCATCAGTTATGATGAATACAAAAATTATGTTTAACAATTCAGATTCAACCTCTTACACTGCAACCCTCATAGTAGAAGGAGTCACTTATACAATCAATGACAAACAATACATTATAACTATAAGTGGTGATCCTTTAAAACAATATTTACCTCATATGCAACATACTCAAATCACCCATTCCATACAACTTTAGGAGTAGAAACTAATCATGAATAACTTTTCAAAAAAAAGTTATGTTTCCTCCAGGATACGTTGATTTAAATACATTTCTCTTTCTTTTCTTTTCTTTATTTTATTTTTCTTATTTTTTCTCTTTTTTTCTTTTCAACAAAAAATTGAAAGAAGCTACATTAACATTGGAATTCAATGACAAGGCTTAAAATGACATTATGATAGTTATAACCAACCCACATATATGCACACCCATATACTTATACTTTTGTACATCCATAATCATTAATAATAAATAAATGCTCCACTTGCATTCAGGCTTAGGCTAGACATTTGGTTAGGTTTTAGGCATGTAATGTTGTTAGCATAAAAAGAAAAGACAAATAAACCTCAAGGGGGCTTAATAAAAGGAAAATTCATATCAATAGGTAGACTATTTAGATAATATAGCTCATAAAACGAAGAGTGCCTATATCATTTTCATGTTAATGTAAGTGAAAAAAATATGGTTTCGAATAAAAATTCAAAGAAAAGTCATAATGTATATGTGATGAAGGTGACACAAGATCAAAAGACAACGAGACTAATATGGATATATCAGTCTATAAAGGCTCAAAATCCCACTGGCTTGTGTCTACCACTAGTCACTACACTTCTAAAGATAATGTATATTAACAAATCACAAGAGTAAATGTACATGCTCAAGTTGAAATTAATTTTTGTAGTTAATTTACTCTCTAATTATGACTATAGTCCTAGAAGCAATAGAAAAAGAGAAATTATTTATTTGTTTTGATTTGATTCTCTCTCTCTCTTTTATAATTAAAAACATGTAAAAAATAGGTAAACTTAAAAAAATACACATGACAATCCCCACCCTATACTTAAAACTTACATTGTTCCTAATGTAACATTAAATGTAAGGAATGAAGCATTCAACAAAAACAACAAATGCAAAAATTTAAATGAAAAGAAATAAACTTCCCTTGAGTTGCCTCCCAAGTAACACCTTTGTTTATTGTTGATGGCTCGACTTTTTGTTTTCCTCATCACGTGACAAAATTTTGATCTTCAGGTGTCACAACTTCTGCTTTCTCTACTTGAGGTTCTTTAGGATATGGCCTAAGTTGATGACCACTCACAGTCAGTGTCTTCCATATCTTCAAACTCTTAATTTCTATTGAGTCCCTGCACGCTCAAAATATCTTGAATATCTCTTCACCTTTTTCCTCCTTATTCAATTTCTCCAACCTACTTGGTAAAGGTGAAGGGTTAGTCTTAGAAACAACTAAGGAATCAGTATCCACCTTCAAGCTAAATGATATATCCTTTTCTCCTTCAAGCTTCTTCTTAATTTCTTCTTCACTAGCAATCCCTTGAGTAGTCCTCTCAAGATTCTCAAGATCCTCTCCACTCCTTAAGGTTGCCGTGTTAACATTCCTTAGATTCACCTTAGGTTGAGATGGTTGTTTCTCTCCACTTTGTGACTCTGTTTGGTCAATAATTACCACCCATTTGACCTATCTGGCTTACCAAGTTTGGGAATTTGGACCTTACATTTTGTTGGAATTCTTTCACATCCTGATAAAATTGCTAAGTATTAGTAGCAATAACCTTAACTAAGTCTTCCAGAGATGTACCTAAGTTAGAATAAGAGGCCTTTAGTCTATATGGGAATAGTTGTGCACCCCAAGGCCTATTTAGGAAGTAGTTTTGCTGTCAATCTCCTCCAAAACTAATTTCTCCAACCTAAGTTATGGGTTATAGGAAAAAAAATTTCTATTAATAGCATAGACATACTCTAGCATTAGTTTACCATAAATGAATTGGAAATACAACTTTTACATGTTGTATTCCATATTCTGGTAATGGGTTTATACATAAGCAATCTATCAAAAACGAGAATATTAATCATCTATACATGAATACCCAAAACGATAAGCAAAGAATAACATAAATAATCCCTATTGAGAGATTCAACAATAAACAAAAGAGAGATGCTTAAATGTGATCCTTGGCTTCGATTTCACCTCCAAACCGAAAGAAGGAAGATTAGCCTCCATAAATCCCAAAGAAGTTGGAGCTTTGTCGCCCTTCATATTCCAAAAAAGATCCACACTATGTTTGATCACTCAGATGTCGATTTATACCAAAAATTAGGTTTTTAGGAAGATGCACAGTTGGATGCACGACATTCGTCTAGCTTTACTACTGAAACAACATTAGGAAGCTCCTCTCCTTTGTTCACTTCTATCCAAATTCTAGCATAATGAGCCTATCCATACTTGTTGTTTTGGATTCCAGAAATAGTGGTTTACCTATGGAACTAACTATATAACTTAAACCCTCCACTATCCAATACTCTAATGAAAAAGTTGTAAAAATTATTCCATAGGGGAAAAGCTTCAATTTTACCCTATCCAACTTAATTCTTGGTCTCATTTTTGTAAGAATATAAGTTGTCCCTCAATGTGCCATTTCACCTACTTTAGGATCTCTTATAAGTTTACATATTTAGTGAACTTAAAAATGAATGTGTCTTCTGTTAAGCATTCTAATAAAAACCCCAATATTTGCAAGTATACAAGTCATAAACTTGTAGTATTAAAGGTGTCAATCCCATGAGGAGTTGGTGAACTAATCTAATCCTAAGTATCTAATGCCTAAAAGGATTATTAAAAAGAAGATAAAAAATAAATAGAAAAGTACATTCATGAATACGGATTGATTGAAATTAAAATATAAAATTAATAAACAGGGAATCAAATAGAGCACCACCAAATTAACAATGGAAATCATACAAAGAAGATTAGTTGATTAAGAGAAGGGGATTTATCATATCATCAAATGCTAACATGATTACTTTTGAGTTAATACGATATCGGTCTTAGACTTTTGAAGAATCATTAAACACTAAATCATAACCCCTAATTGAATTATGGAATTTACAATCTCTCAATTAACAAAAAACCCACAAATCCAATCAGATCTTAAGCTCTTTAATAGACTATCGGGTCCTCACATGAAATCTTTCTTGGTATAAATTTCCGATTTGATTATTTGCATAATCCATTAGATTGTTTAACTCTGATTATCCAATCTAATTGTTTTGCTATCAGTTCACTCTCTCGATTTATTACCAAAGCATGTAAATACAACAAATAGTCACCACACTTAATGTATTAACATCAAAAGAAATCATATTAACATTGATTCCAGAGCAAATCCCTAAAGAAGTTTAAATCATCATCGTCAAACCCAAATTGATTCCAGAAAAAATCCCTAAAGAAGTTTAGAACATTGTCATCAAACGCAAATCTGTAATTATCAATTCCATCTCATATATTCAAAAGAAAGAATAATAAAGATGAAATGAAATGTCACTTGGAAGGGTCAGAATAGATCGGGAAGCTAGTAGCACTACAACCCTTCTCCTTCTTCCTTTTTCCCCCTTCTCTCTTCTTTTTTCTCTCCATTGGATCTATCTCAAAGTGGTAGAAAATGGAGCACCCTTTTTAGGTCTTCATTATTTTCTTTATATAACTTTTCCATTTAGGAAAAACATTAGGGTTGCCCAAAAGTATGAAATATCGCTCGAAAAGTCACATTTTAAAAGCTAGGTTGTGTCTGCTATCGTGTAAGCCACGATCGTGGTACATGATGTCACAACTGTGGCACTCAATTTTTGTTATCTATCACGATCGTGGCATATGGGGTCATGATTGCACCCACATACCCCCTGGAGGATAGGTAGATGTCACACAAAACAGAACTAAACCATACCAAATAATCCAAAGCATTGCCAGAAACTCAAGCAAACATACATTACATATCATTAGATGTTATTGTCACAAAACATATCAAACATATTGTACAATTCCAAATACATGCCATAAGTTCCTAATCCATCCTGTGTTAAGGTTATTACAAATCATTAAACAAAACACAAAATACAACATGTCTCATTACATTGAAATATAACTTAAACTTAAAGACAAATATGCACCTTCCAAAACAAAACACATCCTTCTTTGGCCATTGCAGTTGTCTTTGTCCGTGTCTTTAAATCTTCTTATCAGAACTATATAGAGGCAAAACCACCATGCTAAGCATAAAGCTTAGTAGGGAAATAAGTAAACAAGATATAATTTGGCGATTATTTTTAACAGTTGTCTAACATTCATATATACAGAATCAGATCACATCTCAAGTAATCTTTAATTGTTCATATTAAAATGGAATCCAAACAATATGTATCTCAAAACATAATATAACATATCAAAATAGGATATATTGGCTTCAAATCAAAACTTACAAGTATCATAACATAATACCATAATATTAGAACTGAACTTTAAAGTATCAGAACTGAACTTAGCTTATATCAAAATTGAACATATATTAGAACACAAAACAACTTAGCCTGCTAATCCTTTTTACAGAAGTGGGTAACGGGACTGGAACAGAAGATACTCATGTTTGGTATCTGAAACAGAAGAGACTTAAGTCTCTGAAACAAAAGACATAGAAGTGTCTAAAATTAGAAGACACTGGAGTGTCTGCCACGGAAGACATCGAAGTGTCTACATACAGAAGACACCTTAGTGTCTGGTTACAAAAGACACCTTAGTGTCTAGTTATAAGAACAGTTGCAGACCCTTCTAGGTATGTCTATTTACCTACAACTAGGATAGTTTTAAAACAAAACATTTTAGATTTCAGAATCACATGCAAAAGATGTAGTGCATAACATATGTCTTTATTCTATTTTTCTCAAATTGAACATATCCATTCACATCTAACAACTTAACATACCTCATAAACATAAACATTTGCAATAATGTACTAATAAATGCATTATTTATTTACACATTACATATAATTACACAAAATCCCCATTCACAAACAATCATATTCAATTCACATCACATAAATCCTTTGAAACACATTTGTGTTCATAAGGACATAGTTATCCTTGAACACACCATACATTTCAACATTAGACACATTATTTACTAACCACACATTCCTTAAGTAATTACATCAATTAACAATCCATAACTAAATTAAATTTTGCTTAATTTAAATTCATTTCACACTTTAAACAAATCCAATTAAGCCATTATTAAGTACCTTATCCTTAAATAGTTTGACAATTGTCTAAAACCAACATTTTCTCCTACCTAAGTACTTCCTATGATCATGCGAATAAGCTTTATAAATCCCACGATCCACTCACCCATAGCCTCCAATTTGCTTCCAAAACTTGATTTCTTCACTTCCATTCGACACATCTTCACCAAAGTCTATCAATTTCACTTCAATTCTTTCTTATTCGTGCTTCAATACCTCATCAAATTCATGTCAAAACCAATTAAAAAATCATTCATTAAGCATCTCACAATCTATGATCTTCCAGGTATCAACATCCAAAGTAAAAACTATCAAACAAATACCATGTTCTAGACCTCAATTCATCATCAATTCATTACATATTCTATCCAATTCAAACATCAAATAATCCATATTATAGCATGCAATCAAGTTTAGCATTCTCTTACCTTCTTAAATTCAAATTTTAACTCTAAAGAACCAGCTAATCTAGCCCTTCCAAGTAATCAACACACATCTAAGATCAAGGTGCAAATTTCAGCACTAATAAGACAATAACACAGAAAATAGCAGGGCCTACTTCTTGATACAGTAACTTACAAAGATTCAAGTGAAGATGATCCAAAATCAAGCAAAATTCTAGAAGTTGAGAGGGACTGAGAGGTTTTAGTGGTGAGAAGCAAAGGATAGAGCTAAGGCAATAGAAACAACAAAATGAGCTGGAATGAATCTGCACTCGCCTAAACCTTGTAATGCAAGGTGTCCTCATTTTGAAAGGGCACATGTCACATATGAAAGCGTGCTACTTGTCCTTCAATGAAGCCATCTACATGTATTCATGTGTGGCTGCCAAATGTCATATTTCAATTAGGTCACTTGTCACTCAACTAATATTGCCAAATGTGACTGCATCAACTATGCCAAATGTCATTAACTCATACGCTTAGTCCTTCCAATTTTCATATATCAACTTGTCTTGCCACTTGATAATTTTCCTAGTCCAAATGTACATTTTAATACCTCAATATCTAATGGTGTTAATTAATTCCAATTCACTAAGTATGATCCATTAAATCAAAATTCAAGTTATATGCAATTCTCAATCATATCACAATTTTTAACACC
>JAOSBK010000206.1:21645321-21664520 GCA_027568895.1 Erythroxylum shatona | reverse complement strand
TTTGTGTTAAAAGTTATGAATTTTCAAAGTTAACAGTTACTGTTCACTATGCTCATTTAGGCTGAAACTTTGAGAGTATTTTTACCCATTTAAATGATTGAATCGATTTTTGCTTACTTCATGAAACTTGTAGATCATTTCTTTACCTTTCTAATGAGGTAAAATATGTCATTGTTCGACTCTTGTGTTAAAAGATATGAATTTTCAAACTTCAGTCACTGTTTAGGAGAATTTTATTTTGGGCAGTGACTTTGATGCAATTTTTGACCCCCTTAAAGGCTAAACTAGTTTTTCAATCATTCATGAAAGTTGTAAGGCTTCCTTTCACCTTTTTATTGACACCAAATTTGCGAAATTCAGATTTCGGGGTGAAAAGTTATAAATTTGCAAAGTAAGGAAGTTTATTTAATTTGTAAAAAAAAATTTAAATGAAATGCTCCTCGCACTCAGCAGAGTGCGACAGTCCAATTTTGTTTTTTTTTTCAAATTTCTGATTTTTTTCAAAATTGATAAATAAAGCTCCTTCTCTTATTTTCTTTGTCTTTCCTCCGTTTGACCTCCGATTTGCACGATTTTTGAAGCGTTAGTTTTCTAAAAAAAATTTCTAAAAAAAGGAAATATATTCATAATAAATTTTATTAAATGAGTTAGTTCAAAAGAAATATTTTTAATATAAATAATTTTATAAAAATTTAATTTGTATCTTAATATTTAATAGTTTTCGAAAAGAATTTTAATCTTGTAAAAAATATTATATTTTGAATTCAAATTAATGAAAATTTAAATTTATGTTTAAATTTTATTTAAAAAATAAGCCGACATTTTTTAATAATTCTAATAAATCTCACCGTTGTCACTAATCAACAACATGAACCCAATCAAACTCACTCTTTTACTTTTGGGACTTATTTAGGGATCTAAATTCCATTTAGCTTGACAGTCTAATAGCTCCGTCCTCCTCTCAAGGCTTAAGCTGTCTCCCCCTCGGAGTCGGTTCTCTCCCTTGTTGTCATTTGTCAGGTTAGATGACAAGAAGTTTGAGCTAGGGAGCTAAGAAAACTAGATGAGACTCCTTCACACAACATAGTACAGGGAAAAAAAATATAGGTCTACCAAGAAAGTCAAGAATCAGGGTCTAATTAGAAAATAAAGTGAGTTCTTCTAATGGCCTATTGAAGCATTTGCAAAAAAATATGATCCGCTCACAATAAAGACCCCTCCACTAATAGAAACTGGAGAGTTCATCCTGGAAAACAAAGGAGCCATATTTGGCGCGATTATATGATTTACCCAATTAACATAAAGAAACTTCATAGCCCATCAGTTGAAGGGAAAAACTTAACTCTTTGTCCTGCATGTCTTGAGAAAATATGAGCGAAAACAGATCTTTCTCTTACTTTTAAGTGGATACACTTTCCAGCTAACGGATTTGTCAGAGCTTATTAATCCTTAATTCTAAACCGTAGTTCAATAGTCCTCGACCAAGCTAAGGGGGCGCTTGGTTCATAAAGAGGAATGTGAATAAGAATGAGAATGAATATAGTGAGGAATGGGAATGGATATAATCTGGTTCTGTCTGATTTTGATAGGGCTAGGCGCTGCTGCTAGGATCCATGGGATTGGCTGACTTTGGCACAAAAACACCTGCAAAACAATAAGGCACACCAGGGGTTGACTGCCGGTAAGCCCCTCCGACGCTCAAGTTAGTCTCTTTGTGAGAGTTTTGGCGGTTAGTGAATAAAGAATATTAGGGTTCTCGAAAGTCGTACCTTTTTCATGATGAGGTAATGAATTTATATAGCTAATACCTAAAGGAATTAGGTCAATCATCAAGGGATGGGCCGATCAGTCCATGCGCCGTTCTTTGTTTGGGCTTGGGCCTGGCACGACCGACCCAACCATCAATATCTTTTAAAATAAGATTTATACAATGAGTAGCTCATAGAGATCAATACATATGCCCAAACTTTGATTATAATAAGTACCCAGTTGATACATAATTAGTTGCATTATGTGTAACAAAATACACACCATTCTTTGGTCCAACCTACTCGACAATTTCATAAAATAATTTAGATAAAACATTAATAATTTTTACTTTATCAAAAGTATCAATAGACTTGATAAAATTTGTTCCAATATTACAATAAACCATGAAATTAATCAAGGTTGTTTGTCTTCAATCATTCCACCTATCTTCTATGATAATGTCTTGTTGATTCCTAAGTAGAATTATATATCCACAATTAATTGGCATTCATTTTTTAAATCTTGAAACAAAGGCGTACGAATCTTATAATAAGAGGGTACCTTAAATCCTGGAGCTATCATGGTTGTAACATCTATTGCTTCTTGAAAATATGGTGAATTTAAAGAATTTAAAGGAATATATACATAATAGAACCATCTAGTCCACGTTGTTTTATATCGCAAAACATTATCCTTATCAACCAAAACACTTTTTAGACTAGACTGAGAATCAGGAGTAGTTCTTGGAAGAAAATAAGAATCTATGTTAATAGTAGCTTTCCTTTTTTCTTAATCTAATACTTGTAGTTCTTCATCATCATCTCCAAAGGATATATCATGAGCCTTTTTATTTTCCATTTTCATTTTTACTTGTTTGTGCAAATAATTTCCAATCCTCTCACAATACATCAAATAGTACTTTCTTTGCAAAAAGTAATATTACCCTTAACACTAACAAGATGTTTTTTCATTATATAAATTCCTCATCCTTTAAATATTCTATTACAAAACATACAAGTATATTGGATATTCCCATAAGATATTTAAGAAGAAAAAAATTTCATGCTGGATCAAACTTACCACAAATAGAGAATGCTAAGTTCATTGAATCTTTTTCTGATGATTCCATATTTTCCGTTATAGTTTTAACATGAAAATATGAGAAAAATAATTATGTTGGTTTTGTATAAAAATAATTCACAACAATAATTAAAAAATAAGTCGTAAAATAACGAACCAAAGAAGAAAGATGAAACGAAAAGATAAAATATAAAAGTATGAAAACAAAAATACCCTATACCTTTTGCTTCTTGATTCTTGTGTCTTTTATATCTAATATGATATTTGACATCAATCACCACATCCAATAACAGTAATAATAATAATAGAATAATGAACTTGTGATCTCAACACAATAAATCAAAAATATATATAGAAGAACTAGAAAAGAGGTTGAAAAAGAATTGAAAACATTAAAGGAAATCAATTCAAATAGGAAACACAAATTGAAATCTTTTTGAAGATTAAATAAATCTAAAAAGCCACTCAAAAAGTTGAAATATGTTTAAATTTCAGTGTCCTTTTCTTAACATACTGCTTTAAAACTTAAACATTAGTTTTCAACATACTATTAAATTATTTATTTATACTAAATTACTAATTAATAACTTTTTATTGTCTTTTTTAAATTTTAAATAGCACTCCTTAATATATTCTTAAATTATCCTAAACAAAATTACCTCTCTAACAAAATTACTAATTAATAAGTTTTTTACCGTTACTTTTTAAATATACTTCTTTAATGTTTAAATGGCAATCCTTAACACACTTTTAAAGTATGTTAAATAAAATTAATTATCTGTACTAAATTATTAATTAATAATTTTAATGTGATTCTTTAAATATACTTCTTTAAAGTTTAAATTAATTTTGTGTTTTGTTTTGAATTTTGATCAATAAATACTAATATCTTTAATATCATAAAAAATTTAAATTTACATCTTCGTCTTATTTTAAAATTTTAGTATTTATTTCAAATATAATCTCTTCTCTTTGTAGTATACTAGTATATGAAAACTGGAAAGCTAAAACTTTAAAGTAAACAAAATTCCTCATGTTTTATTAATTTTCCCATGAATGTAACATTTAGGTGGAAAAATAAGAGATTCTTTCACTATCTTGTAGTTATAATATATTAATATTCTTCAAAATAGTAATATTATGCAAGCCAAAAGGAGTAAAGAATATTGCATATTCTTTTTATTTAAAAATATATTAATATTCTCAATTAATGCAATTTTTTACTGTCTCGTAGTTATAATATATTAATATTCTCAGTTAATGCAATTTAAAGTAATTAGAATACTGAGAGCCTTAGCTCATCTTTTCTTTTTCTCTTCTCTATCTTCTCTTATCTCTCTCTCTCTCATTTATGTCTTCTGTGTACTCTCTCTGTCTCTGAAACTACATGGTCCAAAATGTTATTGCCTCAACAGTTCCTCTCCTTCTCGTTTCTCTTTCAATCTCCAACCTCAATTGCCATTGTCGAAGCTGCCTTTAGAAATATGAGCATTAACGTTAGGTGATGAGTGTGAAAGTTGCATGGTGAGTGTGAAAGTTGGACATCACTATGTGGGTTATTTCCTTTGTTCAAACACTTTTCTTCCAAATAAGGTCCAACCAGTTGATTGTCATACACCAGAAGAACCGTCAAGTCGCCAGTAAAGCCTATGTTGAAATCCTCATTGCTCGTTCTTCACGGTTTAGAGGAAATTGGTCAGTTTATTATTTAACGGACCGATTTTTACTCACAATGATCAAAAGTAAAAATCCAACCAGAAACTAGTCCGATTTGTGCATAACTTGGTTGAATCGACCTGTTTGGTTTGCTTTGATTTTTACATCATTGTCTTTTATTAATTTTGAATTTTGAGTTCAAAAAAGTTAACCCTCACAACTTTCCATCATCAAGATAACTCATCGCCAAGAACTCAAACATTGAACAACTCACTAAATTTTCAGCCCGTTAAATGATGGATTCAAGATCTCATCATCACTTCAAAGAATTGAAATAACTAGGTGGAGACATATTCCTTCAAGTTTACAAGCTTCATTGACGTGTTTAGTTTCTAATTAATTCAAATCAAACTTAAAATTGAGTTAAGTTGTCATGATTGTTAGCAGCATTGATTCGTATGTGTTGTTCATATATTTCGACATTACTTTTCTAAAAAAGTATTCATGTCTTAAAACTTTATTTTGAGTTATTTAAGACATAAAACGAGAGAAGAAAAAAAAGAGAACCTATTTTGTAAATGAATAAAATTAACCGCAGATTATTTTGTAAAAAAAAAAAAAAGCTTTATATCAAATACTACCATTTTGAGATAAACATAAACTTCAACTGATAAATTGAATTCTCCGATTTTGATGATGTCAAACTATCTCATGTATGACCCTATACTCGTGATTTTCATTCGAACCCAAACAGCAACAGCTCTGATTCCTAGCATTCAGCATTTCTTATGCCAACCGTTTTTCGTGGGCATAGCTATCTCCTTTTTTCCGTGCATTGGGTTATAGTTCTCATTTATTGGTTATCAGTTGGTGGCCATAATGTAGAATATGCTGCTATTCTTAATAGCCCACTGTTCACTTAATTTGTAAACAAAAGTTTCAGTCTCTCGACAGACGTATAAAGGGAAAAACAAAAAAGGAATAAGACACTGGTAGTTTCAGATGAAGTTGAATTCACCGTAAAATGGCATAACCTACATCAAATGAGTTGTACAATTTCCAAAGTCATGCAGGCAAAAGCCTAGAATTGGAACACTTAACATAACTTTCAGCAGTTGGCATGGCCTATATATATCTAAGGTTTCAGCTTACAATGCTGCAGTCTAACTTGCCAACTACAACATAACAAAATAGAAAGTTTAGATCAGACTTCCAAGCAACAAACTATACTATCCTAATTATGATTTTGTCCTCAGTCACTTCGACTGACAGGCGAAAACGTCTGTATAAGGTCTGAAGATAATATCTGCACATGCTCCTCCATTCCTCATTTTCTGTCAGCCGAATCTTGGATGGTTCTTTTCAACTCCGAATTTTCCTTGCTCAGAAGATCAATATGAGACTGAAGAATGCTTATCATTGCTTGGGCACTCAACATTTCAACCCTCATTGACTCTTTCTCAACAGAAATCTTGTGGATTTGAATCTGCAAATCCTCAATAAATTTCATGCAGCCAGGAGGCACTGTTGAATTAAGCGTAGCAGGACCAATTTTAGGTCTAGGAGTCGTCTGAGGAGCTTTGGGCTCTACTGATTCCATTAGAGAAAATTCCAACAATGCAGATATTGCTGTTCCTGTTGCTGCAGTTGTTGCAATCATTGCTGCAGCAGCTGCTGCTCTAGCAGTTGAAGACGACCCAAGATCCTGCAATGTCATTATTGAATGCTTTGAAGCATTTGAGCGAGTAGACCCTGTATCATTCCCAAATTTTCTCCTCTTATACTGGAGTAGAGGGAATGATGTGTCCGTGTTAAGCACACAATGTGGATGACAATCCTCATCCTTTTCAGTTTTGCGTACATTGGACTCTCTTACAAAGTCTTCACCACTATGAAGATCCTTATTAAAGGAATGACTATCCTGTAAAATTAAAATATCATTGAGAGTGCAATTTTTGGATATGTGAATCCACAACGAATTTAAACTTTAATGATCCTTGGCATGCATGACTGAAATCCTTTCATATGAAGTCAACAAGGTAATTATGTCTAAACATGTCTAGGATAGCAATATTGATGCAACAATATACTCAACCAGGTAACTGATAGGGAGTGGCTTGTGTACCTTTTTTTTTCGTGACATGTGTATGCTTATGCCCATTATAAAATATAGGAAGAAGAAAGCATACCTAAAGTTTCACAATTAAGGCAAACAAGTGCATTAAAGTAAATTACAATTCTAACGCATATTCCTCCATAAGTGCTCAAAATTACAGTGAACAAAGATTAGCAAAAAAGCAAACCTTTTTTAAACAACCACACTGTACTTCAACTCCGTTTGTAGTTGGTAAGCATTTGTCTGAATCATAAACTGAGGCCTAACAACCCAATCCACAAAATGATATGCTACAGTATCACGATGATATTGAAGCACCAGAACCAGGATACATACACTCATCTTGATGAGGAACAAAAATTAGGTCTACACATTAGAAGCTAGATATAGGACTAACTACACAAGTAAAAGAGTTTATCCGGATGGATATTCTCTGTTGATAAGTTATGGAGGATTATTGCCTTCAGAAGCTCAAATGGTTATTCTTTGTTGATAAGTTTTGAGGATTATTGCCTTCAGAAGCTGAAATGTAGTTAGACTGCTAATATGTGCATAATAACCCACTTGGACTACTTGACTGCAAATGTTTGTAATTGGAGGCATTCCTTGCATTTAACTGAAGTTATACGATCAGCTATAATTGCACCATTAGCGAGCATACAGAATGTACCAGGTTTGCTATTTTCAGCAAAATTTAAATGCTTACACAGATTAGCTGTAGCATCGACCGTCAAACCCAACAAACTTAAACAAAAATATGGCATCTTATACTTGCTCACAAGTCCACTTTGCTGCACTTCCATGAAGTCCAGCAGTAACGCGGTGTGCATATTATGAAAAGGTACAGCTATCTATAGCACCTTTCTGCCAAGAGAGCCAGTAGAAACTTTGAAACCTTGGTCAATCAATTGGTGGAAGGTTCAGAAAAAAGCTCTTTGAAACCCAACTGGAAGACATTATTTCTATTCTGAGATTCCATTGGACACAGACATGGAGAAAGTGTCCTCAAAGGACCTAATCAAGCAATGTGTAGCTTCCCTTCTCCTTCCAACTGACATTTAGACACTCTTAAGTCATATACATCAGTCTTGACAGATTATGTCCGTATATTTTTACTATCTTGGCATTGAAGGCATGTCAATTTGATTTCTTCGTCATGGATATAATAGCCTTACCTATTATAGCTATAGCATCAAGGCTCACCATCTAGCATCTAAGCTTAAGGGCTAGTTTGTTGAAAGTCCAAAGCTGAAATTATACTAAAAAGGTATTTGGGAGATAATCTAAAAGAGTTGCAATAAATCATCAACTACATAACAACATTGATCTTTGAATGTTAGTCTCAGTAAAATTGTAAATTACAATTTACATGCCAGTTTAAAATTAAAACATTTATCATAAAAACATATCTAAAAATAAAAAAGAAATTTACAAGCAATTATAAATGGAAATGAAGATATAACAACCTTAACAGCTATTATGAATGTCAATTGCAAGAACCCATTATGTAACAGAGTGTCAGTTGCAGTAACCGCTCACGTGCTGAAATATGACATGGTAAATCTTACACAATGGTTATTGTGTAAGATAGTTATTTTTTAAGAAAACTAAAATCCAAAACCAAGAAAAAAATTCAACAACATTTTAGGTCCTAATGACCACAATAGCCATTATGTAATGGTAATAGTCAGTAGGATATTTTGTGATGTCCTAATACATAGCAAAGTGTTGCATGAAGGCTTTTAAGTCAGATTTAGTAATTTAGTCTGCTGCACAATCATATATCCATCCAAAAATCACTTCTTTAATTAAATCAAGTGACATGTACTTAAATCTAACATTTTATTCAATAGAAGGGAACACAAAACGAAGGAAATGGGGTAGTGTGAGGAGTTATTTGAGAGGAGTACGAGGGTCCTTTCTTCAAAGTAAAGGAGTGCCATCCCCTTGCACAATCATGCCTCAACTACATTTTATCACTCACTTCATTAGTTTTTGTGGGAATCAATGTATAGGCATTCCTTTGATATTTTAAATTGAATTGGAGTCCTCATTAACTTTTATGATTAAGAAAAATGTCAACTTTCTATTTCCATCTCTCAATGAGAAGCCTCCAGACTAAATTTCAGACTACATAAGGAGAAGACAAGATAAAGGAGGCAATGCCAAAGAAAAAAATGATGTTTGCAAGGACCACCCAAACAATGAAAATCTGATGAATTTTGAAGATGTTTCTTAGGACATTGATTTGCTCTCTACAACCATTTGTTAGCTTTTTTCAACTTTCTGCTTGATTTGTGATTCTGATTCCATTTTTGCTAATATCTATCGGAGGCAAAGCCATTATATTGCTTCAAAATTGTCCATTATCTTTGTTTAATAGTCTTCTTTACTGTAGGACTGTTGGTAATTGTTTCTATTTGAGAGATTTATCAATGATATTACAAACTTAGTTTGGAAGTCATTTGTTTCCTATCAACCAAAAAAACCTATTGGTTTCAATTTGAAGAAAGAAGACAAATTAATTCTTCCTTAATTTTTCTGTGAATAATACAAGTAATATATAGGATAATATAACCTTAATTACCTTCTTAGGTTAAGAAGAATCTATTTATTCTCTAAGCAATAAAATTTCAAGTAATTAATAGAATATCAACTAATTATCTAAAGAGAATCAGCTAATTATCAACAATCCCCCTCAAGTTGGTACAAAGATATTGATCATACCCAACTTGCTTACAAAGAACTCAAAATTCTGTCTTAGTCGCCCTTTGGTAAAGACATCGGTAACTTGTTCTATTGTAGGTACAAATGGTATGCAAATGAGTCCACTTTCAAGTTTTGCTTTTATAAAATGTCTGCCAATCTCCACATACTTCATCTGATCATGTTGAACTAGATTGTTTGCAATACTAATAGTTGCTTTGTTATCACAAAACAACTTCATTGAGTACTCCACTAGTTTCTTAAGTTCTTTCATTACTCTTTTAAGCCAAATTATTTCACAAATGCCTTGAATTATTGCCTTATATTCTGCCTCCCAACTACTTCTGGCTATCACACTTTGTTTTTACTCTTCCAAGTTACCATATTTCCCCACAAATATGTGCAATACTCAGAAGTTGAACTTCTGTCAATAAGAGACCTTGCGTAGTCAGCATCAGTGTAGACTTCAACTCTCCTTTGAACACTATTCTTCACGAATAATCCTTTCCTAGGAGTTCTCTTTAAATACCTTAAAATTTTGTATACCGCTTCCCAGTGTTCTTCATAGGGAGTATGTATAAACTGACTTACCAAACTGACAGCAAAGGCAATATCTAGTGTAGTGTGAGAGAAGTAGATTAGTTTTCTTACCAGTCGTTGATATCGACCTATCTCTACTGAGACTCCTTCCGCAACTTCACCTAGCTTTGAGTTGAATTCTACAGGAGTATCTAATGATTTACATTGAAAACAACCTCTCTACTAATTAAGGAGAAGGCTACATGCTATTAGACCCCCTCAGATCCTGCGATTCAACCGAATTCATACTGGGTGTTGTTATATTTAATGGTTTACATCCACTCATCCCAGTTTCTTCTAGAAGGTCCAGGATATACTTCCATTGAGTGACTACTATGCCCTTCTTAGATTGAGCAATTTCCATCCCTAGGAAGTATCTAAGATACTCCATGTCTTTGATTTCAAACTCCTTTGAGATATCTATTTTAAGACTTTCAATTTCCTCAAAATCATCGCCAATGAGGATAATGTCGTCTATATGCACAATTGGAGACGCAACCCTTCATTCTATATAAGTTTTTATGAATAGAGTATAATAGACTGCCCCTATAAGAAACCTTGAGACTTCACAAATCTTGTGAATCGTTCAAACCAAGGCCTTGGTGATTGTTTCAGCCCATATAAAGATTTTTTTAGTTTGAATATCCATTTTTTGAAGCTGTCACTAAATCTTGGGGAGGCTTTATATACGCCTCTTCTTCTAAATCTCCATTTAGGAAGGCATTTTTCACATCCAACTAATGTAGAATACAATCTAGATTAACTACAATAGAAAGCAACACTTTCACAATATTTAACTTAGCAACAGGTGAAAAGGTTTTTGAATAATCTATGTCATAGGTTTGTGTAAATCCCTTAGCAACGAAGTGAGCCTTATATCTTTCAAGTGATCTATCATAATTGTACTTTATGGTGAACACTCATTTACATCCGACTTGTGGTTTCCCTATCAAAAGATCAACTTCTTCCCACGTTCTATTTTTCTCTGAAGTTTTCATCTCCTCCAGGACTGCATCCCTCCACTCATGAATATTTAGAGCCTCCCATATATTCTTAGGAATGGAAACAATGGAAAACTTAGAAGTAAATGGAGATAGACTTTGATATGATAAGAAGTTATACATTGGATACTTGGTACAAGTTCTAGAACCTTTCCTAAGAGTAATGGGCAAATCTAAGGTTTCATCCATATCTGGAGTAGATATTGGTTTAGGTGACATTGACTTAATAGAATTAGACTCAAGCTGAGATTTACCTAGTCGGTATCCAATTTCTGGATTTGTTTTCGGGTTAGACTCTTGAACATGTTGCAAGTTGTCTGTGCTTTTCTGTCGTTCTAGATATTTTCTCGAAAAGACTTTCCATTAATAACGATTTCCATCTTGTCTTGCACACATTTCATTCTTTTCTTGAGATTGAATTTGTAAAGGAATTGAAGATGAATACTTATTTTCATTATTTGAGACACCATCAATGTTTAAATCAAGATTATAGAAAATATCTACATCATTGTCATAAATATCAAAAAACAAATCTTCAATATGTGTCTCCCCCTGAAGATAAGGTGAGAAAAAAAAAGGTTTATCTTCAGAAAAGGTGACATCCATGGAAATAGAAAACCTTTTGGTTATTAGATCAAAACACTTGTACCCTTTTTGACTGGAAGGATGACTAACAAAACACATTTTCGTGCTTTAGAATCAAGTTTTTCCCAGTTGTTGTCATGAATATGAACAAATGCAATACACTCAAAACACTTTAAGAGGGAGATAATGTGATAATCAACATGAAGGAAAATATTTATAAAAACAATTAAGAGGTGTTTGACATTTTAAAGCTTTTGAAGAAATCCTATTGATCAAATATGTAGCTATTAGGATAACCTCACACCATGAGTACTTAGGAGTATTAGCTAAAAACATTAGAGATCTTGCAATTTCTAATAGGTGTTTATTTTTCTTTCTACTATTTCATTTTGTTGTGGGGTGTTAGCACATGAGCTTTGATGAATAATACCTTTTTTAACCAAAAAATTCCTTAAAACCTTATTGAAGTATTATTTTCCATTATCGCTTCTAAAAACTTGAATTCTAGTTTGAAACTGTGTTTAGATCATGTTATAAAAATTTTAAAACACCCACTCAACATCTGACTTCTCTTTGAGTAAAAATAACCAAGTGATTTTAGTGTGGTCATTAATAAAAGTTATGAACCATCTTTTTCTAGTTATTGTTTTTATTTTCGAAGGTTCTCAAATATCACTATGGATTATAGCAAAGGGTTTTATGGCCTTGTAAGCTTGTGCTGAGAAAGATGTTTGATGTTTAGCAATTTGACAAATTTAACACTAAAATAAAGATAGATCTTTATTTGTAAAAAACTTTAGAAACAAATGTCCAATATAATGAAAACTTTGTTGTCCAAATCTAAAATTCCATAACATAATTTTATTTTGAAGAAGTATTGAAATAGAATTAAAACAAGTTTTTTGGAATTGCTTGTTTAAGTCATATCCACTTTCGAAAAAACTAAAGACCTCCAACTTGTTTAGCATTGCCAATCATCTTACCTGTGCTCAAATCCTGGAATTGACAATCACATGAAGAAAAATTAGCTCAACAATTTTGGTCAATAGTTATTTTACTGACTCACAAGTTGTAGGGCAATTTAGGAACATGAAGAACAATGTGGAGTGTAAGATCAGGGGAAAGAACAATTGATCCTTTCCCAGCTACTCTTGAGTAGAAACTGTCTACTATTTTAACCCTTTGATTTCCTGTACAAGGATAGTAGGAAGAAAACAATTTATAGGACCAGTCATATGATTTGTTGCTTCAAAATCAAATATTCAAGAATGATCTGAATTGACACTGAAACAAGAGGCAACTAGATACTTACCTTTTTGAACTGAAGAACAAGTAGAATTTGAACTAGAGAAATTTTGAGACTAAAGAATTTTATAGATCTGCTATATTTGTTCCTTTATGAAAGGCTACATCTCAGAAGACGTTTTGGGCCCAAATTCTTTAGTATTAGCTTGGGAGGTCCGATTATTTCTTAATTGTTTTTTCTTCCAATTTTTCATCTTCCCTTCAATTTTTCAGCATGGTTTTTGAGTGTGGATCATATTTACAGTGATCACACCAAGTCTTTTGTTGTTTTTTTCTCTCTCCCTCAATCACTATTCCTTTCAACATGAGGGTAGAACCTTCATCCTTTGATTTGTTGTCACCAATCATCACTTTTCTCCTGATCTCTTCTATCCTTACTTCCAAGAAAACCTCTTTAATAGAGGGTCAAGGCTTTCTTCCCAAAATTTAGCCTCTAATTTCATCCAATTCTTGATTCAATCTCGCAAAAAAACAAAAACTCTATTGTTTTTCACCCATTTTTATGTCGAACACCATCATTCGGACAGTCCCAATTATCTTCATAACATAGGTCCAATTCTTGTCACAAGGTTACAAGTTTGTTACAAAAGAATGTAACGACACAGTCTCCTTGCTTGGCCTTCCAAAGATTTGTTTTTAGTTCAAAAATTTGAGAAGAATTTTCAATATCAAAATACATCTCTTGAACTGCATCTCATACATCTTTAGTAGTAGATAGAAACATATGAGGTTTTCTGATTGCAGGTACCATAGAATTAATCAACCAAGCTATGATCAAAGAATTTTTGAACCTCATATTGCCATATTTGGATCATCCGAAGCTGGCCTTGTTGTCTCTCCAGTCAAATATCTGAGTTTTCCTCTACCTTCAATGACCATCTTTATTGTTTGCAACCATTCCAAATAATTCTGATCATTCAACCTGTGATTCATCAATTGAAAGGGCAAATTTGAGCCAAGAAGATCACAATTATGTTGTACGTTACTTGTCATAACACTAGGATTAGTCACACTTGAACTGCTGAAATCATCGTTGGAGGATGAGGAGTTTCTTTGTTGGCCAATCATCACTAAGTGATAGTCAATTTAGGACTGATTCGAATGAAGAAAGGAAAAAAATATTGTAGGAGAGTCGTGGCTCTAATACCATGAAGAAAGAATTCAAAGTAATTCTTCCTTAATTTTTGTGAATAGTACAAGGAATATAGAGGGCATACAACCCTAATTACCTCCTTAAATTAGGAAGAGTCGATTTATTCTCTATGTAATAAAACCTCAACTAATTAATAGACTATCAACTAATTATCTAAAGAGAATTAGTTAATTTTCTCTAGGGATAATTAGCTGACTGTTTCTATAATATCAACACTATTCATTAATACTAATTAGCTGATATTTCTATAATATCAACACAATTCATTGTTGAATTCTGGACATGAGATTATGTTCAAAATTATCCTACTTTGTAACTAGTAAGGTTTCAATGACACTTTAGTTAGATTACTCGTAGCGATACAAATCTAGATACAAAAATGTAAATAGTGATTTAGTTACTTTTCAATACAACAAAGCATTATTCATCATCTTCAATGCTTCAATATGTATACATAAACCAAGAAATATAGAGCACAAACCTGCTCAACATGATTTAGTCCAGCAGAAGCATCGTGACCAACAATCAATTCCTCCGTAGCATCTTCGCTTGGAACAATAGCAACTTGGCCATCACCCCATTCCTCCTCAATAAATGGAGCATATCGGTTCCCACAAGGTGGTCCTATGTTATTCTTGTGAAACACTCTACAAAGCACATAGGAGTCGTTCTTCAACAAAATAAAGCAAGAGGGTCAGTCTGGTTTGTTCTTTGTGCCTAGTTTTGGAAACAATAATGTCAAATTTTAGTTAACCATAAAGGACAACATTTATTTCTGATGCTGAGACAAAAAACATCATTTATAGCTAAATACATAGGTTACGTACATTTGCTTAAAGTAGAATAGAACTAACACATAATAGTTCAGTTGCTTTTTGGTATCTAAAGCATAACACTAGAGTTTTTTCATTTATGTAAGACTAAAACATTATAAGCAATATCATGCGAACTTGGAAACTAACTTCACATGCACTATATATCCAAGCAAACAAAAAAGAAATCATCAACTATTGTTGTTAAAGCCTCACCTGTGTAGCTCTGAGTCTATCCAATTCTTCATCAACAAGTCGGTACTCATGCATTACCCAATTAGTACGGTGCCCACCAGGTGCACGCCCACTATGAAAAACAAGTGTTTTCTTCATTGCTATGACTTGTGAAACCCTGCAAACCTCCCTGTCCTTGCCAGTAGCTTTCCAGTAACCCTTACCTGTTGCCCTATTCATTCTTGCTCCGTTTCCATATTTCTTGTCTAATGCTCCAAAGAAGTACCACTCTTGGTCTCTGGTTTTCAACCTTGACTTATCTAAAAGAATCCCCAAACAGGAAAACCTTGTTAAGCAACCAGCATCAATAGTTACTGTCTCTGAGAGACAATTAAGACAGATAACATAAAGAAGAATAATAAGCTAGTAGACGCTTTAAAAAAAGTAAAACGATAAAAGGAAATGTCAATCCCCAACCCCATCACCACCACCACCAGAGGGGGAAGATAGAAAAAGAGGAAACCAAATGAAGGTCCTAGGCAGCCACATATAAGCACATTACGCACAGCAAGAATATAAAAGAAAATTTTAACTGGGGTCACCACAACACACAATTTCATTTGCCATAGAAAGCAAGGCATAAACTACCCAAATATCCACACTACTAGAGAAAACAGTTAGAGACGTCAAAACAAACAAATACTAAAATGCGTTTCTATCTATTTCCTTAAGACTGTAAAAAAACATAACAAAACATCTAAACTCAATGTTGCAGAAAATAAAACAAAAAAAAGCAGAACAAGAAAGAACTTAGGTAAACGAAGAAATGGGCACAAGATTAGATAAGGTAACCTGATAGGTTCCAAGGTTCATTCTTGTAGATATCGATTTCTGCAATTGCATCAAAACGAACAGGTTTGTTAGAAACCTTCCGTTTCAAGTAATAGCTGACGAGTTCCTCGTCGGTGGGGTGGAACCGGAACCCAGGTGCCAAAGCCGCGGAAGTTGGCTTAGGTGCGGGAGGAGAGGGTGGCGTGACAGCCCTTGGCGGAGTAAAAGGCGTTTCAGAACCCATAAGGAGAAACAGAATTTGTTTGGATGTGAGCGCTTTCTAGGGTTTGGAGAGACAGACAAGGGTCTGAATGGACCAATGATGAAGAAACAGGTGAATGCCTTAGATGACAAGCAATTTGGTTTCCAATTTTTGGGACGTTACACTGCAGAGTGCAAACTCAATAGAATACTGTGATTTGTTTCTTCTGGTTGGCGGAAGATAACTTACGCTAGAAGTTTATTAAAAGAGTAAAATATAATATTATTTTATTAAAAAACTTACAATAAAATATCATAAAATAAGATAAAATACGAGAGTTTTATATTATATATTGTTAATAATAAAAATTTAGAATAAAATAATAAATAATTTTATATTATATTATATTATAAATCTTTCGTCAAAAATAATTTTTTAATATTATTTTATTTTATTATAAACTATTTCGTTATAATCTATTCACATTTCGTTCCGTTTATTGTAGATACGAATATCCAAGAAGAGTAAAGCACGTGTATTAATATTGAAGGAGACTCTGGGGAGTAAGTAGCCAATCTAATACAAGATGAGATGTGACCGAATTTGAGATTCTTGTTCCTGGTTCCTGGTACACGTGACGCGGGCGCTGTTGCCAAGAACTAAGAAGGCTTCAGTTTAGTGTTGCTTTTAATTGAAACATACACTGTAGCTAAAGTACGCGTGCATGGACTGAAGCCTGTTTGGCCGTTTCTTTCTCTAAAATCTAAACAAAAACAAAAAGGTATAATTAACAAATTACTTCTGCAGTCATTCTCATTTCGGTTCAGGATAATTAACAAATTACTTCTGCAGTCATTCTCATTTCTTATTTCTCATTTCTCATTTCTTCTACTATATACATACATATTTATGGTGTATATAGGAAGGATTCCAATTTCAAATAGCATGACTTGAACTTACCTATGATTTAAATTAGGGATGATAATAGACTGGCTTATATGTCAGACTCTATCAATTTTTTAAAAATATTTTTGGGGGATGGATTACTCATCCCACTCTATGAATTTTTAAGATATTTTTTAAAAATTAAAAATATAAGATAACATATTTTAAAAATTAAATCAAGATTTGGGCTATATAAATTCAGGTTTATTTGAAACATAGCTCTTCTAAATAAAACATCGTCATTTTGCTTAGATCAATCTGAGCTTGAATCTAATTTATAAACTGACTCATTAAAAATAATTAAATTTCAACACGGAGGCTAGCTATTGTCATTCCTAATTTAACTCGTAAGTACAAATTTTCTCAATATCTAAAAGGAACACTATCAAGCCTACCAAGTGATTACTAGCTTAAAAAAATAAAAGGTCGTATCATGCAATAAATTATTAATTATATTATTTATTTATAAGTTTGCATGACTTCATATTATCAGAAAAAATTGGAATAGGAAAAATAGAAATGATAGTTTAAAACTCTCCTATCTTTAATATATAATTTAATACTTTTAATTTTATTTTTGTCATTTTCTTTCCTCTTTCCCTCTTTTTCATTGAGATAATTATCTTTTCTTGAAGAAATGATTTAGACCGAATGTATTACTTTTAAGTATATAAAAATACATTTAGATAAGATTGTAATTCTTAAGTTCACGTTAATTGACTCCTTTTATTAGGACACTTGTATTATTGTAAGGTGTAATTGTTTCAAATACTAAGTACGCTAATGTCACTTTTGACATTCAAGAAAAGAGGTAAGGATAATTTGATTTTTGCGATTGATTTTTCTCCTCAAAGGGTGAGATGATTATTACGTGTCGAAAATTTAGCAAAGTGGAGCCAGTAAGAAGGGCAAGGCTCGGTAGCTTGAATTAATATGCTACTAAAGGCATATTTGTACGAAGCAAATTGCCTATTAAAGTCTAGATGAAATTTATTTTTGAATCATACTAATTGAAGAAAAAGGGCTACTGTAATGTTACACCATAAAAATAGTAAGAACGGCCTCTTGATTAATAGCTTTAGACTGATGCCAGCCAGTAGTAAGGGTATTCGCAAGAAAAAGCAAAAATTAGTTTACAAATAAAATTTGGCTAAAAGTGTTTTTTCTTTTTGTAAGGAAAGCGGGCGAAGCCCGAAAAGAAGTCTCTAACTAACGAACATAAGTAACACCAATAACATCATGAAAGAGCCACGAATTCACCGCATCCGGTGGGCTAGCTAAAGGATGAAAACCCGGACTAAAGTCATAAGCATGATGGGATAAAGCATCGGCGACGAAATTTCCCTCCCGATGTATATGTGTAACCGAAATATTCTCGAAAGACTCCATTCGCTTGCGTATTCGGGCAATCAAAGCGGCAACTAAAGCAGTAATATTTTAAACCATAGTGTTGACGTCAGAATACAAGTTGAACCTCAACATTTAAATTGATCGAAATAAATCCTATTCAAACTTCATCAATTACATGTTATGTCACGTACGACATGATTTTTCTTTAAAACTTATGCTCATTAGTAGGATCATTCCATTATTTCAATAAAAGTGGGTCCTAGAAATTTAAAACTTACTGTTTTCTCTTTGTTCAAAATCCCTAAATCTTCAAATTTTTGCAGAACCAAAACAGGCATTGAACTCATAATTTAATTAATTAGGTTGAAATTGGTTCTATATTCATCTTCGTTGTATGTTCTAGGAGTTAATTAATTAAGCTGAAATTGGTTCCATATTTATGATTTACACTACAAGGAAAATGTTAAATTGCGAAGGAAAAATACCGACGGTATGAAAACCGTTGGAAATACTGACCGAAAATGCGTATCCGTCGCTGAGATTGGTTGTGAAATAAAGTTGTTGCGACGGAAAAACATTCGGTCGCTGAATATTGTGGAGGATATGTACCGACGCATATTTCGGTCGGTAAAGGCGTCGGTGAAAACGTCGGATACGCACCCTTCACTAAACATAAACGACGTCGTTTTGGTTTTAATTAAATCTCCTCTGCTCTTTCCTCCCTCTCCTCGCGCAGACGTACCCTCCTCTCCTTTCTTCCTCCTTCCTCTGCTCGTTTCTTCCTCCTTCCTCTTCCTCGAAGGACGCCGTCGCTCACCGCTCGCCGCCGTCGCTCCTCCTCGTCGTCTCCGATAGGTAAGTAACTTCTCCTCCCTCCTCTCTTTCTCCGATACATGCATGTGAATATCCGAAAGGTATTTGCATTTTTATGTGTAAATTAGAGCTCTTTTATGTA
>JAOSBK010000206.1:21627745-21645221 GCA_027568895.1 Erythroxylum shatona | reverse complement strand
ATTTTCTCATTAATCAAATTATATATACAAATTAATATATTATGAACAAATAATATAACGTAATACAAATAAATAAAGTATATATATAATATTACATTGTTATAACAACAAAAAAATGCAATAAAAAAAATATCATCAGTTCTTATCGACGGAAAATGTTCCATCGGAAACGAGAACGATATTTACCGACGATCAAAAACACCGTCGGAAAATTGGTTGAAGATACCTTCGCCTCACCTACGGAACATAAACCTTCGCTAAATTTCTCCGACGGAATCGCGCTTGCCCTTTTTTGTCGTTATATAAATGCCGACAACAAAGTACCGTCGTTAAAGGCCCTTTACCTACGGGAACTTCAGCGACCGATTTAGCGGCCACCAAATTCCGTCGGTGATTAATTTTACCGATGGAAATGTGTCATTTACCGATGGAAATTTTTGTCGGTAAAATGATAATTTCTTGTAGTGTTTGACAGGGATTGATTATCTTTCCAAGTTATTTGTATCTAATTAGAATACATCTAGGCTGTTATCTCCTTTCATATTATAGTTCTAGGGCTTAAAACTATAAGGCTTGATTATTATTGTAACAGAGGGAGATCATTATTATTATTGAATAAAAAACCTTAAAGATTTTTAATTTATTTAAAGAAAACCTTGATTTAGGTTCTCTATAAGCTATAAATTTTATCAAGCTTGCTAGCGGCATTAACTCTATATCTTATCACTTATAATCCTTTCTTTTGTAAAGTGTGGCGATTCGGATACTTCTTGTTGTGATGTGTTTTCATAGTCTCAAATCAACCTAGTTTTTGATTTAATATTACTTAGTCCTATTTTATTGATATTAAATCTCATAAGTCTTACTGGTGAGGGTCGTATCAATTTATTTTAGCAAGGAAGATATTAGTGCTAGGTGTAATAGTGACTCTAGCTCTTAGCGTTAATAAGACCAACGCTTGTAGTTATATAGATGATGAGCAGCCTATACTAGTGATGAATGACTAATGGATCTTGAATTTTTCCCTCACCTCATAAAGACTTTGATGAAAATTTTGAGTTCAAGTTTATGGTAGACCCCAATGATATAAATATAGTTTAACATCCATATATCTTTAAGTATTAGAAAAGTATAGCCATACGAAAGAGCATGTTTTGCAAGCTTAGTGATAGATAGTTAATTGATTATATTTTTTTACCTCATATTTAATTTATTCTTACTTGATATTTTATACTTTTATTGTATATTTAGTACTTAATATGCTTCAAGTGTGTTTACAGGCGATAATTGCCTTCATGTACCTAAAAGAGAGGAATTCACACGAAAACGTGGCATAAAATTAGAAAATCAACAATATTATGGAAGGAGCACACAGCTGTGCACTTTTGCGATATCCAACGATTTCCAATTATGCACGTTCCTGTGCATAGTCGTACATATAACCGTGCATAACCCAAAGACATAGATTTTTATATAAAAGCGACGTTTCGGAGGCAAATCAGACTAAGAAGTTGCTGACATTGTTTTGAGACGTTCAAAGGTGATTCCAGAGGCAATTTAGAGCTTAAAGAGTGAAAGACGTGGAGATTTTATCGAGAGATCTATCATAATACACGATAGAGAACAATCAGGGAGATTTAGAATTTATGATTATGATGTTTGCTATTTTGTTTTCTGTATATATGGATATGATTTCGTGTTCACCTATGTACAACTAATTTTTATATTAGTATTTAGGCCAGATGAAACTTAGTTGAATAATTTGACATGTTTTGATTCTTTTGTAAATGCAATTGTGTTTGTTGATTATTAAGATCCAATTATCCATTTTATTTATTGCTTATTAATTTGACTTTTAGACTTTAATCTAATTTCATACGAAGCAATTTATAAATCCTAGGTTTGAATAGATCTATTATAATTGGAAAGAGTTGGTTGCAATCCTACATATTGGACGACATAAATCTTCTAGATTATGGTCAAATCTAATAGAGAGATTCATAATACGGTAATTCAATCCTATAAGTTTTAACCTTAGTAATTCGGGTAAAGACCTTAAGATTAGTTGTTAGTAAAATCAAGGTTAGCTACTAGCATACCTAAGGAATCTCCACAGTCCAATTATTCAACATCATAATTGCATGACAAATAATCAATCGATTAAGGGATTAGGTGTAATATCCCGTTTTCCCCATGTTAAGGGTTAAAACCCTAGAATTTTGAATATGAGAGATATTATTAAGAAATTAGGACATGCATTTCACGCCCATGCATCATTTATCATACATACAAGTGAATTTGATTTTTCTGTACACATTACAATGACTGTACATGCACTCATTTGACATTATTGGGTACAGTTGATCTTAATTGATTTATAAATATGATTATGATGTGAATAATGAATATTTTGTCTTGAAAAGTGATTTGGTGAGTATAATTACTGATTTAGAATTTTTGGTGAACATTTAGTAAAATTTTCTGAAATTATGAGTATTTTTGGACTAGGAAAAATGCTAAGTCGTAAGACAATTGATTTATGGCAGTAGACACAAGTGTCAAATGGCAGTTGAAATAATTGACAAATGGTATTAGGATTTGTTGAGAATGTGACATTGAAAATTAGGTGACAATTGGATTAGAAATTAGGTGACAACTGGACTAGAGATTAAATGGTATTGAGTACCATTATTAAGAGAGGTTAATTTGAGTACCTTGCTTTTAACCCATCCACGACATTTTCTTCTTAAAAGACCATCTTTATTCTTTGTCTCTCATGTTTTCCTTATGCTCTTTTTCTTCTTCATCTTTTTAATTTTCTTCGTTCACGACCATCTCACTCTCACCCTCACACATTGAGTTTTTGCTATCCTTCACTTACTATATCTTCATCTTGTTACTAAAAACCTAACCTATTCCTCTTTGAAGAGTCGATGATCGTGTAAGCTATGGAAAGCTAGGGTTCACATGATTTTGAAGAGTTTGGAGTTTTATCAAATAAGTTATACTTTAATCTTCATGGGTAGTTGCAAATGAATCAAATATGATGAATGATTTGAGCTTTGATGACCATGATCATGGAGCTTCATGTATGCTTTAACGTGGGTGTGCTTCATCCAATTCTAATATGGTGAAATCCATTATTAAGGAACAACTCTTTAATCAATTAACTAAGTCATTAATCAAACTCTTTGAAGATAAATATGTGGAGAAGGTTCCCTTTTCCCTCCACCTTAATAAGGCATAAGGTATTTTTTTCACAAAACTTGGCCTTTAACCAAAATAGTAGTGATTGATGTAGTCTGAATTCTTTAAAAATGGAAGCATCTTAAAGGAGCTAAACAAGACATACATTTTCTTCATCCTAAAGGAAAAATTCCCCAAACATTTAAAGGATTTTTTTACCTATCCAATGTTGTAACACAATCATCATCATCATCATACATTGAAGTCCAGCAGTGAAGCAGATCTGGTGGGTCTGATAGTACGCAATGTTACCTTTACATAATAATGAGACTGTAAAGTTGCTAGTTGATAGGCTAAAGCTTGTGATTATATAAGTGGTTGATAACTCTCAAAGAGCTTTCATTAAAGGAACATTAATAGGGGATAATGTGCTAATAGTTCAAGAACTATTTAATAAATAGATAGGAAGCATTTAAATAAGAATTTTCCATCAAAGTTAACTTTAATAAGGAATTTGATTCATTAGACTGAATAGACACTCTATATGCCTTTGGCTTTCTTGAAATGTTTATCAACTATATTACTCAATGTATACCCATTTTCTCCTATGTTATTTTGGTAAATGGGGAGTCTACAAAGCTGGTTAAAGGAGCAAGGGGATTAAGGAAGGGGGACCCCTTATTCCCCTGCCTTTTGACTTTGGCAATATAGGTCCTATTAAGGTTAATTAGAAATATTACTAGTTAAGATAAAAGCTTCATATTTCATTCCAAATGTAGTTCTTTGAGAGTAACCAACTTATCATGATTTGATTCTTTTTTCTAAAGAGAAAAATGATTATTTTAAGTATGAGGGGCGAATTATATGATTATAAGATATACATTGGCTTATCAATCTTTTTTTATGACTTTCTCAATAGGAAGTAATTTTTAAAATTTTCTTTAAAAGCACGCTATTGGAGATAATTTATTATGAATTTTATTATTTTAGTGAATTGAAATGCTTATGTAACTAGATAAGAGTATTGAAGAAAAAGTGAGTTCAATTTATTTTATAAATTTGGAGAATGAATACTTGATAGTCACTATGATGTTCCTTGTTTAAAATGCATATGTATAAGTAACTTTGACTTCCTTTAAGCAATTTTAATCTAAAAAGGAGTGTGAATAAGTAAGCATAATAATTTTAATCCAGTAAGCTTCATACCAATAAAAATTTAAAGATAAAGAGTGGTGTTAGTAGCCATTTGAGATAGAAATTAGTAGAAATTTGGTTAAGTAACAAAGGTATTCATGACAAGGTGTTTACTCTTGCCTAAAAAGACTAAGTGACTTTTCAAACAAGTTTCTAATTATCATGTTTAACTTTATTTCTTATCAGAAAAGGGATGTGAATGTTTGGAAGTTAGAGCATGTTATCGTTTGTATGTTTATTTTGTGCATGGAATTGATTTTTATGATGTAGGTTAAAATTTAGTGAATCATTAAGTGAACTGAATTAAATTATGAATTGATATAAGTAGTGATTCACGTAACATTTTGATGATCCTTTATGATTAATGAGTAATGAAAAATCCTCACTAGTATGATTAACCTACTTAGCACTTTTTGAAATTGTTTGCTATTTAAAATTAAATTATAGCTTGGTTTGCTTAAGGACAAACAATTGCTAATTGTAGGGGATTTTGATGTATGCTAGACATATCACTATTTTTATCATATATTGATTGTATTCTAAAGGAATTTTGAAAGATTTAGTGTTTAACTTAAGAAGTATTGTCATTTTAGGTCTTATTTTTTCCTCTATAAGGAAAATAAGAACAATTTGAGAAGAATTAGATCAAATTAAAGTAATTTTAGAGGAATTAGTGAAGCACCATAGAACACAGTCTCTTACACAGTATCGTATTAAGGGGCACACTTAAAGGTGTTTGGTTCTATTTCTCTTGTGTATACACCTGTTTGGAGCAAGTTGTGGGTTCGAGCCCCTACAGGTCTGGTGTAGGTACTTATATTATAATTGTTAATTTTTAAAGAACTTTTTAGAGAACATAACTACCTGCACGAACTTGTGTTTGGGGTCGTATGGCTTGTTAAAAGTGAGGATTTAAATTTTTAAAGAAAGGAGTAGGTAAAGAGTGTTCTTTAGCCAAGAGACATTCTAGAGCCATTTAGAAGTTGATTTATGTCAGTTTTGATCAATACTGCATCATTATTTGAGGATAAAGAAAGATTTCATGAAGAATTTTTTAGAGATTCAAGATTCAAGAATATTGACTTCTTTATCTTGTTTTCTTTATTATTTTTGTTTTGATATTCTTTATGTGATTATGATCTAATTGTGATATATATTTATGTAGGATGAACCTAGAAGGTAATATACTTTACTTGATTTTTGGCTAGATGAAATTCTAGTTTTCTTAAGATTTATCCATATTTTCACAATTGATTGAACCGAAAGAGAGGAAGTGTAAGATGTGAGATTTGATATTTGATTCATGGATCAATCTTCAAGATATGAGATGTATATTTAGGTCACAATATGGAAGAAGAGGGTTAAGCTTGAGCTATTCAATAGAAAGCTGCAATATCTTCCTAAGTTAGTGTAAAACATAACAAGAGAGTTTATAAAATGAATTAGGTTATCTACATTTGAAAGTTAGTTTAGTATATTAAAATATGAATAGGTTATATGTCTTAAGAGAGAATATGATCTAAGTTAGTAAATCTTACTAGTCCAAAAAGCTAGAGTAATCTATTAAACTAATGCGAAATTGAATACATTATAGTCTTAGGGAAATCTGGCCAAATTTTAGTCAATTCATTGATTGCCTTACTCTTTCTCATTACTTTATTTAGTGTTTAGACTTGTTATTTTATTTATTTTCTTATTTGATCATCTATAATCATTGGTCTAGCTTCTTAAGTTTATAAATAGTGGGTAGTTTACTGACTATTCTTATAGGATCAACTTGTACTCGCCTATATTAGTAATAGCTAGATTGTTTAACAAAATACTAAATCAAGGATTGAGTCTAGCATTACATAGTTTAGAGTGGAGGCTAACAAAAATTTAAGGTTAATATCCCAATGCAAATACTGCAATTTTATACAAAATATGTAATATATTCAAGCTTAATAGAGTTTAGAGGATACTATATGATTAAGATTGTTCCTTTTCATACTGAGGGACTAAACTAAATCAGGGCTAAGACCACTACCTTTAGGATACATCAACATATGGAATGTTCTACCTGAAATTTTTTTAACCAAACGTCTATCTAGCATGAATGATAAATATTAAGAATGCTATCTTCTCCTTCTAACAGCTAGTGGGTGAGACATTATATAAAACATGGGAGATATGGATGGAGTTACTAAAAAAATACCCAAACCATATTCTTAACTTGAGTTTACAGATATGAATTTTTTATAGCAAATTAAGCTACCCAATTAAGCTATTGTTATATAAGTCTTCTAGTAGGACCACTCGAGAAATTGCAAAAACTAATTAAAAACATATAAGTAAATAACCACTAGTAGAGGAATTCGAGATTAAAGTCAAAGATAGGTAGAATATATTATATTGATATAATGGTGATATTATAAGCAAAATTAGAAAATTATAGCGAAAAGATTGACAATATAAATATAGCAACTCAACTATTATAGGTAACAAGTACAACATTTGTGGTAGGGGACACCAAATCATGAATGTCAAGTGACGTACAACTGGTTTCAATAGACTAAACAAGCTTATTTCATGGGGATTTGACCTTAACAAACCCTATAATAACACATAGAATCTGTGATAGAGTAACATCAAAACTTTTCATGGAGTAATTAACGACATCAGAGATAAGTGACTTTGTCCAAATTTCAACAACAAAAATAAAATAATTGAAGCTGGATCCCAAGGACCTTATGACTAAGTTTGTTATTTCATTCGAGTCATATTTCAAAAATCAAAATGCTTCCATCCATAAACTAAAAGTGTCTATTTGTTAACTTGCTAAGCTTATCTCTGAAAGGTAATTGGGTACTCTAACTACCAATACAAAGCCAAACATAAGAGAGCTTCTGAACGCAATAACTTTGAGGAGTAGAAGAAAGCTAGCAGTTGAAGAACCAAAGATAGAAATGATGGAAAAATATGTTACACAAAAGAAAAAGGAGAAAGGGAAAGATAGGGATGAAAAGCCAAAGAAGGAAGTGGCAAAAGTGTAAATCGAATATACTTGAGAATACTTTAGATAAATATAAAGGAAGATGAGTTTAGTAAGTTTCTAAAGCTTTTTTAAAAATTATTTAAACATTCATTTTGTTGAAATTCAGATTCTAAAGAACTAAATACTTAAAGGATCTCCTCTCTATTAGTAAAAAGCTCAAGGAGTTAATGTTAGTCAAATTAAGTGAAGGGTGCTTTTACATCCTACAAAAAAAGGTACTCTAAAAGATCAAAGATCCAAGGAGTTTCATCATTCCTTACTATATTGATGGCTTGTTAATCAAAAGGGAATTAATAAATTTAGGAAGGGAAATTAATTTGATGCCTTATAACATATTTAAGAAATTAGGATTAGATGAACATAACCGAACTAAGATGACTATTCAATTTGATGATAAATTAATTTTCTTGGGGGTATAATACAAGAAATTTTTGTTAGGATAAATTCATGTTCTCTGTGTACTTTATGGTTTTGGACATGAAGGAAGATATAGAGGTTCCTTTGATCTTAGGATGAACTTGCCTACATATTCTTAAGGCTATAATAGATAAGCATGATATAACATTAATCCTAAGGGTAAAAG
The DNA here is from genome assembly GCA_027568895.1 of Erythroxylum shatona. NCBI lineage: Eukaryota > Viridiplantae > Streptophyta > Magnoliopsida > Malpighiales > Erythroxylaceae > Erythroxylum > Erythroxylum shatona. The sequence goes on along the minus strand of JAOSBK010000206.1, from coordinate 21,637,224 downwards.
ATAAGGAAGTAGTGCTTAAGATATCTAAAACCATAAACCTATCATTGATAAACATGAAACTTTTTTCTATTTAGATGTGATTAATACTAAATTATCTCTTATTATGTAGGAAATAATCACATAAGATCTCATAGAGGTGTGCATTAGGCAAAGAGAAGAAAGTAAGATAGATTGATCTATTCTAATAAAGCATATGACATCCCTAAAACCAAATGAGCCAATGAAAAAGAAAAAGAAAATTAAGGCAAGTTAATGAACACTAGAATATTAAAATTAAGCCTTTAATTGAGTAGCCTATAGGGTAAAAGACTTGAATAAGAAATCTCGATAAAAGATGCATAAAAAATGTTTATTGGGAGGTAACCAAATGATTTAGGTTTGTTCATTTCGAATTGTTTTGTTTACTAATAGTTTTAGTACGTCTTCATTTCATTTTGATATTTTGAAGTAGTTTGTAACTTATGGCTTTCATTTTGATATTTTGAAGTAGTTTGTAACTTATGGCTTGAAGTACATGTTTATTATTCTGAACTTTTTTCTCAAGGCTATTCATCTTGGGTTTAGTGACATATGAGTTTTTCAGGATAATAAAAAACATAGTGCTTAACTTGGGACCATGCTTAACCTATATTAAGGCACAATAAGTTATACTTGATAAGTTAAAAGCAATAGAGACAAATATGGTGGACATATTTCATCATATGTATCTAGTGTTAAAGAACAACTCCATGTATTTAACTCTCATGTTTGCTTCATGTCAAAGAACTTTAAAAAGTGTCATACAAGTAGAAAGAAATAGAAAGTAATATGATGAGAACACTCTAATGTATCCCTCCCATATTATTAACCACTCTTGTGTGTCTGTCACCAATGTTCTGTACTTTAAAGGTGCAATGAGTAACATTATGAAATATGGTAGCTGACAAGCTTAGTCACCACCATGACTAAGCTTATCACAGTGGTAACACTTTAGTCACAGTGGTGACACATTAATTACCACTGTTTTAACATAAAATTTATGTTACCTTTTATTTTTCATGCAAAATTCACAAAACACTCCTTTCAACCTTCATGCAACATTCACATACATTTTCACTTAATTCATTCAAATTTGGGTTAAAAGCACATGAATTTGTAACCAAAACCAATATTTGAATGCTAACAAAATCAATAGAAATTAGACACAATAGTAGCATGGTACTGTAGACTCCATGTTTCCATCAACATCCAGGATTAAAATATACATTATGATAGACGCTTCCTTGTTCAGTCCTAGGTAAAATGTAAACTTGTCTATGCTAAAATGGACCAAACATAGTGCATTATTATTTTCGTGTTTGTATATACAATTTGAGAGAAATCTTTTGAAATGCAATCATAACACTGTCTAGTGTAGCTATTGTGTAGCTTAACATATATACATACAATGTCTATGTTTATTCTTGCATGAAAATGAATTTCAAAGTTTAATTAACACTATCTTAATATAGGGCACGTTAGGTGTTAAGCAAGTTTTATATGTAATAAAACTCTCAATGCCCACAAGTATATGCATCATAACTTGTAATATTAAAAGGTATTGATCCCACAAGGAGCTAGCTAAAATGAATTGAATCTAACTTTGTCTGAGGTAATAAAATATGATATGAGTGAAAAATAATAACAAAAATTAAAGCAATTAAATAAAATCAAGAAAATAACAAATAATAAGTGAGCTACCAAATTAATGTAAGGTTGATCAAGGATGAATGCTTGGGATTTATTCTTTCATTATTTTGTTCCCTCAACTTTAATTGTTCCAATTATGTGTTGACCATAGATTTCCTAAGGGATTGATTACTTTCTCTTAAGACTTAACTGATTATCTCTAATTGAATTCGAAAATTCCAGATTTTTCACCTCTCAATTCATAAAACTTTCCTAACATTTTCAACTAGATTTGATGTTATCTAATGGATAATCAAGTTCTCACATGAGATCTCTCTTAGAATGATAGTTGATTTAATAATCGCATGACATATTAATTCACTAACTCTCATTGCATAAATTAATCAAATTACTTTTGATTAATTCATTGCTAAAGTACGAACATGCACCATTAGCACAACACAGAATATGTATTACATCAATAAAGATAAAGTCACAAAATAACTACAGCATAAGCCCTAATATGGAAATTAGAGCATCATGAACGTAATAAACATCTGGAAATTTAGTTTACACATTAAGTATTAAGAAAATAAAAAAGGAGAAAGAAAGAAAAACTTTATTTAAAGCTTGATTTGAAAAACTAGAAATCTTAATGTCTCTCTCGATCTTCCTTTTCTGATCCAGTTTTACAAGATAACGGCTGTATTTTAAGGATTCATAAGGTTCTTAAATAGTCCCAGAGGGTCTTAGGGGGTGTAACCATGTCTCCTTCGTATAACCCTTGTGTTTTACAAACATTGACCTGTGTTTACCCTAATATGCAGCCATGTAGCCATTATGTAAATCCTATGTTCCTTAAACACTAAATCATTTTGCACTTGTGTCATTAACATAGTATCTCTATAGGAATGTATAACTACCATGTTCAATCATGATATAGGATGCTTCTGGTTATGCAAACACATCACTTTCTTCTAGCTTTCTTCTCCACCTCCTCTTAATCAAACTTAGTTTTCCTTAAATTCTTTAACTAAATTCAACCTACCTGCTTCAATTATATCATATTACTAGACATGGAATTGTAGAGTCATCTTTGTTATTCTTCTAGAAATCATCCCCCATCATTTACTCTTCATATAGTACTCAATATAGATTTATTGGAGGTGAATTTATGACTTGCTTATTTTGAATTTTGGAAATCCATTATGGGAGCGTTGCTTGGGATTATTTTACATGAATTATTTCCTAAATTCAAGTTTTGATTTTATGAATTTATAGGATGAAAATGTTTAATTGTGGACCTTCTTAGCATGTCCTATTGTTGTTTCTTGTTTAATTATAATGGTTTATCACTTTTTGGTAAATATGATTATCACTTTTTAAATGCTAAAAGTTGTTATTTTGGCTAATGAATGGTCAAAGTTTGGATTTAAGGATAAATTTCTATTGGATATTGATTAAATTGAATAGTAAACTCCTAAAATTTTGCAATGTCGTTTTGTTTATGAATGGATATGAGTGGCATATTAAATGTTGAGGTTAATTTTCTTTGCAATTCTGGTGAGTTGTTAGGTATTTTTATTAATTAAGTAGTTAATTGGGACCTAATTTCATATAGAGACATTTTAATTTTAATGGTTGCAAAAATTTTAATTGAAATATTCTTGATGTTGGGTGCTACAATGGACTCACCTTATGCTTACCTTATATAAAAATGTGAGAACTTAATTATTATGATTGATGGCTTTTTGTCTTTTTTTAGGTTAACTATAACCTATGACAAGTCATATGATATCTATAGCACAATATAAGTGGGACAAAGAGCAGTACTACTGCAAAAAATAGAGATATAAAACTTTTACCTTATAAGAGGATGCTCATATAGATCTAGAGTCCTAGCACCTACTTGTTGCAAATTTCCTGGCTAATGTTCCATATAGGGAACAACCTAATCATTTGTTCCTTCATTTCACGAGTGGGCTTCATTTAAGTGATATCAAACCCTTTAGACCAAAAAATTTGAGGTCTCACAAGATATAGATTTTGGAATCTTAAGAGAGAAAGATTTTAGGACAAAGTTGCACAGGATGGTGGATTTTGACAGTTGGCTAGAGTTTTTTAATATTTGAGATCCAATGTATTGGGAGTGAGTGATATAGCTAATATGTATGTTTCAATTGGATGAGAGGAAATTTGTTTTGGATAATGACTTAATAATATAATTACAGTAAGGGGCATGCAATCATTTCGATTATAACCAATTTGGTGCAATTAGAGTCAAGTCAATTATAAACCAATTGCTGAGCAAACTAGGAGCCTAGGTGATGAGCAAGATTTGATGGTTATTTACACTTCCCTCCTAATCAGTATGGAAATATTGAGGGTAATAAGGATGATCGAGCTACAAATGGATGTCTGTGGACAACACTTTTCAGTCATCAGAGCACCACCAAGAGTAGTGAAAGAGATACCCATATAAAGAGAAGTAGGAAAGAGCACATGTACCACCATATGAACTAATCACTTCAACAACACACCTACCACTCACTATAATGTATGTTAAGCAGTATTACATTGGATTTAAGACACGTTAAGAAGATTGGCATAGCTTATAGTTATTAAGATATTGCCACTATCAATTTTTCCCCTACAGCTAATAGTTATAAAGCCTAACCTAAAGATCAAAGGTCATAAAAAGATCGAGCTAATAGTTACAGAGTCAGAGAAAGAATTGAGCCATATGGAGAGACTAAACTAACACTTGCATAGCCATTACTGAGCAACTTAGTAGACATGATATTAGTTGATGAAGTGGTCAACTTAATGAGAAATAAATATTGAGAAAAATCAACAAGTCTAGCAATGCTCTTTTATTTTATGTCAGGGAAGAATCGATTCTTTTATTTTGTGTTTCCTTTCCTTGATTATTTATTTTTATTTTTCTTTACATATTATGTATATGATAATGTACAATGTAAGTAGGGGGATTTAGGTGCCTATGCTTATCAAATTTGATATGAGTAACTTAATAAGGAGAAATTCTAGAAAATTTTTAATTTGAAAGACTATTGATGGGGATAGTTCACTATGAGTTTGGTTGTTATTGCAAGTTGATCTATTTAGGAAGCTAGTTATGAGCTTTGGTGATTAAGTTGATTTCAATTTTCCTAATCAATTTTGACAATGGATACTTGATTTATACTAAAATACTTCTATATAAGTTTTATATATAATTAAGTTAAATGTGAATTTTTAAGTATTTTTTGATCCCATAAAAAGAAAAAAGTATGAATAAGTTAGCATAGAGTAATTTAGTCTATTCCATTCAAATCAAGTAAATAGGTTGAAGTTAAAGAATGATGCAAATATCCAATTGAAATGATGAACTAATTGAGTAGCTAAGAGTATTCATATAATAGCCAGTTTTTCAAATTGAGGGATTAGAACCCTAAACTATTGCATATAAGCTATATCATTGAAAACTCATGAATTGCATTTCATTCACATACATATCAATAGCATACACACATGAATTATGATTTAGTACACATTGCATAGAATGTATATGGACTCAGTTGACTCATTTTAGGGTATGAAAAGGTTAAAATGATCATGATGTAAAATGTGTATTATTTATGCCATGCATTTTGGTTTGATTGATTACAAGTAGTAAAATTTAGTGCAATTGGAAAATTAATGAATTAAAATGTACATTTGGTCTAGGAAAAATTCCAAGTGGTAAGATAAATGATTATATGGAAAATTAGGATGATTAAGCCTATCAATAAGTGACATTTGGCATAGATGAATAAGTGACATTTGGCATAGCTAATTAATTGACAAATGGCATTGATTATAGAGTGACAACTGGACTAATAACTAGGTGACATTTGGTGGCCTAGGAAGATGATAAGTGGCTAGCATGCTTAAGGACACATGTTAATCTAAATTAATGACACCTTGCACCTAGTTGAATTAAGCAAGTGTTAGAAAGTTTCTACTGTTTTCCTCTTCTTTCTTACCTCTCTCTACTGAAACCTACATCCATCTCCTAGCTTTGCATTTTTGGTTTAGGTCTTCTAAATTGCTACACCAAAATCCGTTCTTTTATCCTCACAAAGTTAGGTAAAGAATAAGAAGATAGTTGTTCTTGTTATAGCCTTTGATCGTAGTTGAAATCCATTCAATTCCCACCTTGAATTTGTGATGATTTTTGCATGCATAGAGAGCTGAATTAGCTTGATCTTTAAGCTAGAATTTGTCCTAGACAAGTAAGTAAAAGATTGATATTTATGGCATGTTATAATAGAGAATTTATGATGATGAAATTGGGATGAATTGTAAATGATATTGATGATGAATTCTGCTGGAAATTTCTGCATGAACTTAGAATTTTTTTTGTTCCTAATGTATGAACAATAGGTTATGGATTGTTTTATGGATGAATTAGATTAGGGTTTTGTAACATATCGTTCCCATATTAAGAGTTAGAACCCAAAAATACGGTACATATGAGATCAAAGAGAGATTAAGAAAACTGCATTTTCATGCTCATGTGTAATGTTAGCATACACACATATGAATTTGAGTTTTTGCACACATTAAAATGACTATACGTGCATTCATTGGCATTCTGAGTATAATTGATTATAAATGTGCATATATGAGAATTGTGAATTATTTGTATTCAAAAACGAATTGGAGAAGTATAAATATTGGATTAGAATTTTGGTGAATTTTAGGATAAATTTTCAAAAAATGTTGGGTATATTGGCCTAGGAAAAATGCCACTTGGCAAATAAATTGATGAATGAAAATATAAATAATAATTAAATGATATTGAAGAAATTTCATAAATGACTTTGGATTTATTGAGAAAATGATATTGAGAATTTGGAGACAATTAAAGTAGAAATTTGGGAGACAAATGGACTGATTATTAAGAGTTATGTAGTAGCATAAGTGAAAGGCATTAGTATTTATTTTATGTGGTAAGTGTCGTGACATGTGTCATGACACTTACCAAGGTTTTTAACCCACATTTATTTAAATATATGGAAAGACCATCTTCATTTTGTCATGTCTTTCATTTTTCACGAAATACTCTCATCTTCTTCATCTCTTTTTCTTTCATACACGATGCACTCATAACCCACCCATCAAGGTTGAGCTTTTGTATCATCCTTCACCTTACCACTTCAATACTTTGTCATGTTCTTTATGTTGATAAAAACCCAACCAATTCCACCTTAAAAAACTGATGATGGGATGATGCTTGGAGGTTAGGATTATTTGAACATTTGAAGCTTTGGAGCTAAACATGTAAGTTAAGCTTTGTTCTTCATGGGCGATATAAATAGTAGCATATATGATGATAGATGGTGATATAGGAGTAAAATATATGTACAGAAAATTGATAATGAATGGGTACATATATATGTTCTGTTTTTGGGTTAATGATCAAATACAGACCATGATTTGTTTGTGATTGAAATTGAACTGAAATGGACGTAAGAATGAAGAGCAAATATTGAGAAAATAAGCTAGAAGTGATAGACTAAGCAAAAGAGATTAAACTAAGATGAAAATGATGATGACGAGTGTTAGAAAATGTACAGATGCAATGTTTTCACTAAACATACATCTGTATTTTTGCCATATCTTGGTCTGTAGACATACAAATTGGATGCTTTTAAGTTCAGATTAAACTAAAGATTATGGCTATATTTATGATGAAGAAATTGAAGTTGAATTCTGTCTCAAAGAGTTTTAAAATTTAGTTCGAAATTGAGTTTGTGGATTCTGTCATGGTTTGGAATAGTTTATAGTATTTTTAGCATAACTTTCAGAATATTGAACCAAATTGCATGCAATTGGTTTCATTTGAAACTTAAGACGTAAAGGATCAACTGTTTAGAAGAGTGTTTTACCTAAATCCTTCATTTTCCTTGTCAAAAGTTCCATGAAAGTGTGAACCAAAGGTTTGTTTTAGAGAAGAAGAGACTTTGCAGCATTTGAATTTGGAGAAGAAAAAGAGTGGTTGCATGATTGTGACTTTTTGGAGAAGTTCGAAAAAGCACAATCGTGACTTTTTTGATCCAACTTGAACCTACGATCATGACATTGAATGCGCTGAAGTGGACTGATGTGAACATCCTTCACTTTTTTGATCATAACTTCTTCTCCCGACCTCCAAATGAAATGAGACTTGAACCATTGGACTCGTAACTCATTGATCTTCATCTCCACCAAAATTTATGACCATATGAAATCATTCTAGAGAGATTGATTGATGAATTTGGGACGAAATTGATGAGGAGTTCTAAAAAATGATAACTGAAGTATTTTCACGGAACATACTTCTGTATTTTAGACATAACTTGTTATGTAGTTATCCAAATGGAATGATTCTTAATTTATATTAAAATTGAGACATAGGGCTACAATTGTTATGAAGAAATCAAATTCCAATTCTGTCTTAATAGTTCCAGAATCTGACTTGAATTTGGGTATAGAATACTGTTATAGTTAAGGAATGGTCCGAATTATTTGGAGTATAACTTTTGGAATATTGAACCAAATTGAATAATCTTAGTGTTATTAGAAACTTAAGGCAATAGGTAAAATGTTATTACAAGAAATTTTTACTAAATGACCTCATTTTCATTGCCTAATTAATCAAGGAAAATAGACCCAAAGGTCTGGAATTTTGGAGAATTTATAAGAAAGAATGAGAGTTTAGATATTATATGATCATATAATATTATAATAACAATAGTGAATGAATTGTTGGTATTAAAGTGCCAAATACATGTGTATAATGGATATAAAGGGGTTCATATGATTGAAGTTGTCATTCAAGAAGAGGAGTAAAGTGTGAGTAAAGTGTATCTAGTAAAAGTGAATGAGAATTTGATTTTTATTGGAGCAAATAATGCTAAAATGAAATGACAAGTAATTGAGTTATAAAATAAGAATGAGCACATGATATGAAGTTTGATAAAGTGCCCAGGATTGTCATTGAGCACGCATTATACATAGTCCATTTATACAATTGCGCATAAATAAATGCTTATAATTGTGCCATTATTAATGAGTGTGCAATATGTGTCTTGCATAAATGGGTTATGCAGGTTAAGTGTCCGCATTTAGGCATTTCCAAAATTTGGAAGCAAATGTTAATCTAGAGTGTACTGTGAGTAGACCTAGATGGTCTCATTTCATTGTTTATTTTGTTTAAATTTTCGTATTGATTGAGAACTGAATGATTATATAAATGTGATTGATTGTGTTGGTTCTGGACAGAAGGTCCGATGATGTGATGAATTGATTGGAATAATTGAAGTGTGACTTGTATGTGAACGAGATGAACTAAGTGTACATAATTTGTTGATAAATGTCTTTTAAATGAGCATTTGCATGTAAGTAAAAATGTGATTCTCAATTTAATGTTGAATGCCAGACTAAGGTCCGATGATATGGGAATGTGATTGAATGGGATCATGCAAATTTGATTGATGCATGCCATTTCATTAATGCATGAAACATAATGACAGTTGTGACTAGAGTAGTTACTGATTAGAGCTTAAAGCTCAACGAGTGAAAATGAGCCTCGAGCTCAAAAGTGATTAAGAGCCTAAGGGTCACTATGTTGGACCCCGATCCTTGAGTGGAATTTAGAATTATAAATGAAATTAAATGAGTATTTTAGTATATGTATTGTGTTATGTATGTAATTATACTTAAAGGAATTTGATAAGAAAAGAATTGATTGATTTTGATAACTTTGGGATTTGAATAGATTTGTATGGGTTATGAAAGTTAAAGTG
>JAOSBK010000206.1:21598620-21612734 GCA_027568895.1 Erythroxylum shatona | reverse complement strand
ATCCCTCTTGAAGGTTGAGAAAAATCAAAACCTAGCTCAAACCTCTCTTTTCTCTCTAAACCCACGACACTCTCTCTCCCTTCTTTCTTATTTTTGTGCTCTCTCTCTTCTTTCTTTCCTCACCAATGTTTTTGGCTTCTAAAATGCAAGCCAATAAATTCCTCTTCCCATTTTTCCCCTCCTTAAAAGCCTTAAAGCCTTCCCACTTAAATGATCTCCACAAAATACCCTTTTGCAACTTATCACTTTAATTTTAATTCAATTCACCTATGTAACATAATCTCATTAACATTAACATGTTAATTGACTCCAACATACATTAATCTAGCAAGGCCCCAGAATAAATCTAATCATGCTTATTTATCAAGAAACAAAATTTGGGGGCTAATAAATTAAAATTTAGTTTCTTTAGAACACTTGTATATCTATGTCTCTAGTTTATTTACAAACAAGAATCATCATATTTGGAGCGCTACCGATCAAGATATCATCAAAATATTGAAGCATATTCAGTAAAATGACCAGTTCATGCTCTTCCAATTGATACCCTTATTTTGATTCAATCAATCTCTCTTAAATAAATGCCAAAAGCTATAAATATTGTTGGAGAGATAAAAGAATGTGTTATGAACCAATGGTTCAAAAATTAGGTCATTTGGAGGTTTAGAGAAGAAGTTATAACAAAAAGATCAAAGTATGTTCAGAAAATAGCCTTCCTTGGATAATTAGGCAAGTCACGATCGTGCACATGCACGACTGCGACATTCGGGTGGTCCTGCAGAGTCATGAGTGTGCGCATGCACAATTGCGACCTTCTGGTGGTCCTGTGAAGTCGCGATCGTGCGCATGCACGACCGCGACATTCGGGTGGACCTATGACTCTTTCTTCTTCACCAATATCTCAAATTCAAACTTCCATAACTTTGGATACAAAACTCCAAAATTTACAAACATTATATCAATATAAAGCTAAAGAAATGATCTACAACTTCTATAGAGAGCTTAAAAACAATTTCTACATCTATAAGGGTCAACATTTCAAAACAATATAGCTGTCCCGAATGTCCCTCTTAAACAGCATCACAAAATTCCAATGATCATATCTTTCAACTCCATTGTCCAAAAATTTCAAACTTTATATCATTGGAAAGCTCAATAAATAATCTACAACTTCTAAGCAGAGAACTTTGTCGAATTAAGCCTAGATCAACCCAGATTTTTTGCTGAAGTCAAAAACCCAATTTGACCCTTATGAAAAATGTGAAAATTTGAATGTACAAACTTGGAATATTATGAACATGACCATTCAACTACCAATATTATTTCATTAAACTCTTTAATCTCTACTCACTGTACCCATCACATTCAACTACATCTCACCATTCATAGTGTCTATTTCTCTTATCCATAACATCTCACTTATAGGCCACCACAATTCATGTTCAAAGTTCATCAACTCAATTGGATGACTTTTCCAATTTCTTCTAATTTCAACTCAACAACAGCCATACACAATTCATATTTCATTAACAACAAAAATAGGAGTTTACAAAGCTTTAATGGCTTTCTAAGCCACATTACATCATGGTATCAAAATCCAAATTACAAAAGATACCAAAACCAATAATTCTCAAAATGCATATAAAGATTTGCTTTTACAAAATCTAACTTAGTATACAAAAACATTGCAAAAGTAGAATGGTGCCTCAAATCTGGGTTACTCGACCTCCTTCTCTTCACCTAAAGATGGGATGAAAAGGGGGTGAGCTTGAAAGCTCGTGGGTAATAAATTTATAATCGAGAAAAAAGCAAAAATCATTTTCAAAACTCATTGCCATTGTACATTTTCGTAACCATAGAAATTTTGCAGTAAAAAAAATCATCAAACACTTATTTCTTAAATTTCTTAATTTATCAAACAATTCATGAGCAATTTTGAATCATGTATGCATCAAACTTATCAACATATCATGAGCACATAAGCATATCAAAATGGTTCGAAAGGTCCATAAACATAACTAACTAACACATTTCCATGAAATGGGCCTGTATAGCCGTGAACAGAATGAACTAACACAATCCCACATATTGATTTTGTGTAGTCATAAACATGAGGGAGTCCATGAAGGAGCTCCAGGCCACTAGCGGGCAGGCGGGAGAAGCCTTTAGTTGAAGTGCACTTGACATACAGAATGGACCAAACCAAACCCACATAACATGTATTTCATAACTTGTAAACTTATTGCCAAATGTGGCACATTTTCAAAACTTGATTTTTCAAACATAACATCTTTTCAAAACCATTTCCACAGTCTTTTCATAATTCATCAACACAAATGCTCATACCAAACACATAACACATTCTCAAAGCATTCACAGAGTTATAAAGTATGTTCATGAAATAGTTGAAATCATTTATTTCCATTAGTTAAAAGAAAACATAATGGCTTATTACTTAATTATAAAACCGTAACCCACCTTGATTTCCTTGCTTAAAACTTTGCTAAAAAATGTTCCTACTCTTGCTCCTCTTGCCTCCTTTGATTTCCTTTATCAAAGACAAAATTTCCATATTAATAGGGATTCAAATTGGAGATCCCACAAGACATATTCACTAAAATTGATCCTAGAATTCTTAAACACATACATTTCTTAAGTTTTATGAACCAAAACTCTTTTAAAAATTCAAAAGACTAAAATCAAACTTACCTTGAATCTTCATCAAATGAAGAGTTTCTTGGCTTGAATGAAAGCTCTTCTCTTCCTCTACCTTTTCTCTTCTTGAATAACTTCAAAATCTTTCTTAAAAGCTAAGAAAAGATCAACCCTAACTTGGTTTTCTCTTGCTTTCTTTCAAACCACTGAAACTCTCACTTTTCTCTTTCTTCTTTTCGTTATTTTCTTCTTCTCTCCCACTTATCACATTTTTGCTTCTTCCTTTAAAGCAAGCTAACACTTCTTATTTCAATTTTGCCATTAATGATTCTAAATTGTCCATTTTCCCTTCCTTATATGCCTTGTATCTTTTATCCTTAAGTGGTCTTCCAAAAATGCTCTTGAACATCCTTATTACCTTAGTACTTAATTCCATTAACCCATGTCATATAATCTTACTAACATTAATATAATAATAACTCAAAAAAAATAAATCCATCAGAACCTCAAAATTCATTTAAATCATACTTAACTAGAGAAAAAAAAATGGGCGCCAACAAGGAGCTTCCACCACCGAGCACAACACCGACCGGCGTCTGACAGGAAAGGGGGCGGAATCATCACCAGAGGAGAGGAGAGATGTTGCGAGAGGGAGGAAGGGAGGAAGGAGAAGCTGCGGACGACGTTGGAGACCCAATAGGGGGAAGGGATATTTCAGTGGCTTTTAACCGACAAAAACGACATCATTTGGTGTTAAACCAAACAACGTCGTTTTCATTAACATTTTAACGTTCATTTGTCAAAACGACGGCAACGTATTGTTTTAATATTTACCGACGGTTTATTAGCGATGACATAAACCATTGTAAAACCCCATTTTTCCACTTCTCGCCTTTTTCTTCTGCCTTATTCACCGACGGTTCCTCAGCCGTCCCTAATCATAAATTTTCTACACATATTTTCCGACGATTATAGAATTTCCGTCGACAAACCACGACTTCCTCCCTTTTTCAGCTATGGACTTTTATTCCGTCACTAAATGGCTTTTTTTACGGAGTAGTTTTCCAACAACATGCAATTTCAGTCGCAATTTTGCGACAGAAACTCAACCGTTGCCAACTTTTCGTCAGTAATGCCTTCATTTCTTGTTGTGTTCATACGTTTGATCAGAACCAGTTGTCATGCTGAGACTCGAATACGAGACGTGGAGTTGCACTAGGCCCATACATGGAAATCTGATACCACTTGAACTAAAAGTTATAGCTTGTAATTAGGGTACTTCAAATCCTCTATAACACAGACTTAAGTAACTTGATTTCTCCTTACCTTCAACTCGAGTTTTGGGTAACAACGTGGTATCAAAGCTCAGGTATGAGCCTGAGGCTTAATCCCACGTTACAGGTTCGATTCCCAGTGCAAAGGACTAGGTTGCAAAGCAGAAGCGTGGTGGATTTAATTAATTTGGTTCCAAGCAAAGTTTTGCTACCCAAAACTCGAGTTAAAGGTAGGGCGGAACCAAACCACCACACTTCTGCTTTACAACCCAGTTCGTTGCGTTGAGAATCGAACTTGCAACGTGGGGAGGCCCATACATGAGCTCTGATATCACTTTGCTACTCAAAACTCGAGTTGAAGGTAGGTCGGAACTAAATTACTTAAATCTATTGGTTCTATAATTTTCTAAAAAGAATGTGGGTTTAAGGTTGTTACGCACCTCAAGATTAATTAATTACGGTCCTAAGATAGATGCTAAATAATATTTTATAATTTTACTGTGTTTGAATTCTTTAAACTTAAAGTTCGAGCTTAAATATCTAAAATTAGGTCTGATAAGATGACATGATCTTTTCTCAATAGAGTTTTTCAATGTTGGTACGTTGATGATCAAATTAATAAGACTTGAGGAATATAGTAAATGAGAAATGGTGTGTCTAGAAAGAGTGGACACCTTTTTGAAGTAACGATTACTTTATAGTAATTTATGGTATATTGCTACTTTATCATTATCCATTTTACTACTACGCTAAGACACCAAAACAAGAAGAAGCCTCCAAAAACCTTACCAGGTAGCGGAACTACAGCTCATTCATAAAATCAAAAAACAGAAGCTCCACAAATCACCATAGACAATACATGCAAGAATCAAAGTATAAATCTCCGAGGAGATTTGACAAGAGCAGGTGTTGTCGTGCAATTCAATAGTTGTAGTATTTTAGTTAATAAGTTTGCTTTGTGTGGGGTACTCTCTCGTCTCTGCATGTTGCACAGATGTTGAGTCTACGGTGCTTCCTCAACTACAAGTTTCATCGCTAGCTCTGACACTTCACCACACCTAAAATTAGAATGTCGTGTTTGTTAAATTTCTCAACATTTAAATTATTAAAACTTGGTTTATCCAGTAAGCCGACTACTTAATACACTAGTGGACAATGATATTAATAATGTACATTTTTGTCTTAAGGTTCACACTTTATTCCATGTCCATCCATCTAAAGAACCAACCCCACCAGTGTCTCCTCCCTCGTTCTTTACGAAGTTTCCTTAATTGTTGTGATATAAGTGTTTTCTGGTAAAGTTTGCTTCCAGCTTCTTTATGTGTAGGAAGAAAGAATGAAGGGCAAGTCATGCAGTTATGATTATTCATTCAAGATTTTGCTGATTGGAGACTCTGGTGTTGGAAAGAGTACTATTCTTTTAAGTTTCATTTCCAACTCTGCTCATGGTCTCTCTCCAACTATTGGTACGTACTCCCCTGTTTATTGAATATGTTTATGTACATATCATTTGATTCTCCACGTATTAAATCAGTAATTGAAAGGTCTCCTCTGGCTCTTGGTAAGATGCAATACATGGCCCTGTCTCTTGCTTACACAGTCCCTGCTCTCAGTAGTCATTCAAGCTGATTTCTTTATCTGTTTCTCTCCATGTTATTTTATTGTATTCACTTTTTGCATGTTTACTCGTGACTTAAGAGTTGTTCACGTATATGTTAGAATTTCATCTTAATGGAGTCCTTAACGAACTTTCCATCCAAATTCAACTTTTCGTCTACCATCCCAAATATTTCCAAATAAATTTTCGGCGTAAATCTTTAATCCCTTGACATCTCGGTCTGTTTGGTTAATTTTCAGAAAGGTTTTTCTTTTCTTCTGAGTGATTCCTTTTACCTGCTAAATCCTACTTTGATGACACATAACGACAGAAATGATTTTCTTTTGTTGCCTGTTTATGTTATGCAATAAAACGGTTTAGGCCTTGCAGAACGATCTTTGGTGGTTGACTGATTTGCTGTGTAAGTTTTTTTTCCCCCTTCTTTTTGAGTAATGGGTAGGAGAATCTTTTTGATCCAGAAGCAGTTCTTCCTCTAAATAGATGGAAAGAATCTCTTCCTAGATGCATTTAGATTTTGTTCAATAATGGTTCGTTGGCTGTTCAAATGCCAGGACCAGATACAAATTTCAATATATGGTAAGGGCTTTGTCTCTATTTCATCGAAACCAAGGCCTGCCCGCCTGCCCATCTCAGTATAAGACAATATCGACATACATGATACCGCTATTCTAGATTTAGGTATTTTATTAAAAAAAGCAAGTTATTGAGAACAACTTGCATGCAAGCTGTGATGGTGAACAACTTGCATGAAAGCTGTGTTTTTGAACAGCCACAGAGTGCAATATGTAAGTTGTGGCAAAGGCAGTGGAGGGTCTATAAAAGGAGTCCAGATCTTCTGTCTAATATTATGGTGTTTTATTGTGTCCAATGAATCTCAATTATTTATTTATGTGGGTCCCGCGTAAATCTCACGTGGGTCCCGTAAAATAAATGACTGAGATTTCATGAGACAGAATAAGACAGAGTAATATTAGACAGAGGATCTTGTCTCCTATAAAAGACCCTTCCTTCCTCCTCTCTCAAGATATATATGCACATCAAACCTCCACGAGAGATGTGGTGAGTTTAAGAGTGAATTTTAGAGAGTTATTTTGTGTGAAAGAGTGATTTTTGGAGTACTTTTAGGAAACGTTTTCCTAAAAGGGTGACTGACAAAATAGTGAAGATATTATCCTAGGGATAGAAAATTTGGGAAATATCTTGTATGTGAGTGTCATTGTTTTGTTGTATCATTTTTCATTCTTTGTACCTATTATTTTCATTAGTGGAAGTTTTATTCAGAATTTAGCCCATGAACGTAGCCCAAATTAGATGGTGAATCACGTTATATGTTACCTGTGAGATTAATTTGTATTTTTTTCCAACAAGTGGTATCAGCGCAAGTTAAGTTATGAGTCAAAGCATTTCTCATCAAAGATGGAGGCAAAAATAAGTAAGATGATTAGTCTAAATGGCTCCAACGATTAGCCTAAATGGCTCCAACTACCACATATGGAAGAACAAGATGAAATATCTTCCATTCGTCACAAAAATGCATTTACCGGTGTTTACCACAACAAAACTCGAAAATAAATAGGACGAGCAGTGGGCGTTTGAGCATGAGCAGGTATGTAGTTTTATTCAGCAATTTGTTGAAGATAATGTGTATAATCATATCTACAACGAGACTCACGCACGGACGTCATGGGAGAAGCTCGAGGAGTTATATGCCTCAAAAATTGGTGACAATAAATTCTTTTATTTGACAAAATTAGTACAGATAAATTATCGAGAAGGTACCTCTATGGCAGATCACTTGAATAAATTTCAGGGGATCGTGGATCAATTATTAGGAATAGGCATAAAGTTCGATGATGAAGTGCTTGCCCTTTTCATGCTTACCTCCTTACCATAAACTTGGAAGACTTTGAAGATTTTAATCACCAATTTTGCAGTTGACGGTATTATTAACATGGAATCTGTAAAAAGTGGAATTCTTAATGAAGAGATAAGACAAAGATCACAGAGTTCGGCCTCTTCAATGCAGACAGAAGTTCTGGTCATAGGTTCTAGGGGGAGGAGCAAATCTAGAGGTCCAAATTTTAGAGATAAGACTAAAGGAAGATCAAATAAATATGCAAACATTAAGTGTCATCACTACAAAAAGAAGGGTCACATCAAAAGGTTCTGCCGAAAGTTCAAAGAAAAGAACAAAAGTAAAGAAGTCAAGAAAGGTCATAACAGTGATGATGAACACACATCAACGGCCACCACCATTGATGACTTTCACATTGTCTCATATGATAATGATGTAAATAGTGCATCCTGTGAGTTCAACTGGATAGGTAACAGTGGTGTCACTATTTACGCCACATCACATAAAGAACTCTTCTCATCATATACGGAAGGAGATTTTGATGTCGTTAACATGGGAAATAACTGTTTAGCCAAAATCACTAGAAAAGGTGATATTTACTTGGAAACAGATAATGACATTAGACTGCCTTTAAAAGATATTAGACATGTTATTGATCTTCATCTAAATCTGATCTTGGTTGGCATACTTGATGATGAAGGTTTTTACAACACTTTCAAAGATGGAAAATGGAAACTTACTAAAGGTTTCTTGGTAATCGCCAAAGGTAAGAAGTGCTCAAAGTTGTATGTGATGCGAGTAAAGGTCTTCAATGATGTTGTGAATCCAATGGAGAAAGATGATGCAATTGAATTGTGGCATAGGAGACTTGATCATATGAGCGAGAAGGGAATGACACAGTTGGTAAAAAAGAATGCATTATTTGGAGTTGACCAAGTCCATTTAGAGAAGTGTGCTAATTGTTTTGCTGGAAAACAAAATAGAGTTGATTTCAAAAGTTCCCCTCCTTTTATAATGAAGAATGTGTTGGATTTGGTAGACTCAGATCTATATGGGCGAATTCCAAATTCACTAGGTGGTGATACTTTGTGACTTTCACTGATGACCATTCTAGGAAGACATAGGTATACACCTTAAAGACTAAAGATAAAGTGCTAAATCTTTTCAAGCAATTTCAAGCCTCAGTTGAAAAACAAACTGAGAAGAAGTTGAAATGCATTTGAACAGAAAATGGTGGAGAGTACATTGGACCATTTGACGTCTATTGTAAAGAGTATGGTATTCAACATCAGATTAATCCTCCTAAGACACCATAGTTGAATGGCTTAGCTGAGAGGATGAACAGGACTTTGACAGAGAGAGATAGATGCCTAGTCTCATATGCAAAGTTACCTAAGACATTTTGGGGTAAAGCTCTATTCACAACAATTCATGTATTAAATTGCTCACCATGCATCCCTTTACAATTTGATATTTCGAAGAAAGTATGGTCAGGAAAAGATGTTTCCGATGATCATCTAAAGGTATTTGGTTGCAAAGTTTATGCCATATCCCAAAATATGAGAGAACCAAGCTTGATATCAAGACTCGCCAGTGTATATTTATTGGTTACAGAGAAGATCAATTCGGTTATGAGTTTTATGATCCAGTCCAAAAGAAGTTGATTCAGAGCCATGATGTTATATTTGTCGAAGATCAAACCATTAAAGATCTTGAAAAAGTGAAAATAGATGTTCTAAGAACTAATGTTGACCTAGTGGACATAGAGTTAATTCCTCCAAAAAAGGTGTCAAGACAATTTGGAGATGAAATTGAAAATTGCCAGCCGAAAGTAGCTGATGATGATGCTTCCATTCAAAATCAATCAGATGAAGATTATGATGAAGATGATGTCCAGCATCAACCACTAGCACTAGAGACTACTCAGGTTCTAATAAGGAGATATATGCGAGTAAGACTAGCCACTACTAAATACTCCAGTAATCAGTATATGTTAGTTACTAATGGGGGAGAACCTAAGAATTTTCAAGAGGCTATGATAGATGAACATAAGAAGAAATGGTTTGAAGCCATGCAAGATGAGATGAAGCCCTTGTATGAGAATAAAACTTTTAATCTAGTGAAGTTGCCAAAAGGTAAGAAAGCTTTGAAAAATAAGTGGGTATTCAAGATTAAACATGATGAATACAATCCTCATCCAAGATTCAAAGCAAGATTGGTTGTTAAAGGATTCAACCAAAGAAAAGGTATTGATTTTGACGAGATATTTTCACCAATTGTGAAAATGACATCCATCCGTACAATGCTTGGTTTAGCAGCAAGTCTAGACTTAAAAATCGAGCAGTTAGATGTCAAGACAGCTTTTCTTCATAGAGATTTGGAAGAAGAGATATATATGGAGCTATCAGAGGGTTTCAAGGAAAAAGGAAAAGAGGAGTATGTGTGTAGATTGATGAAAAGCCATTATGGTTTAAAACAGGCACCGAGACAATAGATAAGAAGATTGAAACAGTTATGGGGGAGCATGGCTATAAAAAGACTACTTCAAATAACTGTTATTTTGTACAGAAATTCTCTGGTGATGATTTCATTATCTTTACTTTATGTTGATGATATGTTGATTGTTGACCAAAATATTAACAGGATTAATAGTTTAAAGAAGGAGTTAAGTATGTCTTTTGCCATGAGAGACTTGGGGCCAGTAAAACGGATTCTTGGCATGACAATTATTAGAGACAGGGGCACCAAGAAATTATGGTTATCACAAGAGAAGTACATTGAGAAAGTACTCCAAAGGTTCAACATGGATAAAACTAAAGCAATTAGTTGTCCTCTTGCTAATCACTTTAGGTTGAGTGCTAAGCAATTCCCTTCGATAGATGAAGAGAAGGAAAAGATTATGAAAGTACCCTATGCTTCTGCAATTGGAAGTTTGATATATGCTATGGTATGTACACGGCCAGATATTGCACACGCAGTTGGAGTAATGAGTAGGTTTCTTTCAAATCCTAGTAAGGAACATTGGGATGTTGTAAAGTGAATTCTCAGATATCTACATGGTACTTCCAGAATATGCTTATGTTTTGGAACAACCAAGCCTATGTTAGTTGGTTACACAGATGCAGACATGGCTAGCAATGTTGACTCGATCAGAAAGTCTATTTCAGGTTACCTAATTATCTTTGCAGGGGGAGCCATGTCATGGAAATCAAAATTACAGAAATGTGTTGCTCTATCCACCACTGAAGCGAAATTTATTGTTGCAACTAAAGCATGTAAGGAGCTCCTATGGATGAAGAAGTTCTTAGATGAACTTGTTTTTCAACAAGACAGATATCAACTATTTTGCAACAGTTAGAGTGCTACTCACTTTGGGAAAAATTCCTCATTTCATTCAAGATCAAAGCATATTGATGTGAAATATCACTGGATCATAGAGGTGTTAAAGAAGAAGCTATTACAGCTTGAGAAGATTCATACAGATGAGAATGGATCAAATAGGATGACAAAAGTTCTACCTAGGGGAAAGTTTGAGTTCTGTCGATCATCTGCTAGAATGATAGTAAATACCATGTAGTCCGTAGGGGGGAATTGTAAGATGGTACCGACATACATGATATCGTCATTCTAGATTTAGGTATTTTATTAAAAAAAACAAGTTGTTAAGAACATTTTGCATGCAACTTGCATCCAAGCTGTGACGGTAGACAACCTGCATGCAAGTTGTGTTTTTGGACAACCATAGCTTGCAATATGCAAGCTGTGGTAAAGGCAATGGAGGGTCTATAAAAGACCCTCCCTTCCTCCTCTCTTAAGATATATATGCAATCAAACGTGCATGAGATATGTGGTGAGTTTGAGAGTGAAATTTAGAGAGGCATTTTTATGTGAGAGAGTGATTTTTGGAGTATTTTTAGGAAACGTTTTCCTAAAAGGGTGAGTGATAAAATAGTGAGAATATTATCTTAGGAATAGTAAATTTAGGAAACACCTTATGTGTTAGTACCACTATTTTGTTGTATCATTTTCCACTCTCTATACTTACTATTTTCATTAGTGGAAGTTTTATTCAGAGTTTGGCCGGTAAACGTAGCCCAAATTAGATGGTGTACTATGTTAAATTTCTGTGTGTTATTTCTTTGCTTATTTTACCTGTGGGATTAATTCGTATTTTTTCCCAACACTCATATCAGTGAAGATCTCAATCCTAGATACCTTATAGGGCTCCTTCACTGCTAGTGCGCATTATAACCTGGTTTTAAGTTGTGCAAAGACTTAGATATTCTGCATGTTTTCGAGCTGAGATTTCAGAATGTTTTTGAGGCCTTGTTGCAATCACTTTGTATGTGAAGATGCATTTAGCATGGGAATTATTTCTCCAACTTACAGGTGTGGATTTTAAGGTGAAAACGCTTAATGTTGGAGGCAAAAGATTGAAGCTTACAATTTGGGATACAGGTCAAAACTCTTTAGTTTCATTTAGAATCCTCGAAGTCTCTGTACATTACATTATTTCTTCCTCTTTCCCAACATTTGATCTTGTTTAGTTTTACTTCTGCTACTTTTTGTTTGGAAAATGCATTCGATGCCACTGTTCATGTCTAGAGGTGATGAAAGAAACTTTTTACCTATAGCGCCATTGATATTCTGGCTGCATATTTGACAGTATGTTACTGACCGCTGTTAACACTATTCCATTGAAAAGTATTTAGATAGCTTCTGGATCATCAATTTCAAGACACAACAGTTGAAATATCTGATTCCATATACTTTTAACATTTCAAATCCTTTGGTCAAGCATTCATCGATAGACATTAGTATTCTATTCATGAGGATAAGAGAAAGAACATCTTGTTGTTGCATCGAAGCGTATAAATATTTACTAATTTGACTAACGCCGAACTTGGTATGAATATATTGTGTTATCCAACAAAACATGGATTATTTGGCACGATCCTGAATCTTGTGGGAGAACCTGAGTTTCCTCATCAGAAATTTGCATTTAAGTGAGTAACTGGCTTTACTACTTTATCCATTTCAGTAGTATGCATAGCTCCAAGTCTCGATACTGGTAAGAAATGATGATGTCGTATGACTTGTCTTCCGTATTTCAGCTGGCCAGGAGAGGTTTGGAATACTAACAAGCTCATACTACAGGGGGGCACATGGAATCATAATGGGTAAGAACTTACCATTTGAAATGACATTCCTAGGAAGCCTCGAACTAAGCACACCAAGGGTTCTTTTTAGCCAAGCCAGTAAATACGTCCTTCTCTCCATTGTTCTCTGGTGTTACTGTGCTTTTATAATCAAAATACAATAGCATTGAATTCTGATCAATGTGCATGATATGTCTGTTCTAGTTTATGATGTGACACAGCGAGAAAGCTTTTTAAACGTAACAGACATCTGGGCAAAGGAAGTAGAGCTTTACTCCACTAATCCTGAGTGTATCAAATTTCTAGTGGGGAACAAAGTTGACAGGGTAAGTTGAGCGGTTTCCATTCGTCACTCTTTCCTACTTAGTGTAGTACGTATGGTGTATAAACTAAATCTGTTTGATGAAATATAGTGTTTGGGAATTTGCAATTGTAAAATTCATATTTGTATACTTTTGAGAAGAAGTATGCCTTTGTAATTAATGGAATACCTTTCAGGAGACTGAAAGAGCAGTGAGTAGAGAAGAGGGAATGGCTCTTGCTTGGGAGCGAAAATGCTCATTTTTTGAATGTAGTGCTAAAACCAGACAAAATGTTCAGCAGTGTTTTATAGAGCTTGTACGCAAGGTAAAATCTCAACAACGAACTGATTGCATTAATGTTTGGGATCCTTTGTCGCAGTTCTGCTTTTATTAAAGCGACTAAAAGTAGAAAGTTATCATCGGGTAGTTTCAGTTGTTATGAAACTTTACATCTGCAATGCATATAATTTTTTTCGCAGATCTGCAACTTGCATTTCTTAGTTTGCCATAATATTAGAAGAAAACTAGTTTATGATTAAAAACAGCTGGTGAGAACTTGGGATCAAATTAGAAAACAAAAACTTTCAATTCTACTTGGTTCTCATTAACAAATATTTGAGGTACCTCTGCTGTCCAAGTCTATTGCCACCAAAATAACGCTTGTGTATGTTGTTATCATTTAGCTCTCTATATAAGATGCCGAAAATTTTGAATTTGCAGATTGTTGAGGCACCTGCATTATTAGAAAAGGGATCTATGGTAGGGAAACAACAGATTTTGAAGCAGAAACAAGAATATCAGGCACATCATAGCAGTGGTTGCTGCTCCTAAGCAAAATGCGGCAGCAGTCGTTGTCTAAAAATAGTGCAGCAGTCTGCAAATCCATGTTTGTTAGATGAACAGATCTCCTGGACACTTGATTATTCCTAAAGCCGTGTCTTGTTAGATTTTTGTGCACTAAGGTAACCATAAAGTAGGTAATGTATTCTTGTTGGACTTGTTATCTAACTCAGTCATGCTCCTTTCTAGCTGTTAGAGCCATTAGTATTGAGGTTTGCAGTGTCTTGCATGATTAGTTTTTCTATACAAGAAGGATCTGTGTTGTCTCGAAATGGCTGATGTATAGATACTTCAAGCAAGGAGATGTATATGTTGGGAAAATCGGGTATTTTTTCCTCTAAGGTAAACAACTAGTGAAGTGAACCGATTCGGTAATACCCAGGAAAGACCGCCAAACGGACTCCTAAGACA
>JAOSBK010000206.1:21484787-21496020 GCA_027568895.1 Erythroxylum shatona | reverse complement strand
TTTTCACTCCCACAAAGATTTATTTTGAACTATGATAGCCAAAGCTCATTTTTCAAGAGGATTTTATTACATTTGATAATTGTTTTAACTTTCAATTTCTTATTCCCAAAAATCCAAAAATACTTTTTACATACTTCTCTTTAATTAGTTCAATTTTGTTAGTTTCTTTAAAGAACCAAAACCCCTCCTAACTAATTTAGTTTGCATTTCATGACATTTAGGCTAGTTTAGGTCCATTGCGTTAGGTTCTAATAAATTGAGACGACCCGAGGTTGCAATCTATATTGTAATCCTTGGAATTAAATTTTTGATTCGACCTCCAAGGGTAAAAAACAAAAGACAACGCGAATCATATGTCATTCTATCATAGTAGTTAGACTAAGAATTCAGTTGTGTGCTTGAATTTAAATTAGACAACTTAAGTGGAAGTTGAATCATATGGAGTGATTGAAGTAATTGGTTTCATAAACTCTGTCAACAATTTGATACTTGAGTGAATAGATAATATATAAAATTTTGATGGCTTTTCATATAAGCACATACGAGGTTTTGAGCCTATATGACTACATTTCATAGTCATTATATTTCTTTGTTGTGTGTGATGCTCCACTAGAAAGATTACCTTCAGAACTTGCATTAAACTAGTTTGAAACTATGAGATGCATGTTTTATGGAAATGATTAAGGCCTTCTTTGTTTTGAACCCTTAGCCTAAATGACCCACCAACTCATTTTCCCCTTGCCAACCCCTTTAAGCCTTTACCTTTGTTTGTTTTTGAATTAATAACCTTACATTGAAACCTATTAGCCTTACCTTGTCACAAGTATAGTGAAGTAATGAGGGAGCATTTGATGTATATCATTTAGAGACTTTTGTTTTATATTCAATTTTGAGATGGTTTAAGAGGCAATTCTACTCATGTTTTTATTGATTTGTGTTGCTATTATTTCCTTATTATTCTAGGGTTATCCAAAATAAAAAAAGAGAAAGAAAAAGAGAAAAAGAAAAAGAAAAACATCTTTGCTTTTAGCGTTATTGATTAAAAACGTCTTTGTTTTTGTTGTTAAAGGAAACACAATAGCATTAGTTAGTGATGAGTAGTTGTAGTTTATGTATTCATATGCATATCTCAGAATTTGTGTTTGGTTGTCATTCTTACTTAACATTTTGTTAATAATTGTGAGTTACCCTTTCACCTTTTTGCCTTGCCTTAACCCAAACCCCATTACAACCCTAAGTAAAAGCCCTTTATGATCTATGAAAGTGATCCTTACATGTAATACCATTTAACTTTCTATAATCAATGCATACTTGTCATCCATTTTCAATTCTTGTTTTTTACCATTGTAGTCCCAATCTTTTTTGGTACCACTTAGATTGGACTTACGAATTTACTATCAGAAATTGGATAGATTATATCAACATCGAGCAACTTTAAGTTCCCCCTTCTTCACCACTTCCATCATTGGAGGATTTAATCTCCTTTATGATTCTCTTGATGGTTTGGATCCTTCTTATAAAAGAATTCACTGCATGCTTGTTGAATGGCTAATACACTTAATGTTAGTTATGGTCCACCCTATAAATGTGATGTGGTCTTTAAGCACTCGAATTAACTCAGAAGCGTTTCTCCTTCTGCCAAAAATACATACTTTAAGTGCTCCAACAATTTCTTCTGTTCAATGGTTAGTTCATGCATAGCCAAATGTAGAGATTTTATATGAGATATTGGTAACTCAATATTTGAAAGTACATACTATTTTGGCATTGCTTATAGTGATTACAATGGTAGCACGATTTCTTCTATTATGAAATAAATAAGTTAGAATTTTGCAAAATGTTTTCCTCTAAAATCATGTAAAGAATGACTTCTAACTCATCCATACATTCCTCATGAAAAGCTTTATGAGGCAAGCAATAGATGACATAAATAGATAAAATACAATGAACATCACTAAGGTACCAAATTGCTTCAAAACCATTAAAGTGAACTTTTCACCATCAAACTTTATAGTCAATGTCCCTGTTTCCATATCAATATTTATTTTTGATGTTTTTAAAATGGTTGACTTAAAAGGATTGGTGCAGAATTAGATGAAGATTCTCCCTCCATGTTCAATATATAAAAATTAACTGGTGAAACTAATTCATTAACCTACACTAAGACATCCTCTATAACCAATTCAAGATAAATGTTAGATTTATTTGACAGTTAAATTATGACACAAATTCTTTCAACCCCAAATTCATGAGGTGTAAATAGAGTATAGCATGAGATTAATTGAAATTCCTAAATTTAACGTTGCTTTCTCAAAGCTAGTGCCAGCTATTTTTTTAGGGAATTGTAAATGTACTTGGATCCTCACACTTTAGTGGAAGTTTCCCTTGAATGACTGTAGACAAATTCTGCCCCATACTCACTTTCTCGTCTCCTCTCAATTTCCTTGAGAAGTGCATAATTCCTTAAGAAATTTGGCATATCTTGGAACTTGTTTTATTATAACATACCATACCTATAGTGCATATGTCTGAACATATCCACAGATAATTGAGAATATACTCTACAAAAATGGTACATTATAACAATCACATAAATATAGTATAAGGCATCAATATAACTTAAGCATTCCAAATACTTATTTCCTTCACAATCATAATAAATCATATATGTTACTAACATTCCAAATTCAAGCAGACCACACACAACAGTTTTGAACTCAATCCCAATGCATCATATAGTTCAAAAATTACACAGAAGAGACAATGTGTGTCATAACATGGAATACTAATATAAAAGACATCTATCTAGACTTTGCAGGTATCATCTGACTAGATCTTTGAGTCATTCTTATGCGCGAAATAACAGTACTAGAATTCTATTAGATTGCTTTAGAAGCTAGATCTCCCTTGAACTTGAAAAACAAAGTTACAATTTTGATGAGTTCGCGAATTCAGTGAGTCAACCATCATTAATGGGCTCACTCAAGTCAGAACATAAAGACAAGTATATAACTCAATTCACCAAGTATAATACATTATCTAGCATTGAATATCACATCACATTATATCATTTATTAATAAGTACAACATGTATTCAATTATTTCATATCACCATTTCAAAACAATCTAAAAATCATCTCAATCATTTATATAATACATCTAAAGTTGTATATGCAAATGCACATGTGACTCCATTCTTATTTTACTTTGTTGTGACCGAGCACCTATCAACCCAATTTACTGTCTTATATCTATTATGGATACCAAGCTCATTTTATTTATTATCTCATATCTGTTGTAGATACCAAGCTTATTGTTATCTGAGCCTATGGCTCTTTGTGCACAATCCTGAGCTTAAAGTTCTTTCTCACACATTGGCTACTCTGGTCATAACTCCTTTATCTAATCATGCATTTCAATGTAATGAGATGCATCAATTCACATATTATGCTTTTAGTACTTTTCATTCAATATGCTATTGTCATATATCAACTTCTTCGGATCTAAGTCCAACATTCATCATTCAATTATTCATACATTCCACATTACACATACAATTCAATAGAAGCGCATATAATTGAGTTTACTCATCTAGGTTAACTCAAAGTACAATCAAGAATAACTATTACCGGGATGTTGGCGATCAACTTGTGAATCTATAGTCAAGCAATACACACATAGTTCACAATCACTAATTTGTCCATTCATATGAATATACAATCATGCACATATTCATGTATCATGTTCAATGCGTGCTCAATTAACTTTTCTGGGTATGTATTCTTAATCACAAATCTTGACCGTTCAATTATCATAGCTTGTATATTACCACTTTGCATTCAGTTTTATACCATTAGTAAGTTTGATTACTTTAGATTCATCAATCATACATTTATCAACCTTTTCTAGCAACATACATTCATAAAATTTTCCTATTCTCATTCATTCATACCTAGACACCTTACTCATATCCTTTGGATCATGTTTGCATTCATAAGAACACTTTTATTCCGTTAACAACTCAAACTTTCCAGATTTAAAGACATTGATATCAAGACAATCCATTCATTAAGTAATGACATCAATTAGCAACTAAACTTATCAAACCCTTAACCAATTAATTAAGCAACAATCTAGGTTCACTTCAATCCTAAATCAAGTCCAAATACAATAATGTAGAGTGAATTTTCCACATTTGGTTCAACAAATTCAGAAAACCGAAATTATCATTTCAAAGCTTTGGCCACAATCGTGGGAAGGTGTCCCGATGTGCACTATCCAATTTCCCTCAATTCTCCATGAATTTCATCTACTTAGGATCATCATTAACATTTTAAATTTTCCATAATTTATACTATCAAAAGCTACTTCAATTCATGTTAATATAACTTCCATCTTGGTTACATAAATCTCATAAAACTCTACTCAATTGATTCATTATCATTCACTTAATCCCATCATACATGTAATCCTAACTTTTCCAAATTCAAGAACACTTTAATAGAACCTACCTTTAGCATAAATTCACCTTCATTTATACTTCAAACCTCAACCTAATTCATCTATATAACAACCTATAACCTACTATTTTCATGTATAAAAAACAAAATAGAAAGGTAACCAATTCATCCATCATATTCCATCACAACTTCACCATCAATCCTACATAAAGTTCATCCTAATTCAATCATCATAAAATTTTTATTACAACATGCCACAAAGATCAAAATTTCACTCACTTGTTTAACTCAAATTATTGAGCTATCCTAGCCCTCCAAGCTTGCAAGCACAATTCCAAAAGCAAATTAGGAGTTGAATGGTTTCAGTAACAAGAAGACAATAGAATATTGGAGTGACAAAGTATAAAATTTAGGCAAAAACTTATGGTTGTGTTGGTAATCAGAGAACAAAGAAGAAAATAGCATGTAGCAAAAACAAGAGATAAGATAGCCATCCATGTGTGTGGGTTGTGGGGTGTAGGTGTGTGGTGAGTGTTGAGACACTTCTCAAATAAAGGACCATACTATATGTCATCTTCTTAAACTACCAAATGTCACTTAAATATCTAGTCCACTTATTACTTAGTTTCTTAAGCGATTTGTAACCCAATTATCTAAGCCGTTTATCACTCAATTCTACTTCCTCGTGTCACTATTTTATAAGCATAGTCAACCTAATTTCTTATATGTCAACTTGTCTTGCCATTTAACATTTTTCCTAGACTGAATGTACATTTTAATTTATCACTCTTCCAATTGTAACAATTAATTCCAAATTACTGATTGTAATCCATCAAACCAAAATTCAAGACATAAACAATATACAATCGTATCATAACCATTTTAAACTTTTCATACCTCAGAATATGTGAATTGAGCGCACATATAGTCTTTACAAATGTTTTTTAAATCATAAATCATGTTTGTATACTATTATTATGCATATGAATGAAGTCTTAAAATCATATTCTAAATGTACCAAATTTATTATATGATCATGCAACTCATGAGGCTCAGTAATCTAATATTTTAATCCCTCAATATGGAAATCAATTATTACATTTATGGCATCAATTAGAGATATGTTCACCATTGCCTTTTTGGACATTTCCAAAATATCCTTATCTTACTCTTCTTTCTTTCATTTAGCTAACCTACTAGGAAAAGGGGGAAAAGTATTAGTAAATTTTTATTCATAGGAGATTGAGAGTTTTCCATAGTTTCCATTTTAGTTTCTTTTGGAGTCACTTTAAGTTCCTTTTTTGTTTCTTCATCATCACCCATAAGAGGAGGGTTCACAATTATTCGAGAAGGAAGTTTACACATTCTTTGATTTTGCAATTGGCTAACAGTAGTAGCTATGTAACTTTTTTGATTTTCCAGAGTTTGAATGCTAGCTTTTGTTTATCGTGGAAATTGAATGGTACTATTTTGAAACTGATTTATATTCTAAACCAGTTTTTTCATCATGTCTTCCCATGAAGGTACAGAGCTTGATGGTTGATCTTGCCTTTGAAATGGTTATTAGTAGGAGCTTTGTTTTTGCTGTCTTTGCTATCCATAACTATTAAATGGAGAATTATTCCATCCTAAATTGTATGCATAAGAGTAGTTAGGATCATACTTCATTTATGATTGACATGGAAAACTTCTAAAAGAATTTACTTGCTCCGTGGGTATTTCTTGCAAGGTTGGACAAATATAAATTAGATGTCCTACCATTGTGCAAATATCGCATGCTTTTACTTATTGAATACTATTTGCAGTCATCTGTCTTACTAAAGATGTCAATCCAACTATCTGTTGCTCCAATGTGGTAGTACTAGCTTCATTGACTTTTAATGGTTTGGGTTCCTCTCGAATGATGAATTATTGGGAGTTAACAGCTATGTTGAAAATTAAATTTCTAGCATCAATAGGTGTCTTATCTACCAATGCACCTCCGCTTGCTACATATATCGTAATTCATCCTTGTGGCAGAAGTCCCCTGTAGAAATATTGGATCAAGTATTGTTCGCTAATTTGATGGTGAGGGAAACTAGCATATAACCTCTTGAAACGCTCCCAAAGCTCATATAATGTCTCCCCATTGTGCTTTCTACTTGCACATATTTCCTTTTGAATATTTGTAGCTCAAGAGACAGGGAAGTACTTCTTTAGAAAAGGTTTTTTTTAATCTCATTCTATGTAGTGATTGATCCAGAGGGTAAGTAATAGAGCCAATCTTTGGCGATGTCCCCCAACGAGAAAGGAAATGCCCTTAACTTAATTTATTCTTCTTATACCCTGACTGCCTTCATGCTAGAACAAACTATATGAAATTCCTTTAGATGCTTATGAGGATCTTCACTTGGCATACTAGGAAAATTAGACAAACGATGGAACAAACTAGTTTTAAGCTTAAAAGCAACATTAATAGTAAAAAAATCAATGCACAAAGGTTAATGGTTGAGATCAGAAGCAACCAACTACTTAAGAGTGCAATCATTATCTTGTTATGCCATGTTAGAATATGTCTCAAAAATAGAATCACTAGATGAATTAGAATGCAAATCTAAGGCTATTTGAAGTCTTGGTGAAGAAACAATTTTCTTGTTAGATGATGTCAGGCCCTTTGCACTTTATGCAACTTTTCTTTTCAATCTATAAAGAGTTCTTTCAATTTCTAGATTAAATTTGAGTTCACTAAAGTGAGAAGATCGTGTCATGAATAGTAACTGAACAAAACAAGAAAAGAAACTAATCAAAATAAATAAATAAATAAATTCAGAAAAGCATAGATATTAATCCTTAACAATGACACCAAAATTGACAGTGTGTCGTAACACTATAAAAAATAACTAGACTTAAAACTACAACTGGTGATAAGTCTGGGTTGATCCTACAGAGATTAAATCAAATGACTTTTCTAAATTATATTATACATAAACTATAAATTCAATTGTTGGTTTTGAATGATAAAACAAAGTAAAATTGAACTAATAAAAGCAAATGAAATTAAAACTGATGAATGATTTTGCGTTATGTCTTTTAGTTCAATGTTAGCCTAAACACCAATAAACATACTTCATTGCATTATTATTTCCACATCTCTTTTGGAAACTATTAATCGTAGATTAACAATAAGCTTTGTTAACCCTAATTTTCCTATAGATCGCGTTTAGTCAAATAAGCTCTTTAACTAAACCTAGCTTTCGAACAACCTAGAACAAGTTCTTTAAATTTAGTCGAATAGTTGTATTATGAATGAGGAAAACAAATCAATCTAGGTAACAACCACAAAAGCTTGACTTATTTAACCAATATTACGTTATCCGTAATGATTCGACCCCATTAGTTGCCATAAATGAATCCAAACTGCAACTATTACATATTATATTTGAGATTCTAGAAATGAATTTATATTTAAAAATCTAATAAAAGCATTCAGATCATTCTTACATAAATACCCAAATTAATAAATAAGAATAACATAAACAATCCCTGTAGAGAAAGATTCAACAATACATAATAGTGATATGCTCAAATGTGATCTCGATGTCAATTTCACCTTCGAACTGCAATAAGGAAGACTAACCCTCCATAGATCCCAAAGAAGTAAGGTTTATGCCCTTTCTTGTGCTCTAAAAATGATCCCTCCCTTTTTGGCTACTCAAAATGTCAATTTATAGCAAAAAATAGGTTTTTAGGCATATGCACAGTTGGTTGCACGGTCGTGCATACAATCGTGCAAACTAAGAAAAATGCCTCATTTGCAAATGTGCACAGTCATGGAAACCATAAAATCTCCAATCACTATTATGACTAAAAGGTGCTTAATTATTGATATATTAAATCCATTACATTTAGTGATTAAAGCCTTAAAATGCTTAGGATACTAACTTTAGCTCATATTTGATTTTAAGTACATTTTAGAAGTGAAGGAGATAAAGTGGCCCGAAAGCATACTTATTGAGTCATCTTCTCAATGCTCATACTTTATTGTTTTCATGAGGCAAGAAGAAGAAAAATATTAAAAAAGAAAAGAAAAAATAAAGCATAAAAATGGAGACCATCGCTGTAACAATTAAAAAGTTGTAGCCATAAAATCACGGTTGTAATAATTAAAAGGTTACAACCATGAGACCAATGTTGTAACATGAATTATAAGGATTATTTTAACCTACCAAGAGACACCTCATGTTTTCCCATTTCATGCCAACTGTCCATTTAAGCTAGCTACCCATTTTTAACCTAGCTTTGGAAGATATAAAAAGAACATATGTGGTACGACAAAGTGAGGCTGAAAAGGGAATGGAATACACCTCACGTCAGCCACCTGTCCCACTATTGTTTTAACCTAATTTTTATTATAAGGAAGTGGTGTGTGATGGCTAGAAAAGGGGAAGGGCTGGAGAATGAAAGGAGGTGGCGGCTGAAGTAAAAAAAAGGGGAGTGTGTGTGTGTGTGATGACAATGAATGGGCTGGAGTGAATAACGAAAATAGTAGAAAAAACCAGCAGTGGAGGACCCTTCCAAGATGTCATTTTTCCCCATTTTTTGGGTTTTCAATCTAGGATGTGTGAGGGCCGGAGAAAAATGATAGAGAAAACTAAGATAAAAAAGGGAGAAAAGTTGGCTGGAAGTGAGCAACCGAAGGAGCAGTGGACAGTAGCTATTCTTCAATGTTTTCTCTTCATTTTTCAACAAAAATTCAGGTTACGAGAGTTGATTTTTAGAGATTGATGGAGAAGATGGAAGGCTAACTTCCTAACACTAGTTCAAAGGTGAAATCGACATCTAGGATGCCCGATTAAACTTATCTTATGTTTGTTTAATTTTTTTTGAAGAAAGTAACATATATATTAATTAAAAGGACTATGTTTGTTTAATGTTGGATCTCTCTTTCAAAATTGTTTACGTTATCCTTTCTTTAATTGGTTTAGGTATTCATGTATGGATAACCATATTCTCGTTATCATTAGATTGTTTATGTTGTGAACCTATTGCTAAAATCATTAATACAATATGTAATTATTGTATTTGGATTCACATGTGGCAACTAATGATTTTTAATCATTAGGGATAATGTAACCTAGGTTAAATCGCTAGAGCTTGTATGGGTGTTGCTTAGATTTGTCTATTTTTCATTACATAATGCAGCTATCCAATTGAATCTAGAGATCATATCGTAGGTTATTTAGTGGTTATGTTTAATTAACAAGGGTCTTTTAATTAAACATTACTTAAGGGAAAATTGGGATTAGTGATAAGTGTAAATCACATCATGTTTTAGGGCTTAGTTTGATATGTGTTTAGCTATTAATTCAATCATTGAGTCTGCATTTAGGCTATAATTGTGTTAGTTTGTTAATTATTTATGTTTTAAGTGGTTTATGGATTAGTACAAGTATTTGAGCTTAAATATTATGTTTTTGAGGTACCTTGATGTGTTTGCTAGTGTTTTAGGGTTAACATTGAAGAACGGAGAAGTTTCAAAGACATTCTAACTGAAACAACGACCTATGATTATGGCCCAACAGGCAACGATTGTGATAAAATCACCAAAGTTAGCCCACGATCATGGTCTACATGCCACGATTGTGACATAAGCCTAGAACATGGCTACAATCGTGGCTTGCGTTGGGAAAATGTGTAAACACTAAAAACTTCAATTTTCGAGGGATTATTTGGACCTTTTGGACCCTAAAAAATACTAGGGCTGTTCAGAACACAGGAGGATATTTATAGAACAAGAAAAAGAGGCAAAAGGGAGATTTTGAATTAGCCACCTTGAGAAATCCTAGAGAGAATTTGTAATATCTCATCTCTTAGATCGTTGAAGGATTTAAAGTGTTAGACTAATAAGTCACCTGAGTGGCATTATATAGAATGAATTTAGTACATTTATGATATGATTTTATGATTGATTGCATATGCATCATATTAGCATGCACACATGAATTATGATTTAGAAAATAAAGCAAAGATAGTATATGCACTCAATTGACATATTCTGGGGCATGAAACAAAATAAATGTGATATGAATGTGTATTTCTAATGTCTTGTACTTTGTTTTACCAATGATAAGACTTGATGGATTACAATTAGTAAATTGGAGTTAATTGTTACAATTAGGAGATTGATAAAGTGATATGTGCATCTATTCTAGGAAAAATGTTAAATGGCAAGACAAATTGATATATGGAAATTTATGGTGACTAGACCTATAAAATAGTGACACATGACATTAGTAATAGAGTGACAAATGGATTGAGTAAATGAGTGACAAATGGTGGTATAATTGGGTGATGGCTTAGGGAAATATGAGACAAATGGACTAGTTATAGAGTGGCATTTGGAAGTTAAACAAGAAGGCATGTAGCATGGCTCTTTATATCACAAGTGTCTTACTACTTACCACACACTTGTAACCCACGACACCCACATTTATGGATGGTTATATTTTCTCTTGTTTTTACCATAATAAAAACCATCTTTATTTAGCATTTTAATGTCAAATGTGCAGCTGCATATTTCACTTAAGAAAACCGAAATTACTACTTCTGTTTTTAAAAAAATTGTTTTAATATAATTAAACTAATTAATTACATTAAACCAAAAACTAGCCCATTTCAAAATGTACATTTGGGCTTCTAATTAACCATTAATTAGACCAAGCCCAATATTCAATTATGGGCTTCTAAAACCTCCATTTATATTTCTTACTTAGCTTGATAACCTTCCTTAAAGC
>JAOSBK010000206.1:21474309-21484687 GCA_027568895.1 Erythroxylum shatona | reverse complement strand
GCCGTGACAAAACCCCCCTTTTTATTTTCGTCGTTTAAACTAGCTAACCTTTACCGTTAAAGATTCCTCGTGGGAACAATATCCGCTTACCGCTACTACATTAATTTGTTTTAACGGAAGTGATTTCTTTTATATTTGGTTGCAGGCGATAGCATCACCATTCATCACTATTTCAATTGTAACATTTAATTCCAAATTATTGATTGTAATCAATCAAACTAAAATTTAAGAGATAAATAATACACAATTATATCATAACCATTTTAAACCTTTCATATCCTAATAATATGTCAATTGAGAGCACATACAATCTTTACAATGTTTTCCAAATCAACATTCATGTGTGTATATATGCTCATGTTATGTATGTGAATGAAATATACCTCATTAATTCTAAAATGATATGAATCAAGAGTCTAACATTTTAACTCTCAATAAGTTTTGGAAACTAGCTATTGCACATAGTGTATATGTGAATAAAATGTATAGACATTCTCTTGTTCTCAAAGACCCATGACGAATATCAGGCCTTACTTCAATAGTTTTTGGATCTTACTAAATAGTATAACATTAGGCTTTCAGTGTTGAAAAGCATCATTGCCACTAAAGAAATTGAATTTCTGGGTTTGCATTACAAAGATGGATTCTACCAACTTAGTCCACATATTGCACAAGAGTTGTTACATTTTTCAGATGAACATCTCACAGTGAAATCGATATTACAATTCCTTGGGATTGTTAATTACATCCGTGAGTTCATACCATACGTGGCATCTTAAACTTCATGTTTATCCAAGTTACTGAGATAGAATCCACCTTGACCTCATAATATTTTCCCTTACCTTTTGCATTGTAAATATCCTTTTCAGGAAAGTATCATTGCAACTCCTTTATCTTTTAAGGTTTTTAGATATCAGATGGCTAGTCAACCTCTTTTTGCCTTGACAAAGAAATATTTTCCTCCTGTTGCTAATACACCCATTAGTGTTCCTAAAGTTGCCTTACTTGCTTGTATGAGTTTGTTTTATTGTTTGCATCATTTTCTTCATAAAAATAACTCTCTTGGAGGTCCTACAATGTTCAGCCTCAAAGCATCTTACGTTAATGTGACTTTTCTCCATGATCCTCTTTCTAGAGTATATTCGAACACTCTTTGCCCTTTATGCTTGTGTTGTCACTATATCTCCTCTTCAACTCTATCAACATCTCTGTGACGTAAACAATGGAAGCTCTTTGTTATAGACATCTTTTGAGTGGTTTTAACCACTAGATCAATGGAAGCAACAATGTTCTATGATAATCTCACCACATCATCTATAGAAAGCTTCTGCTAGACAATAATCTACTCATTGATTCTTCATTCTCTGTCGTCTATATTGAGAAACACATACTAGTGTCCTTTACACTAAACATCGTGTCCCTTTTTTATCATACTTCGCTATATTGGCCACGACATAAAGAAAATGCACTTCAATCTCTTAGAGATTTTCTCAAAGAGATAAATAATTTTCCTAACACACCAAGTCATCTCTACCTCTATTGGGCCATATCCTGGTGAATTTATTCCTGGTGAACCAAAAGCACTAGAAGTTGATATTCCAAGTCTCGATAGCCCTTAATATGACACAGAAGAATCAATTACTGACCATGTAGGACCTTCTCAACCTTTTGACTCAAACTTTCAAGATGCTCAGGACCCTAATGATGATCATTAGAATCCTAATGAAAGTGAGTTAAATCAATTCCTCCACAAATTGCACTGTGAACTCAGTCCTATTAAGCGACAAAAGACATATCAAGATGATACTGACACTTCAGGCAATCCAGACTCTCTATCCAATTTGCAATCCTGGTATGAACCAATATGTGACAACTAATGCATTGGATTCTAAGGGACTCGTCTTTTAAGGAATTTAGTTTTAAGTCTTTTGATGAAAGAGAATTTTTGTGGCCCACAAACCATTGTATAAGATTCCATCTTATCATCATACCATTTACTTTTTTAAAAAGTTTTTTATTTTTTTAAAGTAGCTTTTAGAAAGGTGTGATGATTATACTTAAAGTTTATTTTTTAAAAAGTTGTACTGAGTGTGTCTCTTGAGAGTTTTAATTCCATGCCTTTACTTCGCCTATAAAAACAAGGTTTCTTGTTCATTGTAAGTAGAACTAGAATTGGAACTAGAACTATAACTACGAATAGAGTTGAAGAAGATTGATTTCAACAAAGATTAGTTTGAGGGTTTTCCATTCTTTCTTAGTTCTCCCTCTCCTAAAAGCTTAAATCTTGAGTAATGTTACTATATGTCTTTATACAGAGACAAGGATGCTCTACGCTCACCTCTTATGAGGATCTTGTGTATCAGAAAGTCTAAGACAGTATGTGACTGCTTTTAAAACTATTCCACTGTGAGATTAGAGTTTAATAGGGAAAAACTGTAGATATTGTTGAGACTATTGTTTCAAAGGGAAAAAGGTGTTATAAGAGAGTACGGTTCCTAAAAGAAAAGTTGAGTGTTGTATCCATAGAGAGAAGGGCTTTGAAGTCTTAGCCATCATACCTAGAACATACCGATAGTCACAAGGTTCCCATGTTATTCCATAATAGTCTACCAGACACTACAGTAGTCTACAATATGAATTTATTTAGTCGATGGTCTTCTCAAAGATGTTGTTTTGGCTAGTTGGTTGTTGTACTTTCCCTATATGCCCTTCGGGGTTATTAAGGTAAGGTGCTTTGAAGTTGAACATTGTGGGACTTCTAATAGAATTATGTTCATAAAGAAAATGATGCAAATATTAAAACAAACTCATACAAGTAAGTGAGACAACTTTAGGAATACTTGTGGGTACTAGCAATAGGAGGAAAAGATTTCTTTGAAGGCAAAGAGAGGTTGACTAGCCATCTGATAACTAAAAACTTTAAAAGATAAAGGAGTTGTAACGATACTTTGCTAAAGAGGATATTTATAATGAAAAAAGGAAGGGAAAATATCATAGGACAAGGTGGATTCTGTCTCAGTAACTTGGATAAATATGAAGTGTAAGTTGCCACGTGTGATATGAACTTATGGATGTAACTAAGAATCCTGAGGAATTGTTGTATCTGTTTCACAGTGAGATGGTCATCAGGAAAATGTAATAGCTCTTGTGTGATATGTGGACTAGGTTGGTAGAATCCATCTTTGAAATGCATACCCAAAAATTCAATTTCTTTAGTGCCAATGATGCTTTTCGAGGCTGAAAGCATAATGCCATATTGTTTAGTAAGATCCAAGAATTATTCAAGTACGGATTGATGTTCCTCATAAGTCTTGGAGAACAGGAGAATGTCATCAATGCAAATAATTTCACTGTAAAGGATAGGCTCATAGATCTTGGTTATTGTTCTTTAAAGTGGTGATGGGCGACTTTAAGCCCAAATGACATAACATTCTATTAGTACTAGGCATTAGGAATGTAAAATGCAGTTTTACATCCCTCAATTGGGTTGATACCTAATTGTCAAAATCCTACTTCAAGACCGAACTTGGAAAAGACAACAACTTCTTTTAGAAATTGTACCTCAGTACTAATCTTTCGAAGAGGAAAATTGTCATTTTGCAGGAACGCATTCAGAGGCTTGTAATCAATTACCAATCTCTTTTTTCCATGCATTTGCCTGAACATTTGTAGACCTAAAAAGCCTAGCAGACCTAGTCTAACTTTGTGGGCTCAATCAATCCTTACTTCAGAAGGATAACACACTCATCTTGTGCAATCTTAAGGTCATCAAGGTTCATCCCTGAGTGTGTGACTTTTGTGGGATTGATATCCTCATTCGTTTTTAAAGGTAGAGATATAAAAAATTTAGCATTTTTTCATAGTGGATATGGGTCATGTGATTCTAGACAGTAATCTAATAGTTTATCTCGTAGTGATGTATATGGCGTAGGAACTTGATAAAGTTCAAACACATTTTTTACCTTAGTGTAAGGACTGAAAAATGATCGATACATGAGGTATGTGGGGAGGATCCGTAAAGGTGAGGCTTTACTGTATGTATCCATACCAATGAGAATATATAGGCCAAGTAGGCTACTTTTAAGTACTTTAGTCCAAACTGTACACTGTGGAAAGAATCGTATCCCGATCTTTCTCTTTGTAATAAGCACTATTTTGAATGAATTGCCATCTACAGTTGTAAAATACTCATCATGTGAGGTCTATGCGTTAAAGGGTAAAATATTGGATTTCATGATAGTACAGCTGGATCCAACATCCATAAACCCAATGGCTTTAATGGGTCTATTATATTTGTCTTGTCTAAAGAGTTGAATATAGACATATGGTCGTTGAAGTATGATCTAACTTCATGTCAGTTTGCTATAGCATGTATAGCGAATCATTAGAGGATTCATCTTCAGAGGTCATTACAAAAACAACAAACTTTGTGTCCTCATCTTTATTAAATTGTTCTTTAATCAACTCCTCAAAGTTATTGGGAGAATGAATAGGCAAGATTGATTGCATCTACTTCAATAGCTTGACATCCTTTTCAGTTTTATGAGGACAAGTGCATTTAAAGTGCCCTGATTGTCCAGAGAGAAAACAATGATTATCTTTTTGAAAATGTGAGGATTTCTTGAAGAATCGAACAAATCTTCTCTTCTTGCCATCCTTTCTTACATATGTTTTTCTGAAGGGTTTGTAGCATTCTATTTGTCTGCATAACTTTTTTCTATGATAGACTTATCGAAGATGAGCACTCTTCTTGTTGTGACAATCATAAGTCTTCTATTCTTTATACTTGATTTGAAGATAAGGCTTTGTACAAAGCTATTTAAGAAGTGGACCACCCATAACGAAGTTCTTGAATAAGGTATGTTGATCACACAGCTTATCAAGAGAAGCTAAAGCAAGATGGTAAATTTCTCCAAGAGATATATTAGTTATATCTCGTTGTAAAGAAATAACGATCTATTGTAACTCTGGTTACAGTTGATTTGGAAGCGATGACATAAAAGTATATCAAAGATAACATCATTCCATTCATTCAAAAGATAGTACCTTTCCATCATGTGTTGATAATACTTCTATAAATCACACTTGTAAAGTGAACAGTATTTTATTGCAAAATGTTCCTAACGGATTTGCTTATCAATAAGCTGAAAGTCACCAATGAATTCCTTATGAATTATTCCAAGAAGAGCTCTAGCTATAGTGACTTGGATATATTGAAGTCTTTGATAATCGTCAATACTTTGCCACCATTCTCAAAAAGTGTCAGTGAAACGAGATGTAAGCTTAGACAAAATATCATGTAAAGATCTATGTGG
This sequence comes from Erythroxylum shatona, assembly GCA_027568895.1. Classification (NCBI taxonomy): domain Eukaryota; kingdom Viridiplantae; phylum Streptophyta; class Magnoliopsida; order Malpighiales; family Erythroxylaceae; genus Erythroxylum; species Erythroxylum shatona. The sequence goes on along the minus strand of JAOSBK010000206.1, from coordinate 21,479,372 downwards.
TCAAGTCATTTATAGATCTATCCAGACACAAAGTTCATGCAATTGGACTCTCCATTTCTTTAGGGGAAGATTGTCAAAAGTGAAACAAGGTCCTGAAGTAGGCTTAGTCTGAGTAGCTAGTTGAGCAGATGCTATTTGTGGTGCTAGTGCAGGTTTGGAAGGTTCAGTAAATATGGATTCTACTTCACTTATTTCTGGTTCAATTTTAGTAGGTTCAGGCATAGTCATCAAAACTTGAGATAATTATGACATATCAGCTAGTTGTACTGAGGAATCAAAAGAAAGTTCAGAGATCTGTTCAGATGATGACTCAAAGATTGTTGCAAAGGCTTTAAATGTTAGGACAGAGGCTTTAGAAAAAAGTTCTGTATTATCTGATTGAGCAGAGGAACCTTAGCAAGTGTAGGTGCAAGGGTTGCTATGAATTTTGTCTAAGGTGTTTTATCCTTCCTAATAGAGATGGATGGTTGAACCTTTGGTGGAGAAGTAGGAGGTGTATGGATTTGTAATGGTTTACTCTACTGATTAAACTTTGATTTCTTAGGCTTCACTAGAGTTGCCTAAGGATGGATATATTGTCTGATCAAAGGATAGTTGAACTTGAAAAACTTTGAATAGTCAGCTTCTTTTGGGTATGTTTGATATATAGAAGATGTGTATACTGACTAGATGTTTGGAAATACTAAAGAGGATGAGCCATATATAGTTTTCAATTGTTCAGATTGCATATTAGCTTCCATTCGTTGCACAATTCCTTGTATCTTCTTGAGTTATCTAGTTTTGATGTCAAAGTCAAGTCCAAATTTCTCTGTAGCAATGTAATGTTGAAGATCGACATCAAGTTGTTGGATCTGAGCTTTGTAAGACAGATATAGTTGTTGAATCTATTTAGCGATGGTGTTGGACCCCGTTTTCGGAGCCCAAACTCTTATGCAATACCATAAGACTTGAGCGTGTGTATTATCTTATAGGATTTTTTCAATGAATCCTCCTTAGCCTAAATGACATCTGAACGTGCATCCCATAAGGGTTGGCGTGCCCATACCAGTCAAACATCAAAAATAAATTCATTTCGCCTATTTTAGAATAGATTTTGGGAAAACTCAAACTGGAATTTCAATTTGACTTCTTCAGAACATTTGTTCCCCATTGTCATAAATTTCTAATGACACCAAAATCATTCAATTTGGTTCAGAAATCTGAAAGTTATAACCCAAACATTTTTGGGCTATTATTAAACGAAAACATTACACTATACTCAACTTCCATCCAGAAATTGAAAGTCTTAGAGACTGAATTAAAATTCCATTTTTTCAGATGAATTGGAGATCTATGTATCCAGTTTATTTAGAAATAAGAATCATCTTATTTGGAACTCTATAGATCAAGATATCATCCAAATACCAAAATATATTCAGTGAAATATCCAATTCATGCTCTTCCAACTGATACCTTCACTTTGATTAGATCAATTTGTTTTGAATCAATACCAAAAGCTATAAATGTTTGTGGAGAGATAGAGAAATGTGTTAGGAAACCATTGGTTTAAAAATTAAGTTATTTGGAAGTCGGACGACAAAGTTATGGTCAAAAGAGTGGAACATGTTCAGGCTTGGGGGGAGGCGACCTGCGAGTTGCACAATGTCACCATCGCGATGAGGTGCCATTGCGACTCTTGCGCAAGTCCGCAGAGATCGCGACTCCACTTCCTGCTTTTTCTTCCTCCGACCTATATTAGTAAAAAAAGGCATAACTTTCACTAAAAATATCGGATTAAGGTCATTCAAAGACTGTTTCGAAGAGGACTTCTAGACCTACAACATCTATACAACTCTATAAGGATATTTTGCCTCCAAAAGGGTTAAATTTTCAAATCATTTCAATTGTCCCAAAAGTCTGTCCAATGCAGCATTACAAACTTCTAATGATCATATCTCTCAATTCCGATATCCAAAAATTTCATACTTCATATCAATGAAAAGCTAGAAAGATAAGCTACAACTTTCAAGAAGAAAACTTTTTCTATTTCAACCTAGATTAATACAGATTCCCTAAATTTGAAACATGAATTTTTCCCTATGGAAAACTTGAGATTTGCACTGTACAAACTTGGAATGTCATGAGAATAACCATTCAACTACCAAATTGACTTTTTTAAACTCTCAAATCTCTACTTATTTGACTCATCACATTCAAGTTCAAAAATCATCATCTCAAGTTGATAACTTCTTCACATCTACCCAATTCCAACTCAACATCATCCATACACAATTCATATTTCATTAACAACAAAATAGGAGTTTACAAAGCTTTAATTGTTTTCCAAGCCACATTAAATCATTGGTATCAAAATCTAAATTACAAAAGATACCAAACCCAATAATTCAGGAAATGTGTCTAAAGTCTTGCTTTTACAAAATCTAACTTAATTTATAAAAAAACATTGCAAAAGTAGAATGATGTCTCTACTCTTAGTTACTCGATCTCATTTTCTTTACTTGAAGATGGGACGAAAAAGGGGTGAGCTTAAAAGCTTGTGGGTAACAAGTTTATAATGAATAACAAGCAAAACCATTTAAAATGTTCATTGTCATACAAAATTCTCATTGAATCATAAAATAGATGGTTCTTAAATTTTCAACCAAATTCACAAATAAAACAAATCATGTATGCATCAATCTTATCAATATATCATGAGCATATAAGCACAATAAAATGGCTTAGGTGGAACCAAAAATAGAACGTACTACACATTTTCACATAATGGTCCTATGTAGCCGTAAATTTAAAGGAGTTCATGAAGGAGCTCCATGCAGGCAGGTGGGAAAAGTCTTTTGTTAAAGTGCACTTGACTTAACTTAGGAGACTACCACAAACTCACATAATCATGCATTTCACATCTCGTAAACGTATTGCCCAAAATGGTACATTTCTAAATCTTAATTTCATAAACATAAAGTCTTTTCAAAATCATTTTCATATCATAATTCATCATCAAAATTCATACACCAAAACATGTAGCAATTTCGCAAATCATTCAAAAGAAATAAAAGCAACATATATGAAGTAATTGAAATCATTTTATTTTCTTGATTTGGAAAAACATTAGTAGCTCATTAATCAATTATAAATATGAAACTCACCTTGATTTCCTTGCTTAAAACTTTGATAAAAAATGCCTCTACACTTGCTCCTCTTGTCTCCTTTGATTTCCTTTTATCAAAGACAAAATTCTCATTCAATAGGGATTCAAATTGGAGAACCCACAAGACATATTCACTAAAATTGATCCTAGAGTTTTGAAACCCATACATTTTTAAGCTTTATGAACCAAAACCCTTTTAAAAATCCAAAAGATTAAAATAAAACTTACCTTGCATCTTTACCAAATAGTGAGATTGTTGGCTTTGATGGAAGCTTTAATCCTCCTCTTCCTTTTTCCCTTCTTAAACAACTTCAAAATCACTGTTTAAGACTAAGAAAAATCAAAACCTAGCTTAGCTTTCTTTCTCTCCTTTCTTTCCTCTCCAATGACACACTCTCCCTCTTCTCTCTTCTAATTTTCATTTTTTTGGCTTCTTCACATGCAAGCCCACCTTTCATCTTCTCCTTTCTTACCCTTAATGAGCCCAAAAAGTCCTTTTTACCCTTCCTTATAAACTTAGGTTCTTTTAACCTTAAGTGGTCTTCCAAAAATGCCCTTAATGCAATCTTACTACCTTAACATTTTAATTCAATTAACCTTTTTCATATAATCTTACTAACATTAATAATAATAACTCCAAAAATTAAATCCATCAAAACCTCATAATTCATTTAAATTATGCTTAACTAGAGAAAAAAATCTGGGGGTCAACAGACGACGTCAACTTTATATTGAGTAGCATGAGTCTGTTAACTGATTCCATCTAGCTTACAATCAATTATTCGAAGAACTTTGTTTTGGGCTACTATATTTGATGTCTATCAGTTTAGTACTTCATCTGAAGGATTTGAGACAAGTGTTCCTTGTGAAGTGATTCCTATGGCTCAAATATAAGGTCTAGAGAAAATCCTAGTTGTTTCATCAGTACTCCTGTGTAAAAAAAGGAAAGTCTTCCTCATATGGCTTAACCATCATGCAAGGTATATGAGTAAGAGTCATAACAGGAATTGTTGGCTTAGATTGATAGGGAAAAGATTTCATCATCTCATAAAGAGATCTTGGTCTGAATCTTTCTGTTTGTAGACCAATAGATTTGTTATAATCATCAGGATCTGGATTATCCTTATGTGGATGATACTATTGAGAAGGCATACAATGAGGTTTAGACTTTTTCTTCCTCCTTCTCTTTTTGGCATACCGTTCATCATCATCATCATTGTCTAACTCAGGGTTGAGACAAACTTTACAGTAAGGTTCGCACATAGATGGGTCGTCATCCCATACAAAATATTTGCGATGATGACTGAAATAGACTGGATCTCTAATTGATTTAAAATAATGGATAGGAGGGCCAAATTTACCTTCTGTATAAGAAAATAGGGATGGATCATAAATACAACCCTAGATGTAGAAGGTCCAGAGGGATCTTCGTTGGGCGTTGCATAGATGGACTTTACTATTCCATTTTTTAATGTCTTTGGAATAGGAGGAGTTGTTGTATGAAAAGTGTTGGGACCCGATCTCAGAACCAGACCCCAACGGGATAAAACGGAAAAACAATCGAAAAACAAAGCGACAGAACGAACGGACAGATCATAACGCGAAGGAATCCGAAAACAAAACAAATGAACAGACAAAAAGAAAAGCGAAAGTCGGATCAAAGCGAAAGGCGAAAGCGAACGAATCGAAGCAAATCAATTACCAATCGAAAGCAAACTCGGAATCAAAGCATACAAATGGTGGATTCGAACTGAATTTCAAATTTTTGACATCCGAGATCTCTATCCTTTTTAAACAATACAAAAGGTCGCGTTGGAAACCTTAGACTAAACTAATACGAAACCGGTATAATTTTTTTTTCCTTCTTTTTCATTTTATTCATTCTCATACAAAGCAATCCAATTTCCCATTTGGAAAA
>JAOSBK010000206.1:21429854-21441474 GCA_027568895.1 Erythroxylum shatona | reverse complement strand
AATTATTGTTATAAATTTTCTACTTACTATTTTTAATACTATTAATATTATTAATTTATTATACCAAATTAATTATCTTATTATTATTAATTATTAATTATTAATTATTATACATTTTACTTTTATTATTATTATTATTATTTTCGAGATAGAAAGCGGAGATATGTTGATTTTCTGTCGAAGAAAATATGTTGTCAAAATTTAGAGAAACGATATTTTTTGGTTTATATAAAACTGTTGTGATTTTTTTATTTTCAGAAACAAAAAAATCGCAACAGAGTAAGCCAAATACGATTTACTTACCTATTTTTCTTTTTACAAAAATGACGAAGAAATATCATCCACGTCAAAGAAGACTATTCAATGTTAACAATAACACATATAAGTACATTCATGCAAAGATGTGGACTTTGAAAATAACGCCAGGACTTTGAGAAAAATACAACCAAAGTAAGACATTTGGAATGAATCTTTTAAGATGCTGAATTGACGTTCCTTTGACAAAAAAGTTGCATTATGTGACTGCAATTCTTATATTTTAATGAAATTTCTCTTCAAACATGAAAATCTTAACCTCTCAAATCTTATCCTTCTGTTGGCAATCTTCCAATTACGGTATTCCTCGCCAGGCAAGTGTCTTCCATGGTGTCATAAAATCAGCCGGCGACCAAAGACATTTATTCTACCAGGAATTGCGTGGGATTATGAAAGACATATATACTATTAAAATGATTAAGGACAAACATTTAAATGATTATGTATATTATAATAATTGAAAGAGAAAAGAAAACACACAAATTTCACTTGCATGAATACGGAAACTACTAAGAAATTTATTTTTCCTTAAATATGTGTTTGTAAATGTAATTATAGATAACAATTTAGATTTGGTATAATATCAACAGTTTAAGTATGGGCTGATTGAGTTTTAGGTTACGAGGGAATTTGGAAGGGTCTAGCTTGCCTAATTGAAATTAGCTGGTTCAAATAAAATCATATTGTTTTAGCTTCGATTTAATTGAATTTAAAGTTATATGATACTCAAACTCGGTATGATTTATTGTCATCATTTTATGTAATACATATGGACAAGATAAAAAGATAAACATATAAGTGATTATATTACTAATTAAGTTTTAAACATGGAGTTTTCTTCTAATATCATCTCTTGATCTACTAGAAGAAAACTCCATGATATTGGAAGAAAAGTCCATGATGACATTAGTCGATAACATTAATCACTAAGCGTTAGGGAGTAAATATATAATTAATCAAGCACTCATCACTACTTATTTGATATTATTTAATCATAGTGATTTGATATTATTTAATCATAGTGCTTTCTTTATCTTAAGTTCATTCTTGTGTTAACCTTTACTTTAGTTTTTTATTTTATTTTTGAATTAAATCCACAACTTGATTCGATAGTTAGATAATAGAAAAAAGCTGATATTAACACTTATAGTCCTTGTGATATCGACCCGTACTTGTCAGTACTAGTTATAGCTACATCGTACACTTGCAATTAAAACACATAATATTACAGACATTAGTAGTTAAACACTACTTAGTTTCCAAGCCTCTAAGTTTGAAGAAATTAAAAAATGAAAATCATAAGGTAAGAGTTCAATGTGTTGAAAAATGTCCTTGGTTTATTTTTAAAATGATAATACTTTTACTATCAAAAGATAAAATTATACACATACATTCTCAATAATCAATATTAATAATTTGATTACATCTAGATGGCTAAGAATTAAATATAAGAATATGAGAGAAGCATAACTGAATATTAATAGGTTTAATGTTATATTTTGGAACAAAATGAAAGGTCATATTAGTTAGATTATATTTTAAACAAAAAAGTGAGTTATTCTTCAAACATAGCATGGATGTTATACTATAAAACTTTCCAAATATTTTGACTATTGTGAGGATTTAAAAAGAAAATAATCCAAGATCAACCCATCGAAACTAGCAATAATAAGTTAGAGAGTAACATGAATTTTTGTAGTATTATGTTTATTTCCAAAAGAGTTAACTTAAATTGTGCAAACCAATAATTAGTTTTTATGGATCATTTTTAAATGATAAGTTTAGATGGATGTACCTGAAAGGAATATGTACGAAACCATTACTAGTCACTATTGGTAAAGATGGGAACAATTAGATATTTTGAAACACCTGGGTTGTAATTGATAAGGAATGCCAGGAGACATGGATGTGGTATTTAGAAATTCTAATTTTGAATCTTTAACTTGGAATTGGTGAAGGGAAGATCATTATTTCTAACATACAAAAGGTATATGTTTATGCTGCTTTTTAATAAATATATGTTTAATTGTATCTTTTGCTTAATAAATGCTTTGACAAATATATGTTCATTTGTATTTCTTTAGCAAATGTTGTTTAATTTACAAATGTTATGACTATATCCTTAATTTTATTTCTTCATTTAATAAAATTTAAAAATCTTTATTATTTGTTATTTCTTCATTTATTAGAGACTTGTAAAGGTTATAGATGAGTAATTGTCTTAAGTGGAGCATAGGATGCGGGCTAGGCACATTTATCCTAACTAGAGAGTTAATCAGAGAGGTGATGATTTGAAGATCAAAATTTGGAACGTTGATAAATCAATAATCATTTTACAACATAATGATTAATTGAAAATTTTGATTAAGTTTAAAGAGGGATATGTTAAGAATATATTAGAATATCATAAGGAGACATTGTATAAAACAATTTTAGAGTAGTAGAAAGACTTATTATATTGATAACAACATATCCGAGACATTCAATATTTGACCTTCACATAGTTAAATTTTAGATGCAAGCCTAAAGGTAACCATTAATATGTAAAAATATATCAAGAAAATAGTTATGAGTAAAATGCATCAGAAGATGATTTTTGCTTTAATGGCATCATAATTGGTTCCTAAGATAATACTCAAGTTAGAAGAAAACAAATAAGAGAAATAAAATTATTTTGTTGTTTGGATTAGATCTTATGGGTATAAAGTAGAGCATGTAACAAACAAATTTTGTGTGAAACTACAAGATAGGAATTATATGTGTAGAGCATGAGACTTGACAAGAATACCATACTTGTATGATGTTTCTGTCATTTACCATAGTCAACTGAATCTAAATGAATACATTTTTAAATGTTATATTAGGTTTGTAGACATACAAGTGCTGCCTTTAGGCCTTAGAAGTTAATAAATTTTGACCATCTTACGGAGTTATAAAATCTCCCTTAGAAAAGGAGAATGCCTGGTCGCTTTAAAAAGAAAAGGAAAAAAAAAAAGAATGTTTTGAATAACCAAACAAAAGAAAGTTTTCTATGTAGGATAGAATTATGAGATGTGCTTGGCCTTAAAGGACGTAATAAAAAGGGTGTAAATAAGAAGTACGTCCTTTAACTTTTATAATATAATTATTTAATCATATTTTCCCTCGTCATATTAATTAATAATTGATAAATTAACAAAGTTGAGGTAGAGATATTGGAGAAAATTAACAAAGCCAGCAAGTAGGAGAAAATTTCATACGTTTTTCCTACCAGTGAATAAGGTAAATGTAGAAGCAAGGAAAGAAAAAGGTTTCAAAGTACGTGGGTCATAAAATACATTAAAATGAAACAATATGTTAAATAAAATCATGTAATTACTATTTAATCAAATGTTATCTAATTATTTAGTCATTTTTTAAAACATATTAGCACCGTCAGAGAGTTTACATAATGACTTGCGTTTATGATTGATATACAAAAGTGATACTCAATTATTATATTGTCTCTTATATCAACTTTACTACCATTTTGTAGGATTTAAATTCTCATACAAACTGAGGGACATTATGATATCTCATCATTTTTAATAACTATTATAAATCTTAAGAGGAGACTTTTTTAATGTGAAGCTAACTCTTCACCATTTTGAATATTAAATTAAGGATATTTTGCCTTTTTCTTGAAATCTAATGGAACTACTCTGTTCTAATATATAATTGGTCACATATCTTATTGTAATATGGGGATAGGAGACATATGTTTTTAGACAAATTATTCTAATATTTGAATAAAAATTTGCTTTATTAATATGTTTTTATTCACAATTCCTTTGAAGAAAATATGATAATGTAGAATATATTTATTAAATAAATAGTTATACTATACATATGCATTAAATTAGTAAATAATGGACCTTAAATTGATAATTAGAGCACGTTAATATTCATAAACAACAATGGGCATCAATTACATGGTATAACATAATATGTTTTTAATTATAAATTTCTTTAATAAGCTTGAAAACTAAGCCCAACATTTTGCAAACTCACTTCCTTAAGAAAAAATTTCTTCTAAGGCTTCTTTATAGTCAATATTTACAACATTGAATACAAATCTACAATTTCTACAACTTTTCTCTCTCACTAATAGCAAGATTCAACATCTCAACTATGATGACTCTTCTTTCACTTTAATCATGTACTTTTCCACATTGTATTATTCTTGAAAATTTCTTATTTGGTTTTTCTTACAATGTACCAATTTCATAACTTAATGTCTATCTCTTATTTTATCTTCTTAATTTAAAATTTTAAAGAATTAATTATACGTACCTTCCTTTTAGTTATATCCTCATCATATCAAAGAAAGAATCAACAATACTCTTCCTACAACAACAAAATTACCATTTCAATAATAATCCCAACTCAATTTTTTAAAATATATATTATTACAATTTATTTCATATTGCAAACAAATATAGAACCTTTACCATGATTTTTGGTTGTCTAAATGGTTATTAATAGACTTTGTTTCACATTGAAAATTTTTTTATTCGGCATTTACATTTTACTTCCACTCCTTCCAATTGATATTGGTGGATCCGTATTTGTCACCCTATTTTTAAAAAACTTAAATTGATAAATAAATTAAATTTATAACATACTATTGACTACCAATTATAATAAGAAAACATCCTAACAAAAAATAACAATGATATCTTAATAAAGGCAACAATGAGTTGAATGCCCCAGTTACCACTACCAACATAGCATACTACTAAATACTTTATTTTTCCAATTTATCAGCTCAATTTTTGATTTATCATTAATGAAATTTATAAATATTGATATACCAATATATCTCACTTCACTATCAAAAAGCAGTAGAAACCTCATTTAGCACTACACCATTCAAATGCAATAGACTTAAATTCTTAATGCATATTGTATATATCATAACATGAAAAATCGTCCAATGACAACAAACGATAACATTTAGTTCTTATTTATTTTGAATTCCCACAAGCTAATTTGATGGAATTATTTGATTTCACAAAAATGTGAACATTAGTTGTTAATATTGACAGTGTGAATTTCCAAAAATAGATTGAAAAAAATAGTTGTTACCTAATGGAACTATGTTTAATAAATATAAGAAACAAAAGTTACATTTATGTCTCTAAATTTTAGTTTAGAAAATAATTTCAGACATGAACTAAAGCATGTATGCTACACACATGATATAAGGTAAAATAAAATAAAATTTAAGAATTTTTTGGTAAAAATGAAAGTTTAGGAAGCAAGTGCACCAAATTTCTAAGTTTGAGGAACTTTAAAGATTTTTTACCTAGATATTTAAAAATAAAAAGAGAAGAAAAAGCTTCCGCTGTAACCAAAGTATAAAATAAGTTATAATTATAACTTTAATTCCTAGAATCTTGCAAATGATTCTAGCATCCTAAGACTGGTTGCCATTGCACATAATTTAGCTAAAGATCGAGGACAAGGCATCCAGATTGATCATGTTTGAAAGCCTGTAATGAAACAAAGGTTCTGTCTATCGAGGTGATACAATTTGGAGTTTTGCATTTGTCTTCTTATGCAAATGCGCCACAATATGCAAAACAAAAGAAAAGGTGAAAAAGCGAACAATTATTTTACAGTTATGGCAGGTTCTAGATCTTAGTTTTGCTTGTTTCATTTTAAACATTACCACATCAATTATTGCTTCTCTATTGTATTCCTTATACGTTTCCTAGAAGAATATGTTCAAAGAAATTATGTGTTTGGAGGCCATGTAACGAACTGCTAAGTAAAGGGATGTCCAATTTTGATATAAAAGTGTCATGCATCCTTTCCTTGTATTACTTCAATGCTCAAAAGATTGAATGAAGAAGTGGGACGAAAAAAGGTTTGACATCTTCGTACTTGGATCATGTAAGTATTAAGTGAGATTGAACACGATTCAATATAATATATTTAGTCTAATATATTATCTATACTATTTCTTAACCTTAATTTGACTCCATAATTACAATAATGTGATTGAATTACTTTTTGAGGGTGAGCCTTACTAATTGGTAAAGTTGTTTTTTTGTTGGTGATTATAAGGTCACACATTAAAATTACGGAAATAACATTTTTGTAAAAATACAAATGAAAAGTTATGTACATTATTTAAATCTCTACAAGACGGGAAGTCTTAGGCACTTGGTAACTTTTTTTCATCAAATTATTGTATTTTATATTATATAGAACATTAGTTAATTCATATCAGTTTTGACCTTATTGCGACCATGAGTCCAATTAAATGTTACTTCCTAATCATAGGAATGTAGCTTAAATATTTGAATCAACAATTATTTGGAACTTTTCTATTTCCTTGTAAATCATACTCATGTAACTAATTAATTTCCTTTTAAAAAAATTGTTCAACTCTTTTCAATTCCTGCCTTGTTAGTGTTATTCTAAGCTAGAGGGCTCGTGAGTTGTCCTTAAAAAGAGCACAACAAAGAAGAAAATCATTGTGATGCTTCAAGACAACCACATCCAAATAAAATGACTCGGGGAAAACATTTTGGATGAGAATCAAGGAGACCTATGTTCAGTTTTCTGTTTATAATGACTTCTTCGTAAATGTTAGTGTGAGTTGTCATGTTAAGTAAATCTTAACTTTGACTAAACACCAAAATTTGAGTCTCGTAAGCATGAAAGATGAGAGTTCCGAAAGTCAAATGAGAAGCAAAAAGAACCTTTGTTTTTACGCGATTCCAAAGTTAACGGCGTGTGTTTTAACGGTGTATTAATGTAGTCAAATACTCCCAAATACTCCTTACATTTTATTCGAGTGTATACATATGAAAATCCCTATAACTTGAAGAAACAATGGTCGATATCTTGATTTCTGTCATTGACCATAGACACTGCACTGTATGTATTGGAAAGAGATAAGACAAGAAAGAAATTATCAACTGGGCGTTGCAATTAAGTTGCACTGACTGCAAATTTTTCTGCACGTATCTATGATTAACTGCTAGTCATATTCCAGCTCGTTTTTTGGCAATGACCTCCTAGCTAAGATACTTTTGTGCCTACCTGTCGTTAACTTTACCGACCACCGTCATTTCCGCCTCCGCTGCTTTAGCCGCTTCCCGGAACTTTTTGTAGATGTCACCCTTGTAAAATTTTCTAGTCCTAATGACCAGAAGTAGCGAAACCAAAGTTCCAAACAATGTAGCAGCAGTGATTATGATGAAGGACAACCTGAAGCAGTTAGTTCCAATGCAATTCAGATCCTGACCCTCCCGTCTCTCGAGTCCCTTAGCCGCTAATTGTTTCATAGCCTCTCTGTCATAAAGATGACCCGCCACTCTCACATTTAGAATATATGATCCAATAGGGCTTGCTGCGGCCCCGAAATTGTACAGAGTAGAGTAGTATTTGAGACCAAAGAGTTCTGAGATTATGGCAAAAAGTAATGGCCATTGAGCCCCAAAACAGAACCCGATGATTACGGAGGCCACATAAAGTCCACCGGGGACATTGAACGCGATTAATAGATGACCAACACATGAAAATAATAGGATCATTGTAAGCATCATAGGGCGTGGAAATTTATATTTCTGCAGGACGTGTTCAGAGAGGAAACCTGACACCACTCGACCTAGATAATTCCATATGCTCACCAGCGAAACAAAAGTGCTCATGCTTTTCTTGGGGTACCCCTGAGAGGTTCCAATCTGACCCAAGTTGTCTATAGCAGTCAATGTGCCTCCAACACCACAAATGGTTGCTAAGAAAAGGATTAGCATGTCAATGCTAAAAAGAGCTTGTAGTATTGTGTAGTCTTCTCCTCTTTCTGGTGGCCTGAAAGCAGTTCTCCAGCAAGACGCGGAAGCTTTGTCCTCTGTAATTGATGATTCTGTGACCGAAATCTTGTTATCGGCCTGTGGTGGAGCTATAGACGGTGTAGTTTCTTGGCTTGGCTTCTCAGTTATGATGTTCAGTGGTGAAGGGTCGTTCAAGGTTTGTTTCTTTCTCTGCCAGATCTTGTATTCTTCGATAGAAACAATAGCCAGTGGCAGAAAGAGCAAGAAAAGTACCATAGCAGCACTCCCACCATACGCAATTTGACTAAAATCAACCATTTTCTCTACTATGATTATTATCATCAAAAAACCTGCAAGGCCTAGAGAAATATAGAGTAAATTGTAGAAGACTTGGAGCTCATTTGGTTGGCGAATTACCTTCATAATTCGAATGGTACGCAAGAAGGCAAAAGATATAGCAGCGGGAAGCCAAGCTATGAACAAAATCAAAGCCTTTGCGTCTTTGAAATATAAAGCATGAAACAGTTGTGTTATAATGGCACCGCTTAGACCAACATAGCCCTTCAAAATCCCGAGTACAGCGCCACGACTCTCCGGCAAATTCTTGACACAGGTGACCAGAGCTCCAGTATTAGCAAAAGATTGAGAATTGGCACCTATGCAGATGTATAAACACATTTGCCATACATGTACACCTGTGATTCTTTTGGTCACAGCCATCCAGATCATGAAGTAGCCAAAGAAGTTCAAAACAGCTCCCATTGAGAGCACAACCCACGGAGGGGTAACCTCGTTGATGAGACCCGAGAGTATACCAACGTTGGCGCCAAGATCTTTGAAGAAGCTGAGCAAATTAAGGGTTGTTTGATCGTAGCCTAAAGAAGTCTTAATTTCAGGGGAGTATAGAGCAAACATGTATGTTGCTCCGGCTGCCGACATAATTAAAAGGGATGCGAATACCATGAACCATCGGCCGGTAATTATTTGGATGGTCAGGCTCTTCATGTCGGCGAAGCCACCAATAGCCCCGGCACTACCAGGGCTGGCAAACACCATTTTTACCTTTACTACTGGTATATTAGTAGTACAGAGAGTCCTCTCTAGTGGCCTTAGAAGGAAAGTGGGAGTACTCTTGTCCATAAATTATATAGACACACAACACAGATAGGACGTGGACGGTACGTAACAGCGTCTTTTGCATCTTGCAAGGAGCTAAGAGTTGACTTGGGGTGATTAATTTAATAATGTGAGAGGAAAATTGATGATTTTGGGGGGAAATAATTATATCCAATGTGGTCTATTGGTTAAATTTATATCACTTTTACTTTACCCGTGTGAAATTCATATTCATTTTATGGAATCATTTTTTTGTTCTTGCGGGATGGCTAACTGGAATGTATCAGTTGTAAGAAGTTAAAACTGGTACGACAGTTACAAGAAAATCATTCTGGAGAAGGCATCATTTTTTTGTTCTTGCGGGATGGCTAAGTGTAATGAACCGCACTCCTTATCAGTTGTTAAAAACTATTGAAAAGGTAATAAAAAGGAATATAATCTCTTGGTTGGTGAGATGGAATCCTCGTGTTTGACCAGAAGCAACCCACTCACTGGACAGAAATTTCAACAACTAAAACGGTCACGTGCTGTAAATGTGACAAATGATTAAGCGATTGGCAGGTAAATTCTAGAAAAACAACATTGAACGTTTCCTTGCCCACATCAACTATCCTTCTTCACACTAATGGATATGATTCCTAGTATGTAAACAATCTGACCTAAGCCGAAAAATGAATAAAAAGTTGAATAATTGCCGCACTTGACTTCCTATATTCCTTTTTAACATTAGAAGCGCCTTCCCAAAATGAATGCTCCTTGTCCTTACGTGCTCTTTTTTTTTTTTTTTTTTAATCTTTTAGGTTTTTAAAAATTTCTTTAATAATTATTTTGGTTTTTTATTGTATGTTCGGTGTTAGGTTGTAGTTAGTCTTTATATTCCATCAGAGATTGACTTTTACTATAGAATGAAAACCTTGTTCATAAGAAAAGGGTTGTGTACAGACTCCCTCTAGAAAACTCTAGTTTTATAGGTTATTTAACCATTAACAATTGCTTTTGAATCCAATAATTCGTTAGACGTGTGAATTTATGTCTTTTAAAAAAGAATTTTTCTCTAAAGATTTTTATTTTAGTTTAACTTACACCCTAATGTTTGGTAGAACTTAAAAAGAAATAAAAAATTGTTCCATGCAACAGAACTTTAGCTACCTCTAAAAAAATACACGACCTAACTTAATATTACAAGTTGGTTTCAAAATATTGGCTGGTCAGCCCCTTGAAACCTGCCAATCGCCTCTGTCATCTATAGTTTTTTACTCTTCTCCTTACACCACCACTCTCCCCTTCTTTTATTTTCTTTCTCTTCAATATCAGAACACAATTGTCCTTTTGCTTTTTGTAGCAACTGTTATCGTAATCTTCCATTTCATAATAATTAATAACTTGTCCTGTAAAATTATTAGCTAAAACTCCAGACTTTAGGCAAAGGTTAATTAGTTTTTAAGAGAAGGGTTTGATCTTGATAATATTTTGATGCTTAATTATAAACTTCTAGAATCCCCACACAAAAGGGTTCTTGTTGCCAATACCTTCCATTAATTCAACCTCACGTTATTTCTCTATTCCTTGGATGCTTCATCATATAGATCTTTTCCCTTTCCTGCTTTCAAAATTCTCTTTTTTAATTTTATTTCATCACATATTCAGTTTATCTAACACCTTTACCAAGCAAGAGGAAAATTGGCAAAGCTGCAAAAATTCATTCGTCTTTAGTATTAAGAAGAAAAAAGGGTATGCTTTTGTAATGTCAAATTTATTAGAAAATACATATTATGAGAATATGAGGCTTTGTAATGGAATCCTAAGTGGTAAAGAAAAAATGTTATATTATTGTTGTACAGAATTTTCCAGGGAATTAAGAAGAATTGTTGAAACTATATGCTAAAAATCACCTTGCCTTCTTTGCACATTTCAACGGGAGATTCATGAAGTTTTTAGCATCATTTTTGGCATTACTCCTCTTTTTCCATTCTCAAGCTTTTGCTAACATTAATGTTTACAAGAAAGCTCTCCAAGATTTTACTAATGGTTCCTCACCTTGAAAACTTAGTTGGAACTTGTGACTATAATATGCACTTCTTGAATTGGTATAACTTGTAATGCAAATAACACTGATATCATTGCAATACACATCATTCATGTTGGGTTCTAGATAACAATTTCTAAGAAAAGAGTGAATATATTTTCTTTCGATAGCATTTTTATTTTGTAATTCACCTTATTATTGGTTTATGATATATAAGTGGTTCTGTTGGGTTTTGGCTGAACGGTATGTTGCCGTTTGGATCCATGAGTGGATGACTATTCGTTGTGATGAACTCGACGTGAAGGTACCTGCAAGACAAAGGAAGGCACGTCGGGGGTGATGTCCCGATTAGCCC
>JAOSBK010000206.1:21393246-21404552 GCA_027568895.1 Erythroxylum shatona | reverse complement strand
TACTCTTCCTGATTCATCTAGTTTATTTTTGAATACCCATCTGGTTCCTATGATAGACTTATTGGATGGTATAGGAACTAAAGACCAAACTTTGTTCCTTATAAATTGATTTTAACTCCTCTTGTATGGCTAAAATCCAAGCTTCATCTTGAAGAGCTTCATCAATTTTCTTAGGTTCTATTAAAAAAGAAAAACTACATTTGCCTCTCTTCTAAATTTAGACCTAGTTCTCACCCCTTCTGATGTTTCTCCTATAATCAGGTTTTTTGGGTGAGAAGATTTGGACTTCCAGTCTTTTCTAAGACTAAAGTTTTCAGAAATATCTTCTACCTTATTAGGTCGATCGTTTGGTGGTGACGGGTCTAGGTTATTGACTAAAGGAGCAGATAGAGATTTATCATCAAAGTTGTCTCTTCTATCTAGATGAGACTCATCATCAAATTTAATATGCATAGACTCTTCAACATATTTAGAAACAAGATTATAAACTCTATAAGCTTTAGAAGTAATCAGATATACTAGAAAAATTTCTGAATTAATCTTAGAATCAAATTTATCTAACTTTTCTTTTGTATTCAATATAGTGAATTTGCAACTAAAAGGATGGAAGTAAGATATTGGCTTTCTTCCTTTCCATAACTCATATGGAGTTTTATTTAAAATAGGTCGTAATAATACTTTATTTTGAAAATAACAAGTTATATGTACATCTTTTGCCCAGAAGTACTTAGGAAGATTCATTTCACATAGTATAGTCTTTGCCATTTCGTGAATCGTCCGATTCTTTCTTAAAAACTCCATTTTGTTAAGGAGTTCTAGGAGCAGAAAAATTATGGAAAATTCTATTCTCTTCATAAAACATTCTAAATTTTTCATTTTTAAATTCTCCACCATGATCACTCCTAATTTCAGCAATAGAAATTCCTTTTTCAATTTGTAACTTTTTGGATAGAACTTAAAGAACTTAAGAGATTCATCTTTATGTGATAAAAATAATATCCAACAAAATTTAATGAAGTCATCAACAATTACGAGACCATACTTCTTTCCACCTAAACTTAGTGTTCTTATGTAGCACCCCACTCCCGCAAGACCCGAACCCAACATCGATAGTGATATCCAAGTCCGTGCCCCGTGAAGGTGGTGTGCTAATGCACTCAATCATTCAAAAGTCAGTATAATTTTTTTTTGAAATCACAAACACACACACTATGCGGAAGCCAATCATCACATACAATTAATAATAATTTCAATGGCCACTTGGGCCCTTTCAAAAATACAAAGCACTTAAGTCAGTTTGACTTTACAATTGACATAGTCATTTATACAAAAGTTCATAATACACAATTTTATATAGAAATAAAAAAAGACTAATGCAGATGCGGACTGATCCCGACCTCTATTTTTCACTTGTATGCTGTAACTATACTCCCGTTGGCCTAATGGGGTATTCTTCTAATCCTGAAAAATAGTTCTAAATTTTGGGTGAGTTTTGCGAACTCAGTGAGTGACCATCATCGATGGATCTCCCAGTCACATAACACATAAATTCGCATATTGCACATTTCACACTATTTCACATTCACACTTCATATTCAATTCACTCAAGCATTTATATTATGCATATGCCATCTGTATGAGACTCACATTCGTTCTTATTGTTGTGACTGCGTGCCTGTCTCTCACATATACAGAATACTGGCCCGTAGGCTCAGTCAGAACAGAATACTGGCCCGTAGGCTCAGTCACATCAGAATACTGGCCCGTAGGCTCAGTCACATCACATAATCACGGAGCATAGCTCTACGTGAAAGCGCTTCATGCAGGCAACACAAGTCACAATGCCTTTATATTTCATGCATTCATGAGATGGAATGCATCACTTACATTGCATGCTCTTATTTAGTCATAATCACTTATCATTGGACCGTGATCTAGCATTCAACATATAGTTGAGAATTCACATTTTCACTGGCATGTGATTACACATTTGGAAAATACTTAGCAATCACTTCAATACACTTAGTTCATCTTATTCACATACACTAGGTACTTCAATATTTCAAATCAATCATCATAGTCAATCACATTCATATACACATTCATCATACAGAGATCAATGTATACAAAATTCAATTAAAGCAAACAATAAAGTGAGACCATCTAGGTCTACTCACAGTACGCTACAGATTAGCACTAGCTTCATGATCCGGAAATGACTAGATGGGGACGTTTCATCCTGTATCATCAATATGTAAAACACACGATGCGCACACATTAATACTTGCACAATTATAAGCATTCGTATATTCACAAGTGTGTATATAAAATATGTACAATGCATGTTCATGACAATCCTAGGTATTAATTCATCAATTTTATCACAAGATCGTTCTCATATCAAAACTCATCTTTGTTTTTCCAAGTCACCCCTTTTGGGTCTACTATTCACATTAAATCAGAAAGTTAAGCTGAAGTAACTGGGTCATACTCTCTTCTAGGAAAGTATTCCTTTATGTCTTATGAATCCATTGGCACAAAAATCCCTCAACTTGGTTCAGTGAATAGGAAGATATACCTCAAATAGTTTTGGACTGTTCTTGTCCAAAACAATGTACTATGCACAAATTCCATCTGAAATTTAAACATCTTAGAGACTTAATTAGATTCCAAGTTCTGCATACTATTTGTAGCTCCATGTCTCTACTTTACCACAAATTAGAAATTTTCTCATTTGGAGCTGTACAGATCAAGATATCATTAAAATACTGAAGTATGCTTAGTAGAATAACAACAGTTCATACTATTTAAGAATACACTCACTGTACCTGTTCCACTTTTTCACTCAATCTTTCTCAATTTATTTCATATGGACATGATGTTTCATATACATATAGAGAAATGTCTTACGAATCTAATGGTTCAAGAATCAAGTCATTTGGGTGTCTAGAGAAAAAGTTATGTCCAAAAGAAGCCACCATGTTTAAGACCTCAATCAACTTGAACCTATTTTGGCTTGGACCATTGGAAAGAACACTTCGAGAGATACAACTCTCATGAAGACCTTGAAGTGAGATGTGGCCTATAAAAGGATTAAAAATGGGACAGAAGATGACACTACAAACTAAGACGATGCAGAAAAGGGCAAACTAAGACAGTCAAACTAAGACGCAAAAAGTCAAACTAAGACGATGAATAGTAAGTGAGACGAAGCGAATGAACAGTAACAGAGACGAAGCAACTGAACAGTAATAGAGACGAAGCGAATGAACAGTAACTGAGACGAAGCAAATGAACAGTAACTGAGACGATGCTGATGTCATACTAAGACGATGTAACCTTATAACTTGTAATGCTCATATCTTTCAACTCCAATATCCAAAATTTACAAACTTTATATCGTTCGAAAGTTGGTAAAATAATATACAACTGCAAGAGACAATTTTACCAAAATCTATCTATATAAACCCAGATTTTTTCTCGAAGTCAGAACACGAATTTCACCTTCAGCTCGCAATGTACTGGATCCAATTCTCACTTCATGAAAAATTTTGAGACTCTTAAAGACAGAATTGAAATTCAATATATTCATGCAAAATGTAGCCATATATCTCTAGGTTAATCCAAATTAAGAATCATCTCGTTTGGACAACTAGAGAAAATGTTGTGGCTAAAGACTGAAGCATAGTCAGTGACTATTTTCCAGATTTTCAAACTTTCAATATTTTACAACACCCAATCACTCATGATCGTTCAAAACACTAAATTAACACTATAACCATATTTTTCATCCCCCAACAACACAGTATTTATGAACAAACACGTAAATGCCATTTTTCATGCAAATGACGGTAAATTATCAACTTTATTTCACAAATCCCTAACTCTAAAGGATTTCTTCACCACTTACATGCTGAAAACTCCAAAATCTTCAAGCCCTAAACTCCACACGTTTTATATACTCCACTGAGTACAATGACCAGCTTTTGGTTTTTCTTAGGGTAGAAGACACAAATAGCAAGGTGGGTTTGGTGTAGGAAAGGAAAAACAATGAAATCTCTTAGAAGGGGTTAGATAGAAAACTCTGTGTGTGAGAAGAAAATTTGAAAAAGATAACGATGAAGAATGAACTTAGACATATAACTTAACTTTTCAACTCTCAAAAACAGTAACCTACATCTTAGCAAAGTACACAGCCTAAGAGATATTTGTCACTTCCCTTACATCAAGCTCTAACTTACTTTCTTTTGAACTAACTCCCTTAAACCTAATCTTTACAATTTAACTATCTCCAAATCCTCATTTGATGTCTTTTTTTCTTTTTTTCTATTATTTTCCAAAATTTATGACTAAATTTTCCAAAATTCACAATTACAAGATTCTTACTGTCCAATAGAAATTTCAATATAAATAAATTCAAAATTCTCAAAATAGTCAAAAATCACAACTCCATCTGATTATACCCGGAATTATTCATGAATACATATACTGTCATTTTGATGTGTGCAAAAATTCACTATTTACATATATGTGCATATCATAAAATGCATGAGCATGAAATGTGTTTCCTATTTCCTCCGTAATCTCCCACATTTACAATTTTATCCATAAGGTGGGTAACGAGATGTTACATTATCAATCACATCTTATGTGATTCCTAGATTCGTTAAGAGATAACTCTTTGTCATAAACATATCTAATAATATTATCCTAACCTTGCCTCTATTTTAATATGATCATGAGTTTACTCACCCAAGTCATATAAATTTAATTAAGTAAAACCCATTATTATAAGATTAAACATGTTCGAGTTAAAGCGGCCTTGAGTTTTCTCAACAGGCCTAACAATAAACAAAACTCTGATTCAATCCTATAATAATGGAAGGCATTATTCATGTTCTAAACATGTACTTAATATTTTAATGAGGGATTTAAAATAAAAAATAAAATCTCATTCAAAACAATATAATCTCATTATATTAATGCATTTGTCATAATCTAATTATGAGAAATAAATTGAGATTTTTTAATAAAAATATAATTTCATTAATCAACATTTGAAAAATTAAATTAAAATAAAAAATAAACAAAGCCCACTATCTCCTAGCCTGCTGGCCCACGAACCAAGCGACTACCTGGCCCACAGACTAGGAGATGAATGCGAGGAGCGTCTCCTGGCCTGGCCAGGAGAGTCTTCGCAGATGGGGCACGTGCATCCAGCCAACCTCTGCAATTTTTTTTTAAAGAACTAGAATAACAACTTATTTTATTAGCTCTACCTTTAGACTATCTCAAGGAACTCTACCCTATCTGTATCATTATAACATACTTATAAATATACATAAAACTCTAGAGAGATAAAACTCTCTAGAGTGAGAACGGTGGTGGTTCTCTAACCACCGGTAGCTACTATTGCCTCTGGTGGTTTTGTTCTTCATCAAACATGAAGTAAAATGAAACTCATTAATCAAACATTTAATAACAATCATTGAAGAATACGTAACCTAAGCATCTATTGTATATTAAAAGCAAAGTTGATTTAATGAAGTAACATCCTTAAGTAAATGGATATAAACTCTGTCTATTTCGCAACCTATTTGCAGTTAATGAAACAAACAGTTTTTGTTTTTTATTAATCACTTACGGAAAAGAAGAGACAAGCATGCATGCAACTCTTTGACTTCGTTAACGCATGCAACTCTTTGTATGGTTTCAAGAAAACTTCACGCAAAAGAAAAACAAGTGTAAAAAAGATCAAAAATAAAAACTTTTCCAGAAACACTTGAAACGTTTCCAGATTTCCAAAAAAACTGGAAAATTTCCAAAAACTTATAAAACGTATGCAAACGTTTTACATCTTTTTCTAGATATTGTAAACGCAAGCATGAATAACAGATTACACTAACATACAAAACATATCCTACTTATATCCAGAACCACTTTCGGATGAGCACGAAGAACATAATATTTTTCTGAAAAATATTTAATCAAGTAGAACATGCACAAAATATTAGTGCAATTAGCATATACACAGACCCATGCAGAACCATGCAGCAAATGTGTATCACCACCTGAAAAAAACTTTCTAAAACACTTCTTCAAGTTTAATGAATCAATAGCAACTTTTTCATATTCAAACCAAATCAAAACATATTCAAGCTTATGAATCAAAAATAAAACTGTTAAAGGTGTCTTTGATAACACTGTTGGAAAATAACGCAAGATTAAATCTTATCGTAGTGGAAATAATATAAATTTTTTTCTATAGAATCAACTTTAATAGAATTAAATTAGAAACATAAAACAAGAAATTGACAAAGCTATACTAACCTATTTTGATTTCTTGTTACAATTTTCCGTTTCTTCGAAACTATTAATTCCATAAGCCGTTCAATTGTCCGGCCTCTAATAGTATCTACAGATCTATTTAGAGAAAACTCAAATCAAATTTGAGAGGAAAAATGTAAGAAGTGCTAGGTACCATTTTTCTAATTTTTCCTTTTATATGAAAAATCTTATTTTTCATATTCTTGGATTTCATTAAAATTACAACTAAAGTCTAACTTTAATTATAATTATAAATGAATCCTAATAAGATCATATATCACATATTGACCCTCAAAGTTTCTAAAACTTCTCAATTAAGTCCAACTTAATTCAAATTTCACTTTCTCCTTTATAGACCTTTTATGTGTGACCCATTAAGTTCTTAACATGTTGGCTATGATTATAAATTATGATTCTAATTCATAATTAGAATCAGATAAATTAAAACTCATTTAAATTTATCTTTAATTTGTCAATTAAACAATTTATAATCATAAATCATGATTGACATCTAGCAACATGTCATAACCATCCAAACATTAGGAATGTCAAAGTTGTTTGACTTAACATGTTTATGTATGGTTATCTTATATAAATTAATCATTTCGTCTTCTAATGTTTCAATTGGAATTAGAGTATGGAATTCGTGTCTACTCTAAATAATCCAATCATATTCGTTCTTGGTAATTAGTAAATGATTTATAATTGATATTTGAAAACAATTTTTCCAAATTTCAATTTACTCTGGCCAGAGATTCCTAAAATTATTACTAATCAAGAACAACAGAACATTCACCCTAATTACTTTAGGATAACGAATTCTTTATTGATTTACTTAACTATCTCCACATAGTTCATACAATATTCAATAACTACCGAATTGAACTACTTCAAGAACAGAACATAAGTAGCATCAAAATATAGTAATTCTTACATGAGATACTTTTGGTAATATCAAGTCTAAGGATTAATTATGCAACCATCATAATGAGATAATCCATAGACACACAAGTAATATTCCGTTCTAGATTCTCATAATTAGGTCAGGTTAGTGAACTTATTCTCTAATAAGCACCCATATGTTTGTTTAAGTATCTCCACACTTTAATCTATGAGATCGATTACTTTATTCATAAGAAAGAAACAAATATGTGTTAGTCTAACCATTTCATCAATACGTCATCTTGATGAAACTATGACGAGGAACATTTTAGGAATAATACAAAAATACAATTTTAATCTCATAATTATAATTACATTATAATTTCTAATTGCATAATAATTATTCCAGGGATTTTATCTTTATGATTAATAATTAAATAATTAAAAACACGCAAAGATAAAAATGCCTTTTATTGAATAAAATAAATTTTATACAAAAATATACAACCAAAATTGGTTGCAAAGGTATAAACCAACAAACTCCCCATTGTAGTGATACCTTTATCAACAACTCTTTTCATAAGATATTGGTTAATAATCTTGAAGTGAATTCCTAGGTTGACGTCATTTGGAAGAAAGCTTTAAACTATAAAGCTGCTGTTTTCACTTGGTTAGTGATTAAAAACAGGCTCAGAACCAAAGACAGATGGTTTGGGGATATATAATCCCATATGTTTCCTTTGCAAGGTGACAAATCATAGGAGGAACCACTTATTCTTTAAAAGTAGGTACATTAAAACAATTTGAAGCAAATTATGTTACAACCACCTAAGTAGACATTTGAGTAGACGGAGACTTTGAATCTTATCATAAGGTGTACTAAGCACGGTAAGAACTGAAAGAGAACTGGCTGTTATAATGCTATTTGTTGTTAGCCTATTTTTGTTGCACATGATATAATTCATTGTAATGTTTGTCTAATAGCTTTTGCTATGTTAATATAATTTCTTTTATTTTTCAAAAAAACATAGGTACCTTTTACTACAAACTTATATATGAGTATCTTTAATTAATAATTGTTCTTAACCTTTGCCAATTATTTAGTTCTGAGTTTCTCATTTTCACGTAAAAACGAAAAGTAATCGAGGACTTGGCTTTTGCCTTTGCTTTGAGTCTAACTACGGTGGCTCCAGGAGGACCAGGAAGCCGTAACGTCTCGCCCATCCTCTAGCGCACTCGCACGCTGTGTCTACTTTGGACCTTCCATGAGTAGTCGCCGACTCGACAACACAACCCATACTTGGGACCATTCTTGAACAGAAAAAAACAAAAAAAGGGATGGATCTTAGCTGACAACCATAAACATTTCGTAAGTGGACTTCCCAAAAGTTGGAATTGACCGCCCACCATATCTTCGAACCTGCATATTTCCAAACTCGTGTAAGACTCTTTACTGCAAAACTGGTGCGAACTTTTTGCCAATATGCTTCATGGAGACAAAATTTAGCAAGGTCTTTCACATGTTAATTCTGCCGAGCAACCTTCAATGCTTTCAGGACACTTTAGAAAATACCTTTCTTTTGGAGTTTGGCGACTTCAAGAAATTTATGCTTAACTTCTTATTGTAATTAAATTTCTTAGATATAATCATAAGCAATAAATAACTTGACAAAGCTTTATAAAGGAGGGCATTTAGGACATTAATAGGTTCCAGTCATCTATTGTATCTTCTTTTTTATAGTAATAAAAGAAATCTATTTCTTTCTTGGGTCATATACTTGACTGAACTATATAAATTTAAAAATTTTTACTTTTAGTACAAAAATTAAAAAGACAATTTATGATAATAAATTTAAGAATACACTAAGGTTAATTACTTTTTAATAGTCTTAAATGTATGGATTGATGAGTCTTTTGTATGGATTAATAAACATCTTATAATAAAAAAGACAAATTTAGTATTTAAATCTAATATACAAAAAACACTAAAATACATGAGATAAGAAGAATTCGTTAAAAAATAAAGCATGGTGCCAAATTAGGTTTCCAAGAACAATCCTTTCTTTGAGTTATGTAAGTAGGTAAAATATTACTGTTCATATGAAAGGTGGCAAGTGCCACAATTCGGATGAAGGGGACCAAACTACATACAATACTAGTATACAATTATGTGAAGGAAAAGTTTCCACAAGTCGATCCACACTAGTTATTCGTGAGAACAATCAACAATTGCAACTTGCTGATATAAACGACGGAAAGGTGAAAGCGAAGAAAAAACTTTTCAACCAAAAGGATTGTTTTGGAAAAAAACCCAAGTAGGTCACGCTTGTGTGAACCGTTTGACTTGGATTTTTCGTGCTTTCGGCTTATGGTGGGTCTGATATCTAGAAGACGAAACAGGTGAGTGTTTTGACTTGAAACTGTCTGTCTTTTCTTCATTGTATATCGTTAGTACTAGTCTTCTTACATTTAGAAATTAATCCTTCCGAATAATTGTCTTTCGCCTAATATGTGTGGACAAATATAAATGAAAGTGTGTCTACTTCTTCTCCAAATAAAATTATGAAAGTATGTAATAATTTATTTGCTCTGAATTTTATCGTGCTCTTTTCATGACCACGATAAATTTTTAGTGCATGATATAGTTAGTCTCGGGAGTAAAATTTCCACTAAACATGATACCATAGAATACATATTTGGAATATTTATGTTTGTATAGTGCACCTTATATGTTGATTTTCATTTTTTTCTTTATGATTCTGTTTGGACTTTATTTTTTCCCCCATCTGTTCTAATACTATTGTGTAAATGTATTGTCACCTTCATCCGGGTTGGCACTTGCCACTTTCCACCTTTCATGTGGACATTAATATCGTACCTACATCCATAGCCCAAAGAAAGGATTGGTTGTGGAAATTTAATACTGAACTGTCCCTTAAAACCAATATATAGGTTTGTCTATGCGCATGAAGAAAATTTTAATCCTTCAAGCTCTTACTAAGGTAATTTGTGTGAACCAATCACATTAATCCACGGAGAAGCGTTTATACCTTCGTGTAGAGTGCAGAAATCGACTCTATAGATGTTTCATTTCAAGAGGGAAACAGTTTTGTGCTTGTATTATTTACTCTATTTGTAAGGCCAAGTTTTTGAGTAATTAATAAAGTTACTCCTTAAAAGTTGCAAGTTTGAGTTATGAAAACAATCTTTTTGTAAAATAATAAAAAAGGTTACGTATAATTAATAACTTTCTCCCTACCCGCTTCATTGAATGTTTATCATATTTGTTTTCTATAATTCTCTTGCAGATGGCGACGTTGCATGCCTGAGTCAAACTAAGAATAAGTAACAAGACAACAAATTTAGCACTTATCATCGATTGAAATATAGTTTAATGTGGTGTGGCAGAAAAGTACTTGATCCTTTCTTATCTTATCGAATTTCCAGTCTTTGGTTTGAAGATTGCTTTAATACTAACCAAGCCAAGAAAATGGCAAGAGATATTTCTTAAAGTCCAAGGTTTCTTTCTGGTTGAACTTTATGTAAAACATATACTATAATTGTATCAAATCCAACACATACCATATCATGTTTATCATAAAGCAACCTTCAATTTGAGATTATCAAAGTTAAATATTAAAAGTGACGATAGAATTTGTTAACTGCCCCAAATAAAGAAATTGATGTTGGATTAATTTACTATACGTTACTTAATTCCTTCTTATGATTTATAACCTTGACCAAATAGAAAGATGTCTCACGTCTGTGGGAAAATAAGTTTAGGCATCAGTGAACATAAAATTCGAAATAGAGAAAAAATTTAAAATAAGTCAAACTGGAATAACGTCGCTATTTATCGCAAGAGTTAGAAACACGATCAAATGAGGATTGAGGCTTTGGGTCCTCCTCGATCGAGGGCGAGGCGATCATAAGGACTTCGGTAGCTCTTCTACCATTCCATGCCTACTAGCAGGTTAACTTTGCGCAAATGCGCAGTGAAAGTGCCCACTGAATTTATAAGTAGGGGAAATTTTAACGTCATAGTTAAATAAAAAATAATATGAAAATGTAATGAAATAAGCATCGGTTGGGAGAAG
>JAOSBK010000206.1:21338049-21348770 GCA_027568895.1 Erythroxylum shatona | reverse complement strand
TGTTCAAGGGTATTTTTGGAAGATCACTTAAGGTTAAAAGAACATAAGCTTATAAGGAAGGGTAAAATGGACTTTTTAGGCTCATTAAGGGTAAAAAGAGAAGAAGAATATGTTGTCTTACTTGTTAATGAGGGAAAAACGTGAATTGAAGGGAGAAAAGAGTGAAAAAAAATAAGAGAGAAGAAGGAGAGGTTTCGCTGTTGAGAAAAAGCTAGGGTATCATCATTTCTTAGTTTTGAAGGGGATATTGAGGTTGTTCAAGAAGAGAAAAAGGTAAAGAAAAAGAAAAGCTTTCATTATAACCAAGAAACTCTTCCTCTGGTGAAGACTCGAGGTAAGCTTATTCTTAATCTTTTGAATTTTTGGAAAGGTTGTAGTTCTTGAAGCTTAAGAATTGCAAGGGTTTAAGCTTTCTAGAATCAATTTTATGTATAAGCTTCTTTGGGCCATCAATTAGAGTTCCTATTGAATTGGGAATTTTTCCATTGATGAAGGAAATCAAGAAAGGCAAGAGAAGTAAGAGGAGAGGCATCTTTGAGTAAGTTTATGAGCAAGGATTTCAAGGTGGGTACATGTTTATAATAGACTAAATAAGCCACTAATGTTTTCTTTGAATTAAGGAAGTTAATGATTTAAATTGCATCATAAATGTTACATTTATTGCTTCTTGACTGAATTGAGAAATTGCAATATGTTTGATATATGAATTGTGTGGATGATTTATGAAAAGACTTTGAAAATGATTTTTTTTAAAAATAACATGTTTATGAAATCATGTTTTCAGAAATGGGTTTCGAAATATCTCATGTTCCTGAAAAACAAGTTTCTAAGATGTGCCTTTTGGGCAAACCATTTTCAATTCATGAATTACATGTTATGTAGGTTTGATGTAGTCTATTCAAGTATGTCACAAGCATGTTGACCAAGTTAAAGGCTTCTCCTGCCTGCTTGCTAGTGGCACGGAGCTTCTTTATGGACTCCCTCAAGTTTACGTTTACACAAAACCACTAAGTGGGATTGGGATAGTACGTCAAGTTTACGACTACGCAAAACCATTATATGGAAATGTGTAGTTCGTCATGCTCATGGATCTACCCAAACCACTCTGATGTGCTCATGCCCATGGATCTACCCAAACCACTCTGATGTGCTTATGTGCTTATGAGGTTTTAACAAGTTTGATGCATTCATGATTCGTAGTTTATAAATATGAGAACGATACTTTTATGAATTTAATTAGAACTTTGTATTGACAAATGAACATTTCAAAGGTTTTGCTTATTTTTCTATTATAAACTTATTACCTACGAGCTTTCAAGCTCACCCCCATTCTTTCCCATCTTCAGGTGATGAGAAAGAGATCAAGTGATCAAGGGTCAAGACATCAATCCAAAGTTGCATCTTTTTGTGTTTTATGTTAGTTTACGAGAAAACAAGACTTTAGTTGCATTTCGAGAACTATTGGTTTATCTATTGTATTTTGGAACATTGATCTATTATGGCTTGAAATGCCCATTAAAGCTTTATAAAACACCTATCTTTTGATGTTAATGAAATATAAATTGTGTATGGATGATTTTGAGTTAAAATTAGGTATACTTGAAGAAGTAATTAACTTGAGATGATGAATTATGAGCACAATTTGTTTATATATATATATATAAGCAAGATGTTATGGAAAAAGAAAGATTGGATTTTGTAAATGATGAGAATTATTTGTAAGTGATGAGTCAAATGAGTAGAGATTAGGGAGTTTAATGAAGTAAAGTTGGTAGTTAAATGGTTATACTCATGACATTACAAGTTTGCACATTGTCAATTTCAAGCCTTTTATAAGGAAAAAATTTGTGTTCTATCTTCAGGGGAAAATATGTAT
The DNA here is from genome assembly GCA_027568895.1 of Erythroxylum shatona. NCBI lineage: Eukaryota > Viridiplantae > Streptophyta > Magnoliopsida > Malpighiales > Erythroxylaceae > Erythroxylum > Erythroxylum shatona. The sequence goes on along the minus strand of JAOSBK010000206.1, from coordinate 21,346,894 downwards.
TAATCTAAGCTGAATTAGGCAAAGAGTCTTCTAGAACTTTGTATTTTATCTTTCTATCTTTCCAACGGAATATAGTACGCAATTTTTAGACATCGGAGTTGAAAGTTATGATCATTTGAAGCTAGTGATGTCGCAGAGGATGTATGTACGGTACAGCTTCAGTTGCAATCACATCAAGCACCCTCGCGATCGTATCAAGCATTATTATGATCACACCTTCCCTCCTCATGATCTCACCTCTCTCCTTGCGATCACACCAGCCTGCCTTGGGAGTGCACCTTTATCGGTGCGATTGCACCTTTGTTCCTCACGACCGCATTTGAAGGGTTTTCCAACTCTGAATATGCTTGACTCTTTTAACCATAACTTTGTCATCCGACCTCCAAACGACCTAATTTTTAAACCAATGGATTCCTAACACATTTATATCTCTCTATATAGAAAGTGATAGCCTTTTATATTGATTTGAAAAGGATGGATAGAAAGATAGTAAGGGTATCAGTTCAAAGAGTATGAATAGGATATTTTACTGAATATACTTCAACATTTTGATAAAATTTTAATCTGTAGAGCTCAGAATAAGACAATTCTAGTTTCAGTATAAACTAGAGACATAGGGATACAAATCTTTTGAAGAAATTGAATTTTAATTCAGTCTCTAAGAATTTCATTTTTTGGATGGAATTTGAGCAGCAGAATACTACTTCAATATAAGAATAGTTCGAAATTGGGGTCCAACACTCATGGTATCAGATAATGAAGATGAACCAATATTAGCTAATGAGTGTTCATTGAAACAACCCTACAAGGTAAACACACGCTCAAGTCTTATGATATTCCACAAGAGTTGGGCTCCGGAAATGAGGTCCAACACTTCATGAGAGAAAAACTCTTTCACTGCTTACTTAACAAAGTCACCTATACAGTTCTATGTATTCTAATAGAAGAAACCGTTGAAACCATCTAGACCTGGTGCTTTCAATATATTCATCTTAAGCAAATCTTCTTTCATCTCCTTATCATCGATTACCTTAGTTAACAACAAAATATCCACCTGGTTTACTTTCTTAGAACTGAATTCCGAGAAGGTCGAAAGGTTTACAATTGAGACAAGATTAGAGGTAGAAATACCAAGCAAGTTGTTAAAATACTTTACGGTCTCTCCTTGAATATCCAGATGATTGTGCAGTTGAAATCCCTCAATGGTTAATATCAAATTAATTTTTTTAATTCCTGCGATCCAGTATTGAATTAAAATTTTTTTTTGGACACTTATCTCCCTCCTTAAGCCAATTCACTCTTGCTCTTTGGTGAATTAATGAGTGACGATTTTTGAACAGAAAGCATATAATTAGATAAAGCATGTTTTTATGTTACAAGGAGTTATGGATCGTGAGGGGATAACATAAGATTCTTCTGAATATTAATAAGATCATTCAGAGCTGTGGACATTACTTGATCAACTGAGCCCTCATAGATTGTAGCAACTTCATTTCCCTTTTAATTTCTTTTAGCTTCTGAACATAAATATATAGGTTTGTCCTATGAAAATAGCATGCTGAGTCTTTCCCTGTAAGCTTCGACAAAACCTGGGATAGTTGTCAAATAATTGTTGAATCGGAATGGGTATCTCCTATAAGCCTATTGAAAAAGATTTTCGACCCTAATTGGGGTATGATCTAAGAATAGAGGGTCAATGAAGTTAGCGTTGTTGTCAAGCAAATGTGCAAACCAACTAGCATTAATTAAGGTTCTATCAATTTTCTTTTGGATAAACCAATGTGAGCTTTGTTTGTTGGACCAAGTGTATATGTTGCCTACAGACCTCAAGTTTGTCACACCCAGTTGTTCCACACATAGTTTGAGATCTTCAGAATAATGTCTAAGGTTACAATTGCTAGCAACCTCAGAACGATATAAGGTGGTGTTAAATCACCTCATAATAACAAAGGTAGTCGTATATCAGTGCAGAGCCTTAATAGATCAGTCCATAATGCAACTCGTTGGATGCCAAAGTTACTGGCATAAATGGTAGGGATGATAATGTCATAATGTTACGGTAGAAAAAGAAAATTTTGGATGCATCAATTGGTTAGTGGAAAAATCGAGCTCCATATGAACCTCATCAGTATTATAACAGACAATAATGTGACCAAGGATATAATGTGTGTGATTGGTAAGCATTTGCCATCCTGAACCCAGATAAAAATAACCAACATTTTCTAATTTTATTTTAGTTTCAAGTAGTCCTACAAGTAAAGGCCTTTCATGCCTAATAAAATCCCATAAAGTCATTTTCTTTGTAGGGAAATTTAGTCCTCACACATTCAAATGATAATTGAAATATTAGAGATGGTGATTTTTGGAGCCTTTATTCTTGCTCAATGAGATTGTCCCCTTTCAACTGTTTGGAAATTCTGATGTTGCTTCTCTAGATCTCCAGCAGTAGCTGTAATGGACAGATGGTTAGTTGATGGAGAGGGATTTCCAAGTTGAGGAGGAAAGGATGACTACGTGCTAATGTTGGGATCACTTGGAGAAGCACAAGTAACAATTGGAAGATTTTTAAGAGAGGCGATAAGATAGGCAATAGGATTAGAGTTCTTCTTTGCATCATCTACATCTGTTGGGGGAGTAGGATTTTCCATGCTACTCATCCTAGCCTTGTCTTCTGTCACCATTGGAGTATGGTTCAAATTTCCCATAGTAGCCTCTTATTCTGGACCTCCAATGTATACATTTCTAGAGTTTACAATGGTGTCCTCATTAGAGTCTAACCTAATTAACTCATAATAAGTCTTAGTCCATAATTTTCCCCCAATTTCCTTCCACATTTTCCCTTATTGTTTATGGTTTGGTTTCCATTGATAAGAGACTACTATGTTGTCCTCCCTTAGGGTTTTCGCTTCAATTAAGCCCAAGATGGGTATTTCTGTTTATAGTTCCTTGGAAAGCTCCACACTAACACAAAGATTTGCATAGTCCACCCTTTTATTTTTAGTGTTATATACTCTTCCATACAAAGGGGTTTGCAAGAGAACTTAGACCTTCTGTATTCAAGAGGCACATTGTGGAAGTTAATCAACAAAGTGATATTTTGAAATTTGATAGAATCCAAATGCAAGCTAGGCTACCAAATTTGGATAAAGAGGGGTTGATTGCCATTGTGCCATCGACCTTCCTCGAGAATTTTGTGGGATGTTGTAGTAGAGGTGAAGGTGAACAAGATATGGTTTTCTTTAGTTAACAAAATGTTAACCATTTCTCTAGTTTTTCAAACCTTCTGTGCCCACCGATGGATGATAGGAAATGGTGAACGATGGTCAAGAAAGAATCCCACCAAAGTAGCTTCCCAGTTACTTGCTGCTTCTTCCAAAATGCTAATCTCTAGACAGAAAACATATTTACCATTGATCTCCTTAGGAGACTAAAATCAAAGGCTCGAGGAAAAGTGATCCCCGACTACCTGTTTCCAACTTTTCTGGTGATAGGATGTAGATTCAGGTGGTGTATTGATGGGGAGAAGTGCTGGTGAAGAGAGTTTTAGAGATGTAGCAGGTTGAATCAGGCCTAGGTGGTCAGCATCAGGGGGTGAAATGCTAGGGAGGGGGTTGGTGTAGAGTATTTTGGTGATGGAGCAGTTTGAACATGAGATGGGAAAGATGGAAAATCCTCATAGTCAGTGTTAGCTAAAGGTTATATGATAAGAAAGCAAAACTAAAAAAAAAAGAGAGGAGCAGATAGAGCAGAAGGAAAAGCTGAGTGGCAGTGTGTCCAAAATGGAAAAGAAGAAAGGGCAGTAAAATGAAATGGAGTAAGAAGATTATAGTTTCCCTGGATTGCAAGAATAGAGAAGGAAGAGGAGGGCATGTGGAGAAGATGAGAAATGAAGAAGAAGAGTAAACCAAATGGAGGAACGTACTAGAAACAAGTTGGAACTCATGCAACCCATACATGAAGGTAGCCAAAGAAGTAATCAAGTATCATTTTTTCCATTAGACTTTTCCAGATCCTATTTCTCCCACTAACCTGCTTGGTCTAATTATTGATGTAAAAATGATTTGTAATCTTACAAAGGAGGATATAGGCTCTTAACGCCTTATTATTAGAGTAATTTTAATTCTTCATTTGCTAATTACAACTGATCAAGATGCATCCTAAAGTGACTTGACTTGGTAGGATTTATGTCCTAATTGAATTTGAATGAAAATTTACAAAGAAATCTTTATTCCGTTATAAAGGATATGAACTTTTTTAGAAATTCAGAATGATATTCAACATAACAATTAGTAGTAAACTTTTGTTAAATATCTTCAAATAATGAAGTAAATTGTTTTAAGAACATGTTAGGATAAGTTGCAAATGGTTTGGACTACTATTTATTGATGACCATTAGCATCAGTCCTTTACATGAAATTGCAAGTCACAGTAGAATAGATATTAAAGTCAATAATAATGTTCTTATTTAGGAAGGATGAGCAATAACTTTCATAGTCATTTTGTATCTTAAAAAGAATTCAATAGTAATTGACTTTTGAAGATTAGCTATTAGGAAGGATGAGCTAAGAATCTTTATAGTAGTCGTTTATCTAAGAAAGAATCTAATGGTAGTCAACTTTGTCTTATATTTAGGGAAATCATATTTCCAGTTATTGTGAAAAATATAAGAAGATTTAGGACATTTAATAGACAAATCTAAAATTTGGAAAACCTTATTAAGTTTGATTTTGTAATCCATTACTAGACTTCTTTAGACCCCGTGTATTAGCGAAATTTTATTGGGTTATTGTTATTGTTATTATAAAATATTATATAAATTGCTATTAGTCACAAATTTTATTAAAAACACCTTCTAGTCATTTTGAATATTGGCTAATAAGTCTTTGGGTCTCTTGAACTAGAAGTTCTAAGATAGAAGTAACAAAGACTTATTTCAAATTGGAATCTTTGATAACGCAGTAACATTGGCTCATATTTCCATTGTGATTTTATAAATCCTTTATCTTGTAAGAAAAAACATTTCATTTTGAAGAATTATGCTCCTAATATATCATCATGAAGATTAGGAGGACCACAAAATTTTATATATAAGAATACCAATTTAGTATTGATTTTCACTGTGCTGAAATCAAGTTATTGATAGATGATCAAATTATTCTACTAGTCTTTTAATATATCCTCAAATTTGGCTATGAATTGTATGAGTTGTTCATTAACTTGAACTTTAGGATATTGGCTTTCAGAAAGTATAAAAGCATAAAACTAATGAATGTGATAATATTACTTGTTAAGAGATATCGACCAATACAAATGTTTAAATGGACTATAATAGTATAAGGGCAATGATTCAAAGGGATTATTGGGAATATAAGATAGAATGGATTTGATGGTGATAGACCTAGTATGAAAGATTATGAGTTCCATAAGAGAAGACAAATAATGGAATCTTAAAAATGTCGAGTGACAAGTAATTGGATGTTCATTATGTTTGTTCATCTAAAGATGTATGAGTTGACTAAAGTTATGTTTTTAAGTGTCTTGTTTCAACTTCTTTTTCACTAAAAGTATTATATTTTGTTTGCTTTGCGTATATTAATGAAAACAACTCATAATGAATTAGTTCTTAATGTTAGTAACATTAACAAAAGAGACGTAAAATTAAAAATTATGAAATTTATTTCATTTCTTTCTACTTTAGAAAGTTATTTTTTAAAACTATCTCTAGACTTAGAGCCTGTTTGGTTTAGCTTTTGAAGGGTAAAAAGGTACTTTTTTTCCATCGTAAAAGCTATTTTTAAGAAAAATGAGTGTTTAGTCATAAAATCCAAATCATTTTTTAAATAGAAATGGCTTTTTTAGAAGCCAAAATATAGCTTTTTAAGAAGCTCAAATTTGGAACTTTTTAAAAAAGACCCTCATTTTAGCTTTTTTAGGTAGACTTTTTTTCGTCATTTACATTTATAACACAAACAGGCACCTTCATCTTTTGTGTTCAGTTTTCTCTTCTTTCTTTAACATTCATCTTACTTTTCTCTGATTCTTCATGTTGTTTTTACAAAACCATCTTCACAAGGAAAAAGTGACCACCGACTTCTCAAGGGACACACTCATCTTCGTAAGGGAACTTTTTAAGGGATGCAACCATCTTATCAAGGGAATCTTTTGCACAGTTGTTTTGTAAACCCATCACAGGTGAACAAAACTTGCCTTTCGATTAATTTTTTATTTGTCTTTCTGGTATGATTTGTGGTTTTTGGTTTTCGTCGACTAAACTTGAATATTAGGGATTATTGTGTAGGTTTTTGGTTTGCATCGACTGAACTTGAATATTAGGGATTATTATGTGGGTGTTTTGGGTTGTGTCTTTTGCTCACTGTTAGTATACATTATATCCATTTTGACAAGGACAATTGAAACATTAATCCTTCTACTCTAGGTTGAGAATAAGGACATGCTAGTTACATCATGTCGTACACCTTCCCATGCTAATCATCACCGATCCTTCTTTCATTGAATAGTATGTAGGTATGAATTGAATGCTTCATGTTATCTTGTCAGCTTCTTGCCTTTTGTTGGCTTATGTCTGTCCAGCTCCAGGAAGTTTTATATTAATAATAGAGAGATGATTGTTGTGCTTAAGGATGTTGATCTTCAAATCGAATGGCTTAAGAAAATGAAATGAATGTGATTTTTGTAATGAATTAGACATGTATTTAGTTACTAATATTGAACTACTTGTAATGTGTTGTATTGGATTTCTATTTAGTTAATTTTGTTGTAATGAATTGAATTGCACTTTATTATTGTTATGTTATGACTATTGCTATATTACTTTGTCATACAATAAGCTTATTATTTATTTTTTTAAATATATTTTGATACAGATGTCATCTTTTGATAATGATTTTGACAATAAATTGCATAATTTATTATGTGTTTAACTATTTACTCAACTTGAATATTTATTTTGGGATTATAATATTATTTAGCTTTTTCATATGTTTTAATATTTATTTTTGATGTTAGTTTTATTTTCTACAAAACAATGAGACATCTCTTTAAATAATTTCCTATAAGATGGAAGTGAATTTGTCAAACAATTGTAAAGTAAATGTAAACCCATTGTTTCATATACTTTAAATATTATTTATATGCATAAATAATTTATTACAAAATAAAGTATAGTTAAAATTAATAAAAGTACTTTTTATTTTTATGTTGTCAAACATTCTACTGTATGAAACTCTTTCAAAAAAGTTATTTTTTAGTTAACAACCAAGCAGTCAACTGGCTTATTAGAAAAGTTTTTCTAAAAAAAACTCTACTGAGCTTTTTTAAAATAGAAAAAAGTTTTTCTATTTTAAAAGATAGCTGTGAAAATCAAATTCATGATAACTAAAAAATACACTGCATCTAAAAATTTTCCTAGCCAATCGAATAGTTTATAAAAAATAATCATTCTAATAAATTACTTGAAAGTTCAAGATCCCTCGTAATTTAACCAAAATGTCACCAACTTTTGTAAGTTTGATCGTATTCGAAAGGATTATACCTGACCGAATAAGGAACAAAAGCACTTAACCTCACACCAATTATTAAAACCAGTTTTATCTGTTCAATTAAACTATAAACAATAATTTTTTTCTGTTTCTTTTTTATAATACTTGTCAAATAAATATATGGCATTTAATTATTTAATATATTAGTTACTAACAAGAATTATAAAAGATTTTATTTAATTAACTAAAATTAATTATTAATATGAATTATGAATAATTTAATTTTAATGAATAAATTATTAATTAAATTAAATAAATTTAATTAAATAATTACTAATACATATAATTGATATTTAAAATATCTTCAAAATATATAAATTTAAAATAAAATTTGATTTAATAATTAAAATAAATCTTAAATTTAAATTATTTATTTTAATACAATAAAATATTTATTGTTAATAAATTACTAACAAATATTATTAAAATAATTTATTTAATTAAAAATAATTCATCTTCAAGTTTTATCTAAGAAGTAATTATTTTCAATGATGAAAATATACTTACATTAACATTAACAATTAAACATGTTTTTGTTTTTATTTAAAAGCAAGACAAAAATTGAAAGCTGAGAATGAAAACTAAAAACTGTAACACAAAAACATAAGTCGAACCAAAACGACCCACGAATCTTTTAAATTTTTTGGTTTAGTTTACTTCAATAACCTTTATTATTAAAAATAGATTGATTTACTAATCATATTTGGTTTCGTAAACCAACTGATTTTTATAAACCATAATAAACCAGCTAATTTTTACTTTTTATTTGATAGCCTCCTTCAATTAAACTACAATCTCTTTAATAGATTTCCTTCTTTAATTTTATTTTAAGTTATTCAAGTTTGTTCAATCTTTATTGCATATTGATTTAATACTAGTTCAATCTTTAAACTTTTAAAATCTTTTACCTTACCAAGTTATCTTACGATTTGATTTACACACGAAGGGTAGTTATATACAAACATAAATTTCAATTCACAATAACTTGAAAATCCTATAGTACAATTACAAAAATGGAATAATTGATTTGGCACCTATGAAAACATTCTCTTCCCTTCACCTAATAGTTATCTAATTATTGAATGAAAAAAAACTAATGGTAGGTGTTACAATGGTTTTTTAGACACCAAACTTACACCGCAAGTTTTACCTACTCCTTGGCACAAAAATCTCACTTAGGTTTATTTAAGTAAGACTCTGTCATCTTACATGTAACATCCCATTACTAGTGGGAAGGATAGAATGGTAAATGGGAGTGACTAATGAGAGTTAGATGCATTTCTATG
>JAOSBK010000206.1:21309734-21337949 GCA_027568895.1 Erythroxylum shatona | reverse complement strand
TGTTTCTTCTCCTTTCCCACCAAAGGATTTTGTTAACCAAGTTGTCCTAGGAGAACAAGAGGTAAATCAAATTGGTTAAGGATACAACAACAAGGAGAAGATAGATTGACAATGCAAAGGCTTTGGATACAAGAAGAAGGAGAGGATAGTGCAGTAAGGAATTAAAGCTGTAGCAAAGGAGTTGGTAATACTCTTCATCTTGTTTATCTCTATTATTATCCTTATACCATATCATGTATAGATTGGCATGATAATTTGGATATATTGCTTCTGCTGCAAATAAGATTTCAAAATTTTTTTGAAATCTACCGGTTCTCCAAATATGACATGTTTTTTTTCCCGATCCAACAGTTTCATCATGATGATGCAATTATAGGGCTGAACTAGACGCCTTCTATATTGAACGTCAAAATGGGAGTTTGAATCACGAAGTTTCATACTATGGGACTCTATGGTTTTTCCCTCTTGAAATATATATTATTAAAGAACTCAGAAGCCACAGAGGTTAATCCATTTATAACAGTATCATGAAATTCCATACCTAAATAACTACTTTTCCTCACTTATTTATATTCTAAAAATAGCCCCAAATCATCAAAAATATAAAAAATCTCATGAGCTAAAATTTTAACTTTACCAAATCATTCACTATCTCTTATCTACATGCATTGTTATGATTGTGCATAATTTGCATGATCATAATAGGGGCTTCCCTACTACTCCAGCTTTAATCTTGTATGATCATGCAGGTGCAGTATTGTGACCTATCTCTTCCTCCGACTTCTTTTTCAACTTTTCTTGAAGTTCCTTGTCTTAATCCATCATCCAAATGCATTAAACATCCCTTAAAACATAAATTAAGATCAAGTTCTTGCCCTAATCAATAATCATTAAAAAAAACACACAAAACACTAACAAAAGCATAAATCTAATTCCTAAACATATGATTATCACCAAGAAAAGACTTAATAACACATTCTACAACCTAGAAAGCACATTCTAAAGAACAACTATTAACTTCCCCCCAATTAAAACTTTGCCTATAACTAAGCAATACTAACACCACAAAATAAGAAAAACATAAAACATAAATGACGCAATCATGCAACAATGCGACAGTGGCACATTGGTATAATGGCATAAAATCTAATTAAATTAATTTAGCAAAAAAAATCAATCACCTAAAAAGATCCAAAACACTAATATGTTCCATTCATATTAAAGTGTTTTGATTGAAATATACTTATCAACCAAAATACTAGTGTTATATTCATAAATTTATACAACTTATAAGCATGCACTACTTTTTATTTACCAATTTTAAAAGGTTGGCTATCATTAAGTACCCACTCATGAAAATTTTCTTGACACTTCCCAAAAAGATTAATAGGCTTCACTTTGATTAAAAACACCATTTTTTATGTTTTTCTTTAACAATCACCTAGTATTTTGATGCGAGGGTACACACCTTGTCATGACTGACCCCTAGTTAACTAGGTTATATTTTTCCCAGATTTTTTATATTGTCATTCTAGCCTTTTTATGTGAAGGAAAAAAGTTTCCTGTTAATGTACCCGGATCACTCTAACTATATCCAACTCATAATTGATTACCAGCTTTATTTTTAACCCTAATTTTTTAAAAAATAATAGGCTAACATAATAGGAAATTTAGTATAGCACATTTATTAAAATATTTTAGCCTACGTTAACTCTTACTAGTTAATTCATTCCATGAAAGGCTATTAATGCTATTACAAAATTAGTTTCATTCAATCATAAGTGCACCCAAATAAGTGTCATAAAATGAAATAATAGGTACAATTCTAATCAACATGCATATTCACCTCAAAAGCACTCAAAACACAAACTTCATCAGCTAATGGTTCTTCATAAATTACATGACCATGCTTGTAGTTAATCTAATTCCTTTCAATTCCATATCATTGACACATTCACACAAATACAAACTTTACATGATGCAACATTATGCAAAAAAAACTTTTTACACAATAGAAACATAATCCAAATGCAAAGTCATACATAAATGATGATGCAAAAGCATATATGTCCCCTATACTTGAACTTCACATTGTCCTTAATGTGAGAAAATGACACACAACTAAAACAATAATAAATAACTAATATAATAAACAAAAATAAAATAAGTAAAAGCAAAGGCAAGATAACTTATCATGATTGTGGTGGCAGTGATGCTGGATAAGGAGCTTGGACACCTTACACTGCAAAATACTTCAATAATTTATTCATTTGGTAGTATTGTTGTCCCACAACCTACTTAAATTATGCCTCAATAACGTCTATTATTCCTTCCAACTTGTTATTATTTTCTTCCATTTTGCTAAGAACCTTCTCCTAACCTTCTTCTTCCTAATCAAAATTTTCACTCGAAGCTTCATTATGATGCTATTGTTATGGGGCTAAAGTAGATGCCTTCTATCCTCTCTTATATTAAACAACAGAATGGCAACTTGAATCAAAGACACTCTGTGATTTTTTCCCTCCTTAAATGTGTATTCTTCAAGAGCTTAGGAACAACAAAGCTTAGTCCATTTAAAGCAATATTATTATATTAAGCCAAAAAGGTATGCAAAATTCCATACCTAAATACATAATTTTTTTAGTAACTAAAGCAATTGTTGTTTAGAAGATATTGGAAGAAGTGCATACTTAATGATATTGTCTATACACCAAAGTAAAAATAAATTATTTTTCAAACAGTTTTTTCTTTGACTCTATGCAAAAATGGTATGACATATAAATTTATACAAAAATAGGTGCTCTGGACTCTTAATTACATTTTTCGATGCATTATAAGGTTCATACACTTCTTTTTTAATTAATTTATTCCAATTTGTATTTCCACTAAAATATTTATAGGATTCAACAATTTTATTTTAGGGAAGTCAAATATATCCTTTATAACATTATGATCTAAGGTGCATAGTTTCCCTTTTAATATAAAATAAAAATTATCTAACTTATTTGGCTCAACAACATAAACAACATAATTACATTGAATGAACTCCTCTTAGTCAATTTTTTTACTCAAAGACTCGACTTTGTTCTTAAACCCTAATTCTTCCATGATTTGAAAATCAAAACATCGAGTGTAGGAATATCTTAGAGCGAATTTTTCAAATTTTCTAGCATTATTACATTGAATTTCCTATCTTAAACTCCATATTCTTAATGTTAGAATCATGCTATCTTTTCACTTTTTCTTTATACAACTCGGCATTTTTATAAGCATCAAATATTAACTCTTCTAGTTCATTTAGATGATGGAGACTCTTCTTAATAGTTGGCTTCTAATTAAAATTTAATACCTTAAATAGCCCAGTATGACCTATGCTCCAACCTCACAAGCTTTTCCATAAATAATTCAAAAGGTGTTGTAGTAGTAGGTCTCTTGAAGGCGGTTCGATATGTTGGTAAAGAATCATCAAGCTTCAATTCCCAATCCTTGTTTGAACTATAAACTATCTTCTCTAATATTCTCTTTAGCTTTTAGTTAACAATATACACTTGGCCACTTATATGTGGATGATAGGGTGTGGTTGCTTGATGATAGTCTCCATACCTTTTAAGAAGAACTTCAAATGATTTATTACAAAAATTTGCTCCTTTATTACTTACCATCATTAATTAGAGTTGTCACTACTTTAACTCATTTTGAGACATAATCTAGCCCAGGAAGAATGTATATGCTCCCCATGGATCAGGGGAAAGGGTTGATGAAATCCAATCCCTATACATCAAAGACTTTAACCTTTAAGATATTCTAAAAGGACATCTTATCTCTCTCCCTACAATTTGTCATCTATCACTTTTCTTTACGTACTCAAGATCATCATTGAACAAGTTTGGCCAATAGAATCCATATTCCAACACTCAAGTTGTTGTCTTGTTTGCTCTATATTGTGCTACATAAGTGGAATTATGATAATGAGTTGAAATTTCTAACTTCTCCTCCTCCTAAACACATCTCCTAATTAGTTGATAGACATAAATTTTATATAACATAAGTTCATCCCATAGGTAGTGGGTACTCTGATCGGGTGTTTATTATGTGTAAGTTTTAATATTAATCCCTTAATAATCCACAAGCGCATGATTCTTTAGCATAGTACCAAAAGTGTCATTCCCACGAGGAGGGAGTTAATCTAATCCTAAAATCTAAGGTTAAAAACAAAAGCAGAAATCCAAATTGCACGAAACTAAAAATGAGAATTTAATTCAATCAATTAACTTAAAAAGAAATATGAATATACCAATTTTAAGTAACTGTAGCACACCCAAGAATCAACCGAAAAAAATTACCAATTAAGAGAAAAGGAATTTTACCTATTCTTAATGCTAGCCTAACTGATTATGAATTATTGGATTCTTGGTTCTCGACTGTCCTAGGGATGATTACTCTCTCTTGAGTTATAACCATTAACCCTAAATCATAAACCCTAATAAAGATTGTGGGTGTTGAAATCTCTTAATTTACAATGTATTGAAAACCCTAATTAGTTCTAAAGTTCTCTATTAAACTATCAGAAATGTTGGCGCCTGAAATTTTTTTTTCATGATGAATAAGCATGATTTAAATTAAATTTGAGGTCTTGATAGATTATTATTTTTGGAGTGATTAATTATGTCAATGTTAGTAGGATTTTTTTCATGGGTTAGTTAAATTAAAGTGTTAAGGTGGTAAGATAACATAAAGGGTATTTTTGGCAAGACACTTATGCCTTAAAGACATAAGGCATTAAGGAAGGGAAAAAGGGGCATTTTGCACTCATTAAGGGTATAAGAGTAAGAGGAAAATTTGTTGGCTTGTGTTAGAAAAAGACGAAACAAAAATTGAAGAAAAGAGAGAGAGTGTCGTGTAAGGAGAACAGAAGGGAAAGAAATTATAGCAAACTAGGTTTCATCTTTCTTAGTTTTTAAGGGAGATTTTGAGAGTGCTCAAGAAGGGAGAAAGGAAGAGGAAGATTAGAGCTTCCATTAGAGCCAAGAAACTCAATTTTTGGCGAAGATTCAAGGTAAATTTATTTTTAATCTTTTGGATTTTTGGAAGGATTTTGGTTCAAAATCTTAGGAAATGCATGGGTTTAAGTATTCTAGGATCAATATCATGCATAGGTTTCTTTGGGTTTTCCAATTTGAATTCCTATTGAATGGGATTTTTGTCAACGTTGAAGGGAGGCAAGAGAGGCAAGAGGAGCAAGAGGAGAGGTATCCTTGATTAAGTTTTCAAGCAAGGAAATTAAGGTGTGTTACATTTTTATAGTTGAGTTAATAAGCATTTAATGTCTCTTCTAACTAAATGGAATTAAATGATTTCCAACTACCTTAAAAATGTGCATTTATTGTTCTTTAAATGCTTTGGGATTATGCCACATATTTTTGTATGTGAATTTTGTGAATGAATTATGAATTGATATGAGAATGATTTGAAATTACTTCATAATTGTTGTAATTATTGCTTTTGAATGATCTGGAAAATGGCTATATGCTTGGTACAGGAATTTGGTTGATGAATTGAGAAATGATGATGGAAATGCATATGAAATTTTTCGTGCTCCTGAAAAACAAGTTTTTGAAATGTGTCATTTGGGCAATCGGTTTTTAAGTTATAAATAACATGTTATGTGGGTTTGTGGTGGTCTGTTTTGTCTGTCAAGTGCACTTTGACTAAAGGCTTCTCCCGCCTGCCCACTAGTGCCTTGGAGCTCCTTTATAGGCTCCCCTAAGTTCACGACTACGCAAGACCATTAAGTGGGATTATGATAGTACGTTCTGTTTACGACTACACAAGACCCTTATGGGGAATGTGTCAGTACGTTCTATTACGGAACCACACAAATCATTGTGATGCATTTAATTGATTATGATGTATTGGCAAGTTTGATGGGTGTATGACTTATGTGAGTTGTGAATTGGTTTCATAAGTTGAGAATTTTGTGTTTTATGATTCAATGAGAATTTGCTATGGTCATGAAGGTCTTAAATGGTTTTTGCTTTTTACCAATTATAAAACTGTTACCCAAAAGCTTTAAGCTCACCCCCCTCTATTCCTTCCCTTCTTCAGGGAAGGAGCAAGATATTGAGTGATCAAGTTGAGAGTTAAGGCATTACTCCAATCTACACATTTTGTTTTTGAAGCTAGATTATGTAAAACAAGGCTTTAGTTTCATTTTGAACAATTATTGTTCTTGTAATGTTTGTATTTTTGGATTATGATGTAAGGTAGCTCAAAATGACCACTAATGTTTTTTAAGACTCTTATATTTTGATGTTAATGAAATATAAATACATTATGTTTTGTTCATAATTTCCCAAGTCTTTATATTGCATTTTCAAGTTTTTCATAGGGGTAGGAATTATATTATAAATTCAGGGGGAAAACTGTATTAATCTAGGTAGAACTAGACAAAGTTGTCTTTTAAAACGTTGTAGCTTGTCCTCTTAGCTTTCCAATACTATAAAGTATGAAATTTTTGGATATCATAGTTGAGAGATATGATCATTATAAGTTGGCAATGCTACATAGGATGTATATCAGGAGAGCCGTAGTAAATGATGAGATGTAGTTGAATGTGATGAATCAAATGAGTTGAGAATTGAGTGTTTTAAGAGATCAAATTGTGGTTAACTTGTTAAGAAGTGATTTTGCACTAGAAGAGGTGAATTTGAGAAGGTTATGAGCGAATGTAATTTTAGAAAGGATGTAGGAATCATTGGAGAGGCTTTAGAGGGGTTTGGGCATCCCCTATGTCCATTAGAAGAACTTTAGGTCTGTTAAACGGACCTCCTCGAGTGTGTGAGGACCCCCAGCATTGCCCATTTCTGTTTAATGGACATTAAGTCCATTAAACGGACCTTATCGGGTCTAGAATGGCCCCAACCCTTTGTATGTTCGTTAGGCTAACATGTATGTCCGTTTAACAGACATACAATATATGCTTTCGAAAATTTACAATTTTGATCCTCTAAATGACAAAATCTTACACTGAAGTCTTCACAAAAGTTGTAGATCCAGAGATCTTTTTCAAATTGTCTAAGAATGACCTTAATTCAAGGTCTATATAGAAAGTTATACCAATTGTCCCAAGATAGGTACAATATGATTGAGCATTTAAACATGTTGATTCTTTTGGCCATAACTTCATCTACCGACCTCCAATTGAAGTGATTCTTGAAGCATTAGATTCCTATCACATTTTCTTTGGTGTTGATTTCAAAAAGATGGATGGAAAGAAAGCGATAGTCAATTGAAATAACCCTGCACATTATTATGCTCATGTATGATGACTCCGAATGTTGGGCTCTGGAAATGGGGTCCAACACTTGTGGTATTAGAGCGACTAGGTTTAGGAGTATTCTAGGCATTGAGGTGGGTAGTTTTCAATTATGAAATGAACATGTATTATTTTAAATGAACAACTTGCATTACTTTGAATTGTTTTACATTATTTGAAACTGTTTTGCATAAACTAAAAATTTTCAATAGTTTTAAATTGAAGGAGTGATTATGTAGCCTCGAAAAAGAAATCGAGGAGCTCTGACTCGATTTGGCTCTTGCTAAGGGAGCACGGATGAATCCTATGTCCCACAAGATGCAGGGACACATTTTGCTCCTGATTTTGAGGCACCTAGTGTGCAATATGAAGTGCCACTACCTCCTCCTCCTATGCCTACCATGGATCCGTGATTTTTTCAAGCCTTTTTCCAGGCTTTCACTTATGCCATAGGCCAAGGGTCACAAGTGTCGATACAAGCTCTAGTGGAGAGGAGTGGGCAGTATGATAAGCTCCGTAAGTATGGAGGTATAGAATTCAATAGGACTACCAACCTTAAAGAGGCTGAAGCATGGTTGAAGAGGACTAAGAGAGTCTTGATTTAGATGAAGTGCTCTGACGAAGAGAAGTTAGACTATGCAATTAATTTACTACAGGGGGATGCACTCCATTGGTGGGAGTCAGTGCCCCCAGTCAGGACATATAACCAGAATTGACATGGAGGGACTTTTTGGAAGCTTTTAGGAGGAAATACTTCTCTAGGATCTATATCCAACAGAAGGCCAGATAATTTCTGAATCTCACACAGAGGGACATGAGTGTGAGTGAGTATGAGTTGAAGTTCACCCAACTGTCACGGTATGTGGCTAACATTATGGTGAATAAGGAGGACAAGTGCTGCAAGTTTTAAGGGTGACTTCATCTAGGGATTAAGCAAAAGGTGTTGATCCATAATTTTTGTGACTACCAGCTATTGGTAGATGTGGCCCTACAGGTAGAGAAACTGGAGAACATCAAATATAAAGTCAATAAGAAGAGGAAGAGTCAGGAACAGTCTGCTAAGAAGAGAATGAGTGCTCAAATGCCAGAGAGGAGTGAGAGGAGCTTCCACTCCCAAAATGAAGTGGGGAGTAGTGGCTCTGCCAAGAATAAACAAGTGAGGGTAGTTTTAGTGCAAGCTTCAATTGTTGGAGGCAATAGAAGGATGGACAGGAGTAGTCACATGAATACAAACCCCCAATGTGAGCATTGTGGGAAATGTCACAAGGAAGAGTGCTTCAAGTTGCTTGGAGCATGCTTCCAATGCGGAGAGAAGGGACATATAATTAAGGACTATCCCCAAGTAACAAAGCAAGAGGGGTCACAGTTGCAAGCCCCAAGGAGAGCAAAAACAGTGGGGACCAGGCCAGTCGTTGAGGTGGGAAGTTCTAGAGTTACAAAGAAGGATGTTTCTCAAGGAAGGCCAAGGGGTCAGGCTTAGGCAAGGGTGTTCTCCATGACAAGAGAAGAAGTTGTAGCCACACCTGAAGTTATCACAGGTATGACTCAGTTATTTAATTCTGTAGTACATGTGTTGATTGATTCTGGCTCCACGCATTCATTTGCTTCTGCAAGCATAATTTTACATGATGTGAATTTGGTGCCATTGGATAGTCCCTTGATTGTTAGCACTCTTTTAGGGAGGAAGGTGATAATAAGTCAATTATATAGAGATTATAAACTAGTTTTTGAGGGTGCTAGACTGGTAGTAAACTTATTGCCGCTAGAGCTAAAGGGTTTTGATGTTATACTGGGTATGGATGCCATAGAGAAATATTGTGCGAAGTTAGATTGTAGTCTCAAAGAGGTAGAGTTTGACTTTAGCAATAGTGAGAAGGTGATTTTTAGAGGAGATAGGAGAACACCATCACCCATAATTGTTTTGGCTTTGCTCGTCGATCGAATGATAAGCAAAGGTCATGAAGCCTTCCTGACACATGTCATGGATACTGATGTGAATGAAGGGAAGTTAGAAAATTTTCTGATTATGAGGGAGTTTCCAGATGTCTTTATACTAGTGACTCTGATCACAATTGCCTTAATCTGTCATGCATTCATGTAATGAAATGCATTACATTTCTATATTTTCAACAGTCATCAAATTTTAGTTTCACATTCAAAACAAATTTATCATCGGACCTTAGTCCAGTATTCAACACAATTGTTGAGTACACTTATTTTAGTCAGATCACATATAAGGAGCACTTCCAATATCATATTCATGCATCAAACGCTTAAGAATTTCAAAGTCTGGAATCAACTCAATCACATTCACAAACAAATCTAATACAAAATTTAAAATAACAATTAAATTAAGTGAGATCGTCTAGGTTACTCACAATTTGCTCCAAAAAGCTCCTACCAACATCCCTGTAATGTTTGGATGTTTTCGCTCAATATGCTCTTTTAAATCATGTAATACATACACATTTATACACATCACAACTTTGCATAATCATAAATATTCATTTATGCACATATGTATATATGGAATATGTACAATGCCTGCTCAATGACAATCCCAGGTACATTTCTTTAATACGCATATCATAACCAATTAACATGATATTTGGATCATCCCTTAACACCTAATACACTTTCCTTACTTAACTCACTTAATCCAACGTTATCTAGGTTCATTCAAGATCACAATCAAGCCTAAATATCTCATGGGAAAACATTAATAAGTCAATCTTCCATAAACAAACATATCTCTAGACAAAAGGCATAACTTTTTTTCGTAGATGTCGAATTAATGTCACTCTAGGATGCTATCACAGGGACTTCGAGATCTACAACTATTATGAAGACCTCAAAGAGAGATTTTGCCCTCCATAGGTAAAAATCGCAAATTTGTATAAGTGTATTGTGAATGTCAGCTCAGTAGACATACATCCCTCCTAACAGACATGAACAGGGCTAGGAAGTTTTTCAAACCCGAGGAGGTCTATTCAGTAGACCTCAACTCTGTTTAATGGACATGAACAGGGATGGGAGACTTTCCAAACCCGAGAAGGTCTGTCCAGCAGATATGGGAGAAACACAACTTACTCAAAAGCATTTCTGATTGTTTCTGCCTATATTCTAACATCACTTTCACTTTAAATTTTCCCGAATTCACCTCTTTTAATGCAACATCATTTTACATTAATTTAACTACCAAATTGATTTCACTAAACTCTCAAACCTCAACTCATTTGATTCATCATTTTCACTAAAACTCATTATTCATGAAATCCTATCCTTTTTACATAACATATCTCATTCATAAGTATTAAACAATTTATATTTAACATTCATCATTTCAAGTTGATAACTTCTTCGTGTATACTTCCATTTCAGTTTAAGATCATCCACACATAAATCAAAATCCTTACTTAATTGTAAATACCAAAATAGAACATATTCTTATACACTTTCATCATCAATTTTGTGCATATATTCTACTTCATTTTTAGCTTCATTTCATTTCTAACTATTACCTTAATTCATCTCATTTCAAGAACATAACTCAACATCTTGGTTAGCCTAACTTTCACTTTCCTTAAATCCTTAATTCACAAATCATAACATCTACATAACAACTCATTACTCATGGTTTTCATAATTTCAAAACAGAACATAAACACATGTGTTCATCACCAATTTACTACACCCAGTACTTAACTTCAAGTCTAATTTTGAAACTCATAAAAAAATAATTTGAATTCAATATCTTTAATAAAAATGTATCCATGTGTCTCTGGTTTAATCCAAATGAAAAATCATCTCATTTAGATATCCACATAACAAGTTATGCCTGAAATACAGATGCATAATCAGTGGAAATACTATAGCTAAAATATTCCAGCCACTCTCTTCCAATTTTTCCATTTTTTATAACTTCCTACTTTTTATATGTAACACATCTTGTACCTAAATCATGTTTTATACTTCATTTCCTCTTCATTCTCACCTCAATTTAATACTTAAAACATTCACAAAACAAGTCATAAAAGACTATTAATCATAACCATAAAACAGGACATCAAACATGTCCATTCATTCATCAATTTGCTGCACTCATCCAAACACCATTATAATGATCATTCTACCTCAAAAACATCTCTATAACAAATTAAGAACCATTGCTCATCATAAACACGCAAAAAAAGCCATGAATGTATTCATTTATGAATCCACGATTTAGCAAAAAAAATCAAATCCATTTACACATTCAATCTATCTCATAAAGATTATATAAATGCCTTCATTTAGCCAATCCAAGAATGTCATTAATACATTAAAAAGAAAACCATAAATCTCTTTATTTTTACACCCATGTTACAACCTATATGTAACTCCATGATTATGATCATTCAATCACAAATTACTTATCATAAATGTTTCATTTGAACTACCTATGAAGATTAGCAAACTACTTACTTGATCTAGCTTCAAATTCTTCAAACTTTTTAAGAAGACCTAACTTCTCATGTCACACGATCATCATCTTGAAAGTGGATTAGGTTAGGTTTTTTCTTGTGGCAAATGAAAGAGACAACAAGATGGAAGTTGTAGTTGATAGATGAAAACAAGGTGTAACATTGATGAAGGTTTGGGTGAATTTAAAATCTTAATGAAGAAGAGAAGGCCACGAAGAAGATGAAGAAGGTAAGAACAAAACAATAACTTGGTCTTTCAAATTGAAAGAATCATGAGTTTAAAGGCTTAGCCCACATGGCCAATTTCTATGGATTTAAGCTATGTCTCTTATTTAACTAGTCCAATCAATTCCAATTCCCACTCTAATTGTCTCCCAATTATCGTTGACATTTGTCAATAAATCTCCAAGTCATTTATTAAAATTCCCACTACCATTTGACAATTAATTCTACTATCATTGATCAGCTGTCTTGCCCTTTGGCATTTTTCCTAGTCCAAAGATACCCAAAATTTTAGAAATTTCCTAAATTTTAGCAAAAATTCTAAATCAATACATATACTCTCCAAATCAATTTTCAACATATAAAACCAAAATTCTCAAGATAATCACATTTATAAATCAATTATACCTAGAAAATGTCAATGAATGCATGAACAATCATTTTAATATGAAAAAATTATTATTCACGTGTATGTGTATGTTATATTATGCATGAGTATGAAATTTACTTTTTGATTCCTCAATAAACTCTCATATACACTATTCTACAGTCTCAGCCTATAATATAGGATAACAGGATGTTAAAGTGGACACCTTTATGACTGAGTTAGGGACCAAGAGAAGTGGAGTTGCTGAAAAACAAGAACCCATGATTGTGGAAAAAGGGCATGTTTTCCACGATCATGGGAAATCTATGGAGAAAGTTTCTATTAAGTTAACCTATGATCAGGAAGCACTAGTATAATTCCCACAGTCGTAGGAACTAGAAGTCAAAGAGACACATGGGTTTCATTTATTTTTTATGGTTTTCGTGACTTTATAAGACATAGAATCTCAAGAGTTATGAGGGGGTTGTGGAAATTGCTTCTTGGAGCCAAAAGACAGATTGAGAGCTAGAGATACAAGGAGATTCAAGGTTTCATTCCCGACTGGGCAAAGAGCACCACATCTAGTCTTACCAGACTTTGCAGATTTTCCAGATTAGGTAAAGAAGAGGAGGAGCTGCCCCGTCTAGTCTTATTTCAATTTCTTTCTCTTATATCATGTTTACCATGGATTATTTGATTGTTGGGGATGTTATAGATATTATGATTGGCTAAACAATTTTTAGGGTTTGTTGTTGAACTATTTGTGAAACTTTGGTTATTGATTTAATGATATACATCTTCATGTTATTTATCATGCTTAAACCTTGCAATAAATCGAGAGAGTGAGCTTGGTAATCTGTGTTAATTATTCAATGATAGTTATCGATTAATAGACCTATAAATAATAAGTTATTGATTTATTAAGAAGAGATTTCAATACATCAATACACTACTGATAGGATAGTTTCATATCTAGTTGAATGTTTAGGAAAGGCTTTGTACATTGAGGGATCCCAAAGTTATTTCTAATTTATTTAACTAGTGACATTTAGTTAGACCTTGAGAGAGGGTAGTTGGAATTTTAGGAAATCTTAGGCCAAGCATAAATTGAATTAATTAATCAGAGGGGAGCAAATAGGGATAATATCAAGTCCTAATGTTTAATGTTGATTTTCTCTAAGTTTTAGTTTACAATTTTGGTTTGGTCTGTGTTGTTCCCTGTTACTTTTAATTTGTCTTTATTTTACTTATTCTTTTGAATTCGATTGTAATGATTTTTTAAGAAAAGAACAACATGAATTACGTGAGGCCTAAGTATAATCCTCATGGGATTGATATTTTCTTTCAACCACAGGTACGACCCGTATACTTCCAATTTTGAGCATAAGACTAGTAGTGTGTTTTTCATTCAATAGCAGGCCATGATTGTTGATCATTCCTTCCGCTTCTATCATGATCGTGGCATTCAGGTCACAATCATGGGCCAACTTTAATACTTCTGTCACGATCATGGCCTATTACACCACGATAGTGGCCCTTTGTTTCAACCCGAATGTCTATAAAACTTCTCTATTCTTCAATGTTGACCTTGAAACACTAGCAAACACATCAAAGTACCTCAAAAACATAATAATTAAGCTCAAAGACTTGTAATAACCCATAAAACACTGTAAACATAAATAACTAACAAACTAAAACAATTCTAACCTTAACACATACTACATGATTGAATTATCAACCAAACACATATCAAACTATTCCCTAAAACACTATGCAATTTACACTTATCATACACTCATACAATAATCTCTTCCATTGTTGATAAGACAAATCAAAAGGAAGGATATCATCTGCAATATAATTTGCTATATCAATATACTATGAAACAAATAAGTGGTGTACTGTTATTAAAGATTCATTGAGAAATTGCTTATTGATTTCTTCACCCTGTTGCATCTCCTCTCCTTCATGATATATTAATTGATCAACCACCAAATTTTCTAATCCTTTCTCAATTTTAATCTTTATGTCAAATTATTATAGAAGAAACATCCACTAGATAACTTTCAACTTTGTATATTTCTTTGCAAAGAGGTATCTTAACATTAAATGGTCTATAGAGATAATCAATTGAGATGCCAAAAGATATGTTCGAAACTTATTGCTTGCTAATACCACTACTAGCAACTCCTTTAAGTAGTAATGTAACTCAATTGTGCTTTTGATAAAGTTTTTCTTACATAGTAGATAGCATGCAACCTTTAGTCTTTTAGTTGCCCTAATACCCTACCATTTGATCACTAGCGTTACACATACCGTCTAATGGTAAAGACCAATCTAGCAATGTCAACATTGGTGTTAAAATGAGTGTCCCCTTCAACCTAAAAAAATAATTAAAATTTTATAATTAAAATTAAAAGATACATCTTCAATTAATAAATTAGTAAGAGGCCTAGTATTAAGAGAGAAGTCCTTTATAAATCAGTAGTAGAATCCTGTGCTTCCCAAAAACGCATGCACACCTTTGACATTGTTTGGCTGTAGAAGCTTCTTAATAACCTTTATTTTTGTTCTATTCACTTCTATACCTTTGCACAATATTTTATATCCAAAACTACACCTTCATGTACCATGAAATGACATTTCTTCTTATTTTAAACCAAATGTAATTCCCCACATCTATAAAGAACTTTATCTAAATTTGTCAAACAATGATCAAAGGAGTCTCTAAATACCTAAAAGTCGTCCATAACAATTTCCATAATGTTCTCAATCATACCTGCAAAGATAACCATCATACACCCTGAAAAAGTTAAAGCAATGCAAAGACTAAATAGAATTTTTCTACAAAAAAGGTTCCATAAGGATATATGAACATGGTGTTCTTTTGAGTTTCTAGATAGAAAAAAATCTTACCATATCTTAAAAATCTATCAAGGAAATAACATAATGCGTGCACAACAACTCTCTCAATTATTTGATCCACGAATGGTAAAGGAAAATGATCCTTCTTAATCTTCATGTTTAGCTTCGTATAATCAATACATACCTTATAACGTGTGACTATTCAAAGAAAGATTAACTCACTTTTTCCAATTTCCTCATTGTCTTCACTCATCTCTTAGGTACATATTGTACTGGAATCACCCATTCTACAGCTAAACCATGTGCACCATGTTTGGTAGCATATTCCTCCAAAATACCTTTTTCATTTATGGCCAATAACCTTAAATGTTTCCTTTTTATCATTTTCTAATTCTATAGCTAAATTCTTGAACACTTAGCTAACCTTAGAAGGACCACTTTGATGTGACTTAAGCTTTCCTATAAAGAAATTCAATCTTGAGTTAAATAACAAAATCAAATCTCCTATCTTAAACTCCTCCTCTTAATGTAAGAATCATGCCATCTTTTCACTTTTTCTTTATACAAGTTGGCATTCTTTTAAGAATAAAATCTAAAATCTTTTAGTTCATTAAGTTATAGGAGTCTATTCTCACTAGCTATCTTCCAATCAAAATTTAATGCCTTAAATCTTCCAATAAGACCTATACTTTAACTCCATAAGCTTTTCCATAAATAAGTAAAAAGGGTACCAATAGGTGCCTTGAAGGTGGTTCGATATGTTGATAAAGCATCATCATGCTTTAATGCCAATCCTTTCTTAAACCATTAACTATCTTCTATAGATTCTCTTTAGCTACCGATTAACAACCTCCGCTTGGCCATTTATTTATGGATGATAGGACGTGGTCACTTAATTATGTTTATTATGTACCTCTTAGGAAGAGCTTCAAATGATTTATTACAAAAATTTGGCTCCTCTATTACTTATGATCGTTCTTGGAACTCCAAATCTAATAAATATCCTTTTAATAAAATTTTGCAACAATTTACCATCATTAGTTGGAGTTTTCATTACTTCAACCCATTTTGAGATATAATCTACCCTAACATTTATGTATGTGTTCCCTATGGAAGATGGGAAAGGTCCGATGAAATCTAATCCCCATACGTAAAATACTTCAAACTCTAAGATGTTAGAAAAGCGCATCTCGTCTCTCTTTGAAATACTCCTTACTCTTTGGCATTTGTCATATTGTATTACATACTTACGAGCATCCTTGAACAAGTTTGGCCAATAGAATCCACTTTCTAATACTAAAGTTATTGTCTTGTTTTCTCCATAATGTCTTATATAAATAGAATTATGATAATGAGTTGATATTTCTAACATCTCCTCCTCTAGAACACAAATTATAATCCGTCCATCAACATATACTTTATATAACACTAGTTAATGCCATAAATATTGAGTATACTTATACAAGAATCTCATCATTTGTTGATAAGACAAATTACACGTAGAACACGTCTCCTAATTTGTCCATCTGCTTATATTTTATGTAACTTTAGTTAATGCCATAAATAATTAGTACACTTATACTAGAATCTCTTCCTTTATTGATAAGAAAAATTATAAGAAAGGATATTACTGGCAACATAATTTTCTATATCAACATACCATAAAGCAAATAGGTAGTGTATCATCATTAAGGATTCATCGAGAAATTTCTTAATGATTTCTTTACCATATTGCATCTCCCCTGCTTTAAGACGTGATAGGCGACCAACCACAAAACGTTTTGCTCCCTTCTTATCTCTAATCTCTATATCAAATTCTTATAGAAGCAAAAGCTACTATATAAGCCTTAGCTTTGCTTTTTTTTTTTCAGTTAAGAGGTATCTTAACACTGAACGATCTATATGGATAATCACTTTAACCCTAAAAGATATGACCAAACTTGTTGCAAGCTAAAACCACTAATATTAACTCCTTTTAGTAGTTATGTAACTCATTTAGGCTTCAAATAATGTTTTGCTTATATAGTAGATAGGATGCAAGCTTTAGTCTTTTTGTTTCCCTAATACCCTATCATTTGATCACTGGTATTGCACATAACCTTAAATGGTAAAGACCATTCGAAAAGTGCCAATATTGGTGTTGAAATGGGTGCCTCCTTTAACATATTAAAGGTAATTAAATATTTACAATTAGAATCAAAAGATACATCTTTAAATAATAAATTATTAAGAGATCTATCATTAAGAGAGAAGTCCCTAATAAATTGAGAGGAGAATCCTATGTTTCCCAAAAATGCAAGGAAACCTCTAACATTCTCTAATGGTGGAAGCTTCTCAGTGATCTCTATTTTGGCTTTGATCACTTCTATACCTTTATGTGATATTTTAGCTGCTAGGCCCCAGTATATACCTTATAAGCATTATAGTATGTCTAAGGTTTATTAAGAAGTGAACATAAGGAATTAAGTATATCTAAGCATAAGAAAGGACATAATGGTAATTAATTTAAAAGATAGGGGTAAATTGGCAATTTACTCATTTTAACTTGGACATGAATAATTATATGTTAAATATGGACTAGAATGAAATCAATTGATAACATTATATACCAATGTGGGAATTAAAGGAAGAAGGACCAAATTTGGAATTTTGTCAAAAATCAATATATGGTCTAGTGGGATTAAAACATGTGTCTAAGACTAGAAACTTCATGAAAAAGATAGTAGAAGAGAGGGGAGAGAGATGTGTATATAGGGTTTTAGTTCCAAAATTTTGTCTTCTCATATTTTGTTTATTCCATCTCCTTAACCACATCATTTTGCATAAGCAATCAAGCTAATACTAGGTGAAAATAAAGGTGAAAGTTAGTGGCTTTCTTCTCATCTTCATCTTTTGTTGCTTTGCTCATAAAGAGAAATGTACTTGCAGCATTTCTAGTTGGTGAATCAAAGAAAGCTAAAGGGGAAAAGAAGGAAGACTATAGAAGAAAAGTTAATTGACAACTTTAAAGGTTTGGGACTACACTTAGTTAATTTATGTATGTGTACAAATTTAAATGTGTAAAAAGATTGATTTGGACATGGAATGGTTTCTGAAATGATTTCTTGATGTTACTTTGCAGGGAATTAGTTGAATATGATAAGAGAGAGTAACGTTTAATGGAATTCTATTTTAGGTTCTCGGTTCACCTGAACAAGCCCTATTGTTTTGGCTATAACTCGGCCTATAGAACTCAAAATTTAATGATTGCTATTGGAAGTGAAAATTAAGACATACAAATAAAAATATATAGAAGTGATACATAATTAATTCTGGCTTTATGACATTGAAAATTGAGCTCTAAAATGGTGACTTGATGTTGCCCCCTGTATTGAAGCTACTTGTCATTTTTGGTGCACATCTTATGGTTTAAAAGTCCAAATGGTCTGATTTTTAATGCTATAGAAACTAGTGGTAAAGAGAGACAATTGTTTAAAATACCTTAAAGCCTAAATTGAATGTTTTCTATATGAAAATTATGGAACAAGTAGACAATGTCGTGTAATTTGTTTGCCTATTTTCAAACCTATAGTGAGATTAGCCCAAATTATACTATTTTTAGTTTTTTGCTTCTGTTTTTTATAAACCATATCAAAACCATTTTGAATTTTTATGAAACTTTTCATACACCTATAAATAAATGAAATATGACTTATCATATTGAATTAGATCATTAAACATTGAAACTTAAGATTGAACATAATGCATGCTAAAGAAAATTTACATGTGCATAGATGATTTATATGCATATTTATTATTTATATGTGTGTAATATGACTATACAAGTTCACAAACTAATTTTGTGAAGATAACTAATTACAATTTAACGTGTTTTATATTTAAATGAGGTATAGGAATTTAGATACTAGAATTATGTAAATGTACCTCTAGAAACACAACTAAACAAAAACATATACAAAATAAATCATACTAGTACTTGTGATTTGAGTACTATCCTAATGGTGATAAGTTACGACTTACATGCATAAACTTAAAAATAGATTTTATATTTTTAAATGAATATCATGTGATTTTTCAATATATTAATTATGAAATTAGTAAATGATTAAATAAAATGTTACAGTGCTTGCTTCATTATCTTGGTGATGGATAGATAGACATGCCTATAGGGTTACAACACAGCTGCTACAATTTGAAACTACCGATTTCTTCATTTTGGGATGATAGTGTCTCTACAGTTTGATACCTTTTGGTATATACAGTTCAATACCTTTAGGTATCTATAGTTCGATGCCTTCGGGTACCCACAGTTTGATACCTTCAGATATCCACAACTCCCATTATCCACACCCATCGGAATGTGCAGGCTTAACACTAGAAAAGAAATTTAACAGTCATAAATAAGAGATACGACATAGAAACATAAATATTTTGTACTGATGAGCTTTGAATATCAATATTTGTCTTATAAATGTGCATTTTTGGTATATGGATAATATATTGAAGCATACTTGCATTATGTACTTTACTTAAGTATGTCATCATTGCTTATAGGAGTTTACGATATTTATGACTTTGCCTATGCTTGGCAGATGACTCTATGAGTGGTCATTCAAACTAAGTGTTTGATTAAGCTTTCAAGCTTTTCACGAGTGTTAATCTATGTAGGTACAAGTAATAAAAGTAAGGTGTTAGACCCCTATGTCCCGACTGTGGGATTGTACGAGTGTTGGCAAGCCTTAGCTAATGCTTGGCATGCAGGTCAGCAGGAGGAAGGTGTGTTGACGAGGGAAAAAGGTGAATTCTGTTAAGTCAAGAGAACTTCACGTTTACTAATTTTGGTGACAATCAAATAATAATAATATTAGAAATAAATGAACTATTTTGATAAGTGTGTTAAGTGTGCAAGAAAACACAAAAGAAGTGGAAAACACAGAAGAAGCGGAAAACACAGAAGAAGTGGAAAACACAGAAGAAGTGAAAACACAGAAGAAATGGAAAACACAGAAGAAATGAAAAACATAAAAAAAGTGAAAAAACAGAAGAAGAGAAAAACATAGAAGAAGTGGAAAACACAGAAGAAGTGAAAACACAGAAGAAGTGAAAAACACAGAAGAAGTGAAAAACACAGAAGAAGAGAAAAACACAAACGATACAAAGATGAAGATACTCTAGTACGTTGGACAGTTAGTCAGTTGGAGTTAGTTACAGATTCAACTAAATAACGGTTTCAATAAGAAGAAAGAAGCAGTTATCAAGAGTCAAGAAGCAGTTGGAGACTTAGGCTGTAAATACTAGTCGTAGTCGAAGACTGAACAATCTTTTTAACTTTCAAATTTTTACTTACAAAGTAAAATTTTGTATTCAAAAGTGCGATACAAGAGAGTAAACTCTACTGTAACAAAAAACTCACAATATCTTTCTAGTGAGAGAAAGAAAAGGCCAAGAGCCCGGAGAGGCTAAGATAGCAAAAAGAATACTTTGTGTAAGAGACCTGAAGAGGCTCTAGAAGGAAAGAAAGAATACTTGTAAAATTGTTGAAGTATAGTGAAATCTCATACGAACGCTAAGGACTGGACGTAGCCCAAGGTTTGGGGTGAACCAGTATAAAAATCACATTGTTTATCTTCTAATCTTTCACTTTATTTTCTCTTGTTCTTAGACAAGTATATAGAAGTTATTTGCAATTTAACTAGGTAACTATTTTTGTATAATAATTTTGGTATTCATTTAACAGTTAGAAAATTTCTTTTCAAGAAATGTCAAAGTTTTTGTATTCACGAAAAGATTACACAATTTAACCCCCTTCTTGTGTATTTCATATATTGTACTTGAATTCTACATTAACGTGTGATTTACTTCAATTGGTATTAGAGTTTGATTTCCAAGAACCACCTTTACAAAGTGAGGACAAAGATCTATGGCTGAATCACATGTTTTTATAGCTGAAGGTACCTCCGTCACAAGGCCTCCTGCATTCAATAGTGAGTATTATCATTATTGGAAGAATAGGATGCGGCTCTTCAAAGAATCCACACACATTGATCTTTGGGATATCTTTGAGAATGGACCGTACGTACCAATAAATGATGAAGGAAATACCATTCCTCGTACCAGATGGTCAGTTGATCACAAAGCTAGATTTCAACTAAATTCAAAGGCCAAGTTCTTTTTGAGTTGTGCTTTAAGCAGAAGTGAATATGATAAAGTTAATAGATGCGAAACTACGAAGGAGATGTGGGACACTTTATCCATCACACCTGAAGGCACAAACTAGGTGAAAGAGTCCAAGATCAGTATTCTTGTACATCACTATGAGTTGTTTAAGATGAAAGAAGATGAGTCTATTAATGAGATTTTTGGACAACTTCAAACTATCGTTAATGGACTTAAAGCTCTTAGGAGAATCTATGATAATCAAGACCATGCCAGGAAGATTCTCAGAAGTCTACTGAAAAGATGGAGACCCAAAGTCACTGCAATACAAGAAGCTAAGGACTTGAGCAAGTTAAAGCTAGATGAATTGCTTGGTTCTTTAATGATACACGAAGTAGAGCTTGATGCTGAAGATAAACCTAGAAGAGACAAATCTATAGCATTAAAGGCTGGTAAGAAAAATCACAAGGCTCAGAGAAATAGAAGTTCATTGTCAAAAGCATTAAAGATTAAAGAAGTCAAGAATGATGATACCAGTAAATCTGATCAAGATTCAAGTGAAGATGATGACGAATTATCTTTCATTTCAAGAAAGATAAGAAGAATGTGGAAAAAGAAAGCAAAAGGAAATAAAGATTTTTCTTTTAAGAAAAATAGCAAAGACGAAGTCAAGAACAAGAAGAGCTCTATCATTTGCTACGAGTGCAACAAACCAGGACACTATAAGTCTGAATGTTCGTTGCTTAGAAGAAAACTGAAGAAAAATAAAAAATAAAAAGAGTATGATGGCAACTTGGGAAGATTTGGATTCATCCGAATCTGATTCTAATACAGAAGCATCAATACAAGCAAATATATGCTTAGTAGCCGAAAAAGAAGGTGACGAGGAGGTAACTTCTAACTTTAAAGAAATCCAAGATGCACATTTAGAATTGTTAGAAGATTCACATGTTATACTAAAGCAGTATAGATCCTTAAAAAGAAAGTTTGTGGAAAACTTTAAGAACACGGAAGCGTTAGAAAAAGAAAACGTCTGCTTTAAGAAACAAGTAGATGATATGAAAAAAGGTATCTATTGATAGATCTGAGGAAATTAGTCAGTTGAAATAAAGGATTAATTCTCGGTTAGTAGAGTTATCAACCTTTATTGAAAGTACGAAGAAAATGAATGTCATGATTGGAAAATATAGACATCCTAATGATAAGAGTGGCTTAGGGTTTACTAAAAGCAATACTCATTACAAAAAGAATTTTGTTCCTTATAGAAAGAAATATTACCAGTTTTCTTATTATCATTCTATGAATAATTATAAGACTAACCCTAAAGGACCTAAGAAAATCTAAGTACCTAAAAAGAACATAATATCTACTACAGATCTCCTTCCTTGGAAAAAGCAGCCAGCACCAATGGTGTTTGGACAGTGGATGCTTGTGATATATGACGGGAAGAAGGTCTATGTTCCTAGAACTTCAAAATAAGAAGGGAGGATCAGTAACTTTTGGAGACAACCAGTAGAGAAAAATAGTTGGAATCGGCAAAATCAGTAAAGATTCCTTTGCATCTATTGATAATGTTCTGTTAGTTGAAGGTTTAAAACATAATTTGATTAGTGTAAGTCAATTGTGTGATTCTGGTTTTGAAGTATCCTTTAATCAAAACTCTTGTGTAGTCAAAAACAAGGATGGTTCCATGTTCTTTTCTGCCAAAAGGCAAAACAATCTTTATAAGATTAATTTTGAAGATTTGCAAAGTCAAAATATTTCTTGTTTTATATCAACAGATGAAGAAAAACTGATTTGGCATAAAAAGCTGGGTTATGTTACTTTTAAACATATTTCTATGTTGATTAAACATGATTTGGTAAGAGGTTTACCAAAAATAAGTTTTAACAAGGATTTCTTTTGTGAGAGTTGTCATAGAGGAAAATAAGTTAAAATGTCTTTATCTTCTAAAAATATTGTAACTTCGTCTAGACCTCTAGAGTTGTTATATATACATTTATTTGGTCCAACTAGGACATTAAGTTTTAGTGAAAAGACGTATGGTCTTGTAATTGTTGATGACTTCACTAGATTTTGTTGGATATTATTTTTGTCACATAAAAATGAATCTTTTAAATGCTTTAAAGTTCCTTCCAAAAAGTTACAAAATGAAAAGGAATTTTTGTGATGGTGAATTTGAAAATGAAAAATTCAAAATATTTTGTGAAGAGAGTGGAATTTTCCATAATTTCTCTTCTCCTAGAACTCCACAACAGAATGGAGTTATAGAAAGAAAGAACAGGACAATTCTGGAAATGGCAAGAACCATGCTTTATGAAATGAATCTTCCTAAGTATTTCTGGGCAGAAGCTGTAAATACAACTTGTTATATTCAAAATAGAATACTTTTGTGACCATGGTTGAATAAAACTCTATATGAGTTATGGAAAGGAAGGAAGCCTAATATCTCTTACTTCCATCCATTTGGTTGCAAGTGTACTATATTAAATACAAAAGAAACTTTGGATAAATTTGATTCTAAGGTCTATTCATGAATTTTGTCTAGGATATTCATTATCTTCTAAAGTCATTAGGTTTATAATCTTGCTTCTAAATCTATTAAAGAATCTATTCATCTCAAGTTTGATTATGGTTCTCAATCAAATAGAAGTAATGATACTGATAATGAAACCCTATCAGTACTGTTGGTTGATAATGAAAATGTGTCACCATCAGATGTTCCTCTAGATAAAGTAGAAGATGTTCCTAAAAATTTTAGTCTAAAAAGGACTAGAAATATAAATCTTCTCACCCAGAAAATCTAATTATAGGTGTGAGAACTAAGTCTAAATTCAGAAGAGAAGCAAATGTAGCTTTTATTTCTGAAATAAAGCCTAAGAAAATTGATTAAGCTCTTCAGGATGAAGCTTGGATTTTATCCATGCAAGAAGAGTTGAACCAATTCACTAGGAATGAAGTTTGGTCTTTAGTTCCCAGACCCTCCAAAAAGTCTATCATAGGAACCCGATGGGTTTTTAAAAATAAACTAGACGAGTCAGGTAGAGTAAGCCATAATAAAACTAGATTAGTAGCTTAAGGCTATAATCAACAAGAAGGAATAGACTATAATGAAACTTATGCTCTTGTAGCTAGATTAGAAACTATTAGGATTTTGCTTGCATATACAGTTTGTCATGATATAAAACTGTTTCAAATGGATGTGAAAAGTGCTTTTTTGAAAGGTTTTATTGATGAAGAAGTTTATGTAAAGCAACCTCTTGGTTTTGAAGATTTTGATAAACCAGATTATGTTTATAGAATTCATAAAGCTTTGTATGGATTAAAACAAGCACCTCGTGCTTGGTATGATCGTCCAAGTTCTTTTCTAATTGAAAATGACTTTAGTAGAGGTCAAGTAGATAAGACCTTATTTAGAAAATGTATTTAAAATGATTTTATTATAGTACATATATGTGTAGATGATATTATTTTTGGTGCAACTTCTAACAAGCTATGTTCCAGTTTTGAAAATCTTATGAACAGTGAATTTGAAATAAGTATAATGGGTGAATTAAAATTCTTTCTTGTTTACAAGTTAAGCAAACCAAATAAAAGATTTTTATTCATTAACAAAAATATATGAAAGAATTGTTAGTCAAGTATAAAATGGAAAATGTTAAACCTATGTCAACTCCTATGCATTCTTCAAACCTCTTATCAAAGGATGAAGCAAGTAAGAAGTTTGATCAAACTGTTTTTAGAGGAATTATTGGTTCTTTACTTTACCTAACAGCAAACATACCTGATATATTATTTAGTGTTTGTTTGTGTGAAAGATTTCAAGCAGATCTTAGGAATCTCATTATATTGCTGTTAAAAGAATATTGAGATACTTGTTAGGTTTTACTAATCTGTGTTTATTGTATAAAAAAGATAAAGATTTCAGGTTAATTGGCTACTGTGATGCTGATTACGCTGGAGATAGGATTGATAGGAAGAGCACAAGTGGAGGATGTCACTTTCTTGGTCATAATCTAGTTTCTTGGTCAAGTAAGAGGCAAAGTTCAATGCTCTATCTACTGTAGAAGCTGAATATATGTCAGCTGCAAGTTGTTGTTCAAAGATGTTATGGGTTAAGTATCAGTTAGAAGATTACTCCATACAAGAAGAACAAATCCCAATATTCTGTGACAACACAAGCATTATCAATCTATCAAAGAATCCAATATAACACTCGAGGGTAAAGCATATTAAAGTTAGACATCATTTTCTATAAGACTATGTACAGAGAAGAATCATTAGTCTACAATTTATTGAGACAAATCAACAATGAGTGGATATCTTCACTAAATGTCTGTGTGAAGATAGATTCAAAGAAATCAAACAGAACTCGAATATGGTAATGCTGAATGACCATTCGTCTGATAAGACATGACCCAGTTGATTCATACGAAAAGAAAATAAAAAGTTGTAAGTTTTTAAGTGAACAGTAACGGTAAGTTATAGATGGTAACTTTTCAAGACTAGATATTAGACAGAAAACTTCTCGAGTTTTTAAAAATATCTTTCACTCTAGAATATTCTTAAAATACTTTGAAATCGAAGTGTTCAGTGTTCTCAATCAAGATGATTCATCACTCTGTTATGAGCTTCAAGTTCGTTCATTTCATATTCTTACCTTTAGATACTAACATCGTTACCTTGAGCAAAATACATTTGTGATTTTAGTTTTTATTATTACAGATCGCAGATGGAGCAATCTCTCGTTTATGGAAGACATGTTGATTTCATCTCCTTTAAGGAAAATCAGATGGACATTGAACCAGAAATTGATGCAGCTGGTTGGAGAAATATCTTTAAGGTTCGTGAAAAAGTCTATTTGAATGAGATATATGATTTTTGAAAAAATGAAAAGGTGGTAGACAACACCTTAGTATCAATGGTAGATGGATTGTCGATTATTGTGACACTAGATTCAATCGAGAAGGTCAGTGAGTGTCCAAGTATTGGAGTAAGGCTGTCTCATAATCCAAAGTGGATTACTCAAGGTTGTGTAGATAAAACACACCTCAATCGACAACTATATGGAAGTAGTGACCCAAGAGACAAGAAGGTGTCAACTCTTGTTCCAAAGGCTAGGGTTCTACATTCACTACTTCTTCATTGCGTTCTACCAAAATTAGGCTCGAAGCATGTTGTGACAATGATGGATGAACAATGTCTGTTTCACCTACTCAATCTTTAACCTATTAATCTTCTGTACTTAATTTTGAAGTACATGATGAAGTCAAAAAGAGATTCTAGCTCTTTACTGTGTGGTATGTTGTTGACAAGGATTCTTAGATATTTTGGAATTCTTCTCGACAGAGGTAACAGGATGAAAACGGATGTAAAAAGAATTATTAATGCCATCACTATTAGCAAAATGTGATTAAAGCGTGAAGATGAGGCGGATACAACTTTTACACCGCAAGCAAGATCTGAGGGGGAGCATATAGTAAGATAGAGTAGGAGTCAACGTATTACACCTACAAAAAGAGCAAAACCTCGACTAACAGAAAGAACATTAATAAAAGAGAAGATTGAGGAATCATCTGATGTATCCATCAAAACTAAGACGATTCCACAGGAAGAGGAAGGACGGGTTAAACAATCATCACAATAACTATCTTTGAAGAGAAAAATAGAGCCACTTCATTCAGAAAAATCTAAATAGTCAAAAAGGTTACTGAGACTATTGACTTTACGTCAACAAGAACAGAAGAAACAGAAAGTTCTTACCCTTGGTGAAGATTTTGAAAAACCAGAGAAAACACTTCAAACTACTAGATCAATTGTCTCAATTTTGCAAAGTCAATTAGTAAAATCATCTAAAGAGACAAATATAAAGAGAAAGCTAGTATTTGAGAAGAAGAAACCCTAATAACAACTTTCTTCTAAAATGGCAGAAGAATAAAAGAAGCCGAAGGCCAATCTAAAGAATGTTTCTTCATCTGAAGTTCAAAAGAAGACAAAAGCAGTGGCACATCGATTGGAATCTTATAATCTTACTTAACCAATCAATAAAAAGGATTTAAGAATGAAGATTATAAAAGAACCAGAACCTGTTCGAAGCAAAAGTTCAACTATTATTAGAGAACCTTCGAAAAAGTTAGTCAAGGTACTAGTTAAACCTATGTAGATTAATGATCAAATGATACATCTTCTAAGTCATGAAGAATGAAGATTATATGGTATTCTGCGAGATGAGAAGGCAGAACCATATCCATTGAAGATTTCAAAGGATTGGTATACAATCTATCTAATCACGAGCAGAACCTTGATAAAAATTGTGCCAAACATATAACCAAAATGCTCAAATCTTGTGAGGAACAAAGAAAAAGGGAAAAAGAAGATGTTTCCTGAGGGAAATATAAATGATCTTTCAAAAGAGCAGATTTAAGTAGTGGTGCAAAACATAGATGATGCATGCAATGCAGCTCAACCTAGAGGTATCTATGTTTCACATCACATTTCGAAAACATTAGGAAGTAAATTTGGAATTTCAATCACTGATGAAAACCTCATGGTAGTTGGGAAAGTGTAAGAAGGACAGTATAAAGATTTCAATTACTTCATATATTTCTTTTTAAACGATTTAAAGAATTTGATTATGTGTGTA
This sequence comes from Erythroxylum shatona, assembly GCA_027568895.1. Classification (NCBI taxonomy): domain Eukaryota; kingdom Viridiplantae; phylum Streptophyta; class Magnoliopsida; order Malpighiales; family Erythroxylaceae; genus Erythroxylum; species Erythroxylum shatona. The sequence goes on along the minus strand of JAOSBK010000206.1, from coordinate 21,309,918 downwards.
TATGCTTAATTGATTGGATTTGAATTGTTGTAATTGTGGAAAAATGCGTGTGTATTGCATTTTAACTTGCTTGATAATGAATTATTGTGATTATTGAAAATGCATTGAGATTTATGAATTAAGATCAAGTTATGCCATTGAAACATGTCATGGCATTTTGTATGAATGAAAAGATAGAAAAGCT
>JAOSBK010000206.1:21292107-21309634 GCA_027568895.1 Erythroxylum shatona | reverse complement strand
ATTGAAAATGGTTTTAGTAGAGGACATGTAGATAAGACTTTATTTAGAAAATGTATTAAGAATGATTTCATCATAGTTTAGATATATGTTGATGATATTGTTTTTGGTGCAACGTCTAAGAAGCTATGTTCCAGTTTTGAGAATCTGATGAAAAGTGATTTTGAAATTAGCATGATGGGTGAATTAAAATTCTTTCTTGGTTTACAAATTAAGCAAACCGAAGAAAAAAATTTTATTCATCAACAGATATATATTAAAGAACTGTTGGTTAAATATGGAATGAAAAAAGTGAAACCTTATGTCTACTCTTATACATCCTTCAAACCTTTTATCTAAGGATAAAGCAGGTAAGAAGGTTGATCAAACTCTTTTTAGAGGAATTATTGGTTCTTTATTTTACCTTACAGCATTCAGACCTGATATTCTGTTTAGTGTTTGTTTATGTGCAAGATTTCAAGCAGATCCTAGAGAATCTCATTATATTGTTGTTAAAAGAATTTTGAGATATCTATCAAGCTCTACTGATCTTTGCTTAATGTATGAGAAAGGTAAAGATTTCAGGTTAATTAGCTATTGTGATGCTGATTATGCTGGATACAGGATTGGTAGGAAGAGTACAAGTGGAGGTTGTCACTTTCTTAGCCATAATCTAGTTTCTTGGTTAAGTAAGAGGCAAGGTTCAATTGCTCTATCTACTGCAGAACCTGAATATATGTCAGCTGCAAGCTGTTGCTCATAGACGTTATAGATCAAGTATTAGTTAGAATATTATTCAATACAAGAAGAACAAATCCTAATTTTTTGTGACAACACAAGTGCTATCAACCTATCGAAGAATCCAATACAACACTCGAGGGTAAAGTATATTGGAGTTAGACATCATTTCCTACGAGACAATGTACAAAGGAGAATCATCAGTCTACAATTTTTTGAGACAAATCATCAATGGGCAGATATCTTCACTAAGCCTTTGAATGATGAAAGATTCAAATAAATCAGATGAAACTTGAATATGGTAGTGTTTAGTGACCAATCGTCTGACACGTCATAAACCAGATGATTTTCTTAGTATGGAAGATAAAAAGTCATAAGTTTTCAAGAGCACGGTAACTGTAATTCATAGACGGTAATTTTTTTAAGAGAAGGTATTAGAGGGAAATCCTCTCAAAGGTTTTAAAATATCACCTACTCTAGAATATTCTTGAAATACTCTGAAATCAACTTTTGTAGAACTCTCAACAAAACGTTTCCTTACTCTGTTCTTGATATCAATTTCTTTCTGTTTACATTCTCATCTTCAGATACTAACACCATTACTTTGAGAAAAATACAGTTGTATGTTTAGTTTTTGTTGTCTACAAATCACAATGGAGCAATCTATGATTTATGGAAGACATGTTGATTTTGACTCCTTGAAGAAGAATAAGATACATATTGAATCAGAAATTGATGCAGTGGGATCAAAAAATTTCTTTTAGAGTTGTCTCATAACACAAGATGGATGACTAAAGGCAGTGTAGAGAAAGCACATATCAATCGACAACTCTATGGAAGTAGTGACCCAAAGGGCAAGAAGACGTCAACTCTTGTTCCGAAGGCTAGGGTTATACATTTGCTACTTTTTCATTATGTTCTACTAAGAACAGGCTCAAAGAACGTTGTGACAGTGATAGATGAACAATGCTTGTTTCATCTACTCAATTATCAACCTATAAATCTTCCACACTTGATTTTAAGGTACATGATGAAGTCGAAAAGAGATTCTAATGCCTTACCGTATGGTATGTTGCTAACAAGAATCTTTAGAGATTCTGGAATTCTTCTTGACAGAGGAAACAGAATGAAGATGAATATAAAAAGCATCATTAATACGTCAACTATCTGTAGAATGGGTTTGAAGTCTCAAGAAAAGCAGGATATAGCTCCTACGGCAAAAGCAAGGACTGAGGGGGAGCGTATTGTCAGACGCAGTTTGAGTGAAAGTATTACACCTGAAAGGAAGACAAAACCTCAATCTATAGGAAGAATGTCTATAGAAGAAAAGAAAAATAAATCGTCAGAGGTATCAATTAAAGCTAACACGATGTCACAAAGACAAGAAAGCCAGGTGAAATAGTCTACAAAATAAGTGTCATTGAAAAGAAAGGGGAAGACACTTTATTATGAGAAATCAAAACAATTAAGAAAGTCACCAAGACTATTAACCCTACATCAACAAGAACAAAAAAGAGGGAAAGGATTAACTCCTAGTGAAGATTCTGAAAAGATAAAGAAAGCACCACATGCTACTAGATCTTTGGTCTTAATTTTGCAAGAACAACTTGCAAAATCGACTAAAGAAATAGAAATTAAGAGGAAGTTGGTGTTTGAAAGGAGGAAACCTCAACCACCACCTCCTTCTAGACTAGTAAAAGAAAATAAGAAGTTGAAGACCAATCAGAAAAAATTACTTCAACTGGTGCTTAACAAAAGGCAAAGTCAGTTGAACACAAATCAGTATCTCATAGTCCTTCTCAACCTATCAGAAAAGAGGATTTAAGAATGAAGGTGATTGAAGAATCAGTACCTCTTAGAAGCAGAAGCTAGATTATTATAAGAGAACATGCGAAATGGTTAGTCAAGTTACAATTTGAACCAATACTGATCAATAATCGATCAATACATATTCTAAATCATGGAGAAAGAAGATTATATGGGATTCTGGGAGATGAAAAGACAGAACCATATCCATTGAAGATATCCAAGGATCGATAGACTATTTATCTAGTCACAAATGGAACATTGATCAAGATTGTACTAGATATCCAACTAAGAGCTTCAAACATTGTACGCAATGAAGACAAAGGGAAATAGAAGATGTACCTTGAAGGAAATACAAATGATCTTATAGAAGATCAGATACAGGTAGCGGTGAGGAACATAAATGAGGTATGAAATGCAGCTCAATCAAGAGGAATCTATGTTTCACATCACATTTCAAAACCGTCCGGAAGTCATTGTGGATGCTTCACCACAAATGCAACTTTTCAGGTAGTTGGAAGAGTGACAAAAGGACAATACAAAACTATCAGCTTTGAAGGTATTAGTTTCAACTTAGAGACTCTTGTGCATCGAATCATGCACTTTAGACCTTTGATTTTTATATCTTCAATTAAAAATGTCCTTCACCTTCTTGGGAAACCAATTCCAAAACTACCTAGATCTGATGACCTTGATCTCCCTGAAGGAAAACAATCTTTCAAACCTCCTGTTATCAAAATCATTGAATTAGATGTTTTACCTTCAAAAATACCTATTGCTACAAACTTCTATCCACCAAGGACACCTCAACAAGTTCCTACTATTGTTGTGGAAGAAGTTAGTCACTCACAGCAGCGGATTCAGGAAGCCTTAGTTAAGGAGATTGAAGAAATTCATACTAAGGTTGATGATTTGAGTGACTCGGTGGGTGATCTACATGAGGAAGTGGCCTATCTACGAGTTTCAATTGAAGAAGACCTCAAGTTAATCCGAACTGATATGCAATGAATGTTTTCTGAAATCATGAAGCATATTCGATAAAGTTTTTCATTAATAACAAATAGGGGAGAAAAGTAGAAGCAGAAGAAAGAAGAGAAGAGCAGAAACAGAAGGAAGATAACATATGGGGAGACCAGAGACAAGACAAGAAGATAGTAACGACTAAATTTTTTTTTTGTCATATGTGTGTTTTATATATGCATGTGTATATCTTTTGTTGTCTTCTTATTCGTTATCTAAATAATATTTGTTCATTCACTTTTATCTTTCTAAATTATGATTATTTGTTATCATCAAAAAGGGGGGATTCATTAGTCACGAGGACTTCACGTTTATTAATTTTGGTGACAATCAAATAATAATATTATTAGAAATAAAAGAACTATTTTGATAAGTGTGTTAAGTGTGCAAAAAAACACAGAAGAAGCATAAAACACAGAAGAAGTGGAAAACACAGAAGAAGTGAAAACACAGAAGAAGTAAAAAACATAGAAGAAGTGGAAAACACAAAAGAAATGAAAAGCAAAAAAAAAGTGAAAACACAAAAAAAGTGGAAAACACAGAAGAAGCGGAAAACACAGAAGAAGTGGAAAACACAGAAGAAGTGAAAACACATAAGAAGTGAAAAATACAGAAGAACTGAAAAACACAGAAGAAGAAAAAAACACTGACAATACAAAGATGAAGATACTCTAGTACGTCAGACAGTTAATCAGTTGGAGTTAGTTACAAAACTCAACTGAATAACAATTTCTACAAGAAGAAAGAAGCAGTTATCAAGAATCAAGAAACAGTTGGAGACTTAGGCTATAAATACTAGTCGTAGTCGAAGACTGAACAATCTTTTTAGCTTTCAAGTTTATACTTACAAAGTAAAATTATGTATTCAAAAGTGCGATACAAGAGAGCAAACTCTACTGTAACAAAAAAACTCACAATATCTTTCTAGTGAGAGAAAGAAAAGGCTAAGAGCCTAGAGAGGCTAATATAGCAAAAAGAATACTTTGTGTAAGATACCTAAAGAGGCTCTAGAAGGGAAGAAAGAATATTTGTAAAATTGTTGAAGTATAGTGAAATCTCAGACAAACTCTGAGGACTGGACGTAGCTCAAGGTTTGGGGTGAACCAATATAAAAATCACAGCGTCTATCTTCTAAACTTTCACTTTATTTTCTCTTATTCTTAGACAAGTATATAGAAGTTATTTGTGATTTAACTACATAACTATTTTTGTATAACATTTTTTGGTATTCATTTAATAGTTGGAAAAGTTCTTTTCAAGAAATATCAAAATTTTTGTATTCACGAAAAGATTACACAATTCAACCCCCCTTCTTGTGTATTTCATATTTTGTACGTGAATTCTATATTTAAGTGTGATTTACTTCAAAGTCTTACGAGTTGGTGAGTAAAACCTGAGGAACTTGCGAAGTAGGTGAGGGATGCCAGAAGCATCGGTGAAGATCTTGAGAGTAGGTGAGATTTGATACGCGTGGGCATGTGTAGGATCGCATTGTTAGAAATCTTCGACGAGATGTGAGATTCAAATGTTAGGTCATGTAGAGTTGGAAAACTAAGTCATGCAAGACCCAAGGGGGGTACGTGAGATTATGCAAAGGTATGCAAGAGACCTCACGAGGATGCGTGAAGCTTGAGAGTATGACGAGGTGCATAAACACTTCACTGCGGCAAGGCAGGTCGAGGGTATGTAAAGTGTGCGAGGTTTTATAATAAATTAGATTCTGACTTGTACTTAGTCATGGAGCAATGAGATTGCACCATGTGTGAGCTTAATCATGGAAGATAGACTTGTCTATGGACGTGCATTGATGGACTTATGTGAGGATAGGTTGTGGTGAAGACACATCACTAGTGACGTTGCAACTATGGATGATGTAGTACATGATGACATGGCAGGAAAGATCACAGTAGATGAACATCATCTTTAAGAGATGAAAATCACAAGGAAGGATCATCTGAAGATAGAGGAGATCTTTATGGATAAGGATAATTATTCCTAAATAGGGTAATCTTTTAAATGTGATGTAACTTAATCTAATGGGATAAGATAGGATAAGATTGTGATCTTAACTAGCGGAGTTATATTAGGACTCTTAGTCATCTGAAGGAGCCTATAAATAGCTCATTAGAGTTGAGACCTATCCATTCACTCATATTGAGAGAAATCATTCAGAGGAGAGAGCTTTGAGAGTTGAGAGCTTTTGAGGGAGATTTCTTATTGTAAGATCTTCAAGTAAGGAGTTCCTTGTAAAGGCTTCGAGTAGGGAGTTCCTTGAGTGCTTCAAGGAGGAGGTACTTGTGTCTTTTGTCAATATTTTGTGAGAGTTAATAAAAGAGTAGCTTTGGCTACATTTAAAATATCTTGTTATTTTCTTTGCTCTGTTTTATAATTGTGTTCTTTTTGTGTGTGAGAGAAACACTTTAAACACTTATGTGTGCATCAGGAACTCAAGGGCTAATGGAATTGTTTGGCGACATTCATGTGAGAAGGCTAAATCTGCTTAAGAGGACCTAAGTGAGATTGCTGCACAAAGGTGGGCGTGACTTGCGGCAGAAGTTCGAGTCCAAAGAAAACCATTATGACATAAGACATAGGGAACATTTGTGGGGATCAAGGCCAACAACTAGAAGTAAAAGTACCTTTAGAATGTGTCTTTTGGCTAAAAATGATTGTATATGGGATGAAGGAAATTGTAGTTTCTTGATAGTTTATAATTAAGAATTTAATTTATGTGTGTACTATCTCTTTTGGATTACCATATAAATGTAATAATACAATACTAATTTTATATGATAATGATATGCAATTTTGCAATTTGTATATGTACAACATTGAATAGAAAAATGAGTGTTGGCAATCCCTATAAATGAATATAATTGTATGCCATAATTGTATGTATAGGAATTTGGGTGCCATATGTGTGTGTGGCCATAGGTTTCATATAGGAGGTGTTACATTATATCCAAAAATTACCCCCTTGTGCACCATAAAGTGGCATTTCTCCCTATTTAGAACTAAATGTGACTCCTCACATCTTTGAAGAACTCTTTCCAAATTTGTAACACAATGATCAAAGGAGTCTCTAAATACCCAAACATCATCTGTAATATCCTCAATGCTATCTACAAAGATAACCATCATGCACCTTTAAAAAGTTGCTAGTGTATTGCAAAGTCTAATTGCCATTCCTCTATAAGCAATGGTTCTATAAGGACATGTGAACATAGTCTTCTTTTGATCTTTTAGATAGATAAAAATCTAATTGTATCCTGAACATCCTTTAAGGAAATAATAGAATGCGTGTCCAACCACGTTCTCAATCATTTGATCTATAAATGATAAAGGAAAGTGATCCTTCTTAGTCATCTTATTTATCTTTTTATAATCAATACATAACCTCCAACATATAAATGTTTGAGGAAAGGTTAACTAACTTTTTCACTTTCCATCACTGTCATCCCTCTTTTTTTAGGTAAATATTGTACTAGACACACCCATTCACTATCTTAAACAAGGTAAATAATACCTGCATCTAAACTCTTTACTACCTCCTTTTTGTCACTTCTTTCATAAGTGAGTTTAGTATTCTTTATCTCTCCAACACCGCCTTATAATTTCATCAAGATTAATCTTATGTATCACCACATTAGGACTTATGCCTCTTATATGTAAATTTTTCCATCTTATGAATCTCAGTCTCTTTCTAATTATCTATACAACTCTCTTTTCTTATTCCCCATCTAGCTTGTTTGAAATTATGACAGGGAGAGTATGTCCCTCACTTAGAAAGGTATATCTAAGGTGTATGGATGAGGGTTACAACTTTAGAGTGGGTAGTTTCTCAATGGAATGTGTCATGGATGCCTTCGTCCTTAATAAGATTTCCTGTTTTAAACCAACAACTGCTGTGTTAATGGTACCTCTTATAGTATATTGAATCCATTATAGAAGGTTTACAATAGGAATTCGTTGGGTAAGTTATAGTCGAAGCAGCTCCTTTCCAACTCCTTAAATCTTTCCCAATCTTTGTATAATGATTCCCTTTCACTTTATTGGAAATTTGTTATTTCCTTAACTATCCTTGTGGTCTTTGTTAAGGGGAAGTACTTAGCCAAAATGGCTTATACCAACTGCTCCTATATCATCATGTTTTCTAGGTTAAGAGAAATCAACCACACCTTAGTTCAATCTTTAAGCATGAATGGAAATGGCTTCATTTTGGCTGCATCCTCTAATAATCCATCATATCCAAAACATATAGTATATCTCTAAGAAATTGGCCAAATGAGCTTTAGGATCCTTATTGTCCAGTTTATAAAACTAGATATTAGTTTACATAATGTTTGCTTAAACTGGTGATTTTGTGATCACTTATTGATTAGCATTGAACCCTAGCCTCATAAGGTCCAATGAAGGTTCTTTGCTATCCTCATTGGTTCCTTTCTTCTACCATTGATCTTTTTATAGCTTCTTAGTATCTAGTTTTTTATATTTCCCTCTCGTTCTTTGTGATTTTTGAAAATTATATGTCTTTGACTTTACTAGAACTCCTTGTTGCCCTTGTGTTCATGCACCTACAATCACACAAAAAGAATGTTAAATTCCTTACAACAAAGTAAATTAAATTTCATTAGATGCTAAATTTAAACACCTTAACATCAACGCCAAAAGCTTAATTTGATTGATTTTTCAAAAAATCTATCTATACCGGAAGTATATAGGCTATATCTTTATAACATAAATAGTATTTTTCCATAAGGAATATTATTAGATACCTAAAAATTTTTGTAACACTTTTTTAGTTAACAATATAATAATTGTGGCTAGAAAATAAACTAAACTAAAGAAAATTGACAATTGAACAATTAACAAAGCAACATTGAACTTGTGATTAATCAATGACAACATCTTATGAATTACTTCTCAACCTTACCTTTTTTATTTAAAAATCCTTGACATAGATATTAAATAGTTATAATTACCCTCGCCTAAGATCTAGCTAAGTAATCCAAATTAAAATAGATAATAATTGAATTGTGACCCCTCGATCTCTCATAACTCTTTCTAACTATTTAATTGGATTTGAATCAATCCTATGGGTAACTAAAACATAATTAAGATGGCCCTTTAATTGCCTATTAAGATGATGTTTATAGTTCTATTTTAGTACTAACTTTCCCTTTGCAACATAATACAGATATTTAGCGTAATATATTGATTTAGATCTAAGATTAAAGCAATAACCACCATAAAATATGTTTATATTAAATCAAAAACATAAATATTTTACAAAATAATTCAAAAATAATTACTAAAACAAACTTAGCAATTTATATATAAAATAAATAAATAATTCATAATCAACATTTAAAAACAAGGAAAGAAAAGGAAAGTGTAAAAGATTGAATCTTGGATGTATTCTTCTTTATATACTTGAGTTAAAAAATTATATAGCTTTGTTCTTCTAGAATTTTTGCCTCTTTGATCTCCTTATTAGATGTTCCATTTACCTCTTCTTGTGTTTTTTGTTTTCCATAAATACTTCTTAATCCTCCAAGGGCTTTTTTTAGGGTTTCTTCACTTATTTGTATTCTAGAAAAAGGCCCAAATCATAAAAAATACAAAACAATCTTGCAACTTGGAAATTTTGCCTTTGCACGATAGTGCACTATCCCTTATTTGCATGCTCTGTCACAATCATGCACAATTTGCATGATTATAATAGAGACTCCCTAGCTACTATAGCTTAAATCTTTCACCATTATGACCTATGTCTTCCTTCAACTTCTTCTTTAACTTTTCCTGAAGTTCCTTATCTCACCTATAGTCTAAACACATTAAACATCCTCTAAAACATGCATTAATGTCAAATTCTTTCCCTAATCAACAATCATCAAACAAATCTTACAAAATGCTAACAAAAGCATAAATATAAGTCCTAAACACATGATTATCATCCAAAAATCACTTAATAATGCATTCTACAACCTATAAACCATATTATAAAACATATATATCACTAAAAAATAAATTTTCATTCCATAATCTTACTTACACGATGATCTCGTTCAATAATCCATAAATGTATAGAAAATTTAATTTTTGGGTAACCTATTCTATTCCTATACTATATAAAAGGTGATGAAGGTTTAACAATTAAGCACTTAATTTTTAGCATTACTTCAATCAAGAATTAGTTTTATGGCACAAGAAGAGAATGCATAAGTGCTACAATATGGGTTGTTTTGATTTTACTAAAAGTCTTCTGTGGCAAATAGGAGTCGAAAATTCCCTAAATTTAGCCATTTTCTTTGAATTTACTTCCATAAAATTACTTTTTAAAGAATTTCATGTTGATTCAAATGAAAAATAAAGAATAAAGAATGAACCTTTAAGTGGAAGTTTAGAAATGAATAGAAAAACTACATATTATTTTTATAAATTGAACCAAGAAATAAAACTTGTTCATATTCTAAAACCTATTGCCCTTAAAGCTTTAATTAGTACTATTAAACCCGTAAGAAGACATACGGACATGCTAACTACACCAACAAACTTTAACCTTTATAAGGGATTATAAACGAGCATCGAGCAAACAGAGCAATGGACCATAATGAGTTGCGAGTGGAATTTTTATCAAAGAGGAAGCACTATTATTATAATAAAGGGAGAGGACTTGAAGCACTACACTGGTCCATTGTAGTAAAGCTAAAAAGGGTGGAATGGAGAGTAAGGATGCAAGTATCAAAGAAGATCATGATTAACAAAGAGGCACTGTAGGTTAATGAAAACTAAAGAAGATAAGAAGAATGTCTCTTTTGGCTTTTGAAATGACATTATTGTACCTAGGTCAAAAGATGTCCTTTTATAATAAACTAGTTGATACGTGAGCCTTTGGGAACCTATGTCTAGCCCGAAGCTTAAAATTTAAAGAAAAAGCTTAATCTTAACCCGAAGCTTAGTCAAATTAGTTTGGGTCTATTGACTTCAAATGGGTCTAAACCAAGCTTACGCAAACATGCCAACCTTACTCACCTGTTAGTTAATCCTTACCTTTAGCAAGCTAACACTTCATTGAATGTATTGAAATTTGTGAAATCCAATAAACGATTTAAACCTAAAACCATAATATTAAGTGGGGTGACACCTTTCATAGAAGTTCATATAATTAAATGTATTTAAGTAGGGTGACACGATTCAAGAGAGTTTAGTTTAGTATTTAACAAGTTATACCAATATAATTGATAAATCTATTCTAATTTTATAAAATCATAAAACTATTAAAGATACTTAGGGAAGTACTTATTTAAGCATAAAATATCCTTGATTTCTCAATTTTATTAAATCATGAAATAAATGATTAATTTTTTTTTTGTTTTAACTATATTGAAAATTTTTCATTTATAAATTATTTTCTTTTATACTTTGTGACCTAGTCTTACGAGCAATTATTTTTATTCAGTTCTTAGACTAGTTAGTATTAGACAAGTTTGTCATATTTCTACCTTCCTTATAGGATCAACACTCTAATTTTTGATAGAAATGATAAATGTATAATTGGTTATATTTATACCTCATATTTGATGTATTTTTACTTGGTATTTTATACGTTTATTGTATATTTTGTACTTAATTTGCTTCAAGTGCATTTATAGGTTATAATTGCCTTCATTGACTAAAAGGAGAAGAATTTAGATGAAAACGTGACATAAAATGAAGATTTGTAACAAATTACCGATACAAGGCCTTGTCTATGGCTGCATAAGTCTCTCACCTATGCAAAATCACAAATTTTGAAGATTTTGAGTTATACATGGTCAAATACACAACCGTGTATCTCCCAAAAACCTTAAAATTTTCTATAAAAAGAGGCCAGCGAAGGCAAATAAAGAGGGAGACTCATATAGGTGACTCAAGGGGTAGAGAATATTTAAAAGGGGAGATCTTGACCCAAAAAGCTTGAAAACATGAAGAAATCGTCAATAGATCCAATAAAATACATCATTAAACCTCTACTTTGCAAGAACATTCTATATCAGATAAAGGGAGATTTAAAATCATGAACTCCTTTGTTTTGTTTTTCTTTCTTTTTACATTTGATTTCGTTTTCTATCATGTGTAAATAAACATCTTTAGTGTCTAGGTGAGATGAACCCTAGTTTGTGATAAAAACATGTTTTGATTCTTTTTTTAATGCAAATTTTTTGATTGACCAATTTTTTATTCAATTATGTGTTTAATATATGTTCTAATAGATCCAAAATATTAGTGCATAATTTGATTTCATAACATAGAGATTGAGAAATAATGTGTATTGATTGATCTACTATAATTGAAAGGAGTAGATTGCAAACCTAGAGATAGGTTGACATAAATCCTCTAAATTAGGGTCAAACCTAATAACTAAATTCATAAATCAATAAAGTAATCTTAGTACCTTTAACCTGAATAATATCAGTTAAGTGATTAGTTGTTAGTAGTCTTAAGTGAGTTAGTAGCATAAGATAGGAATTTTCCTGGTCCAATTGTCAAAAAAACAATTGCATAATAAAAGATCAATTATTTAAGAGCTTTAGCGAAATTCATAACCTATACAATAATTCTTGATATTGATTATTTTTAAGTAATTTCTTTATTCTCTACTCAATAGTGTTTCCTATTTACTTTAATTATTAAGTTTTATTTTCTTTATTATAAACCAAAATTAAATTATTAGACTAGATAATAGGATAATGGTAATTACTAATGTTCATTTTCTTTGTAAGATTTGACCCGTACTTCCTATGCTAGCTACATCTATGTCATGCACTTATGAATGAAATAATATCAGTATAGAAATAAACCATAAGAGACAACTCCAAAAATAGAAAATACATTACAATAAATTTACGCATCATTACCTCAAACATATGTGATGTTTACTAGACTTAATAACTAATTTTTTAGTACTTTATTTCTTTCTTGTTGTTAATTTTATTTATCAAATTTTATTTATATTTATTCTTTACACTTATTTTATAAGAAGCCAATTTTCCATTTTCTTTTAATAAGAGCTAGAGCTAAAGAACATTTTTTTAATATAAATAAAATGGACAAAGTAAGAAATCGAAGATATACAATATAAACAATATGATATAATGGAAAAAAATATAACTATTATGTAGTCTATGAAGCCATCTTTAATTGGGAAAAAGATAACAAATTAAGTCATTAAAGGCATAAGAAAAAAAGTAAACATGCTACAAAGAGCATTACATGAGTTTACTATTAGAATATGATATAAAATATAATTCCCATTGCATCCTCATACAACTTAGAACCTTACTTGGCTCATACATTCCACATTCTCTTGTAATAATCTAGATCTTGGCATTTGATAGTATATTGACTGGTGAAGTTTCTAATCTATTAAAGAGTTCTAGTATTGAACTATTATGAAGATTGAGATTTATCTTAAAAAGTGCGAGAATTCTTTTCTTCCCAGATAGCTTTGTCTAGGAAGGCCATAGACAAGCTGAAACACCACTTGATATAGCTGTTGGGATGAACAATGGCAATACACCACCTTCTGATGGAATTCCAACCAGTTGGAGCCTATTGAATGTAACATTTTTGTATAAAATATTTCAATTTATTAGAGACAAATTGACACTAAAAAATAGGTGATTGCTGCTTTCATCATAACACATGCACAAGGAGCATTTGTTTAGGATATTACAAAACCTCAACTTATCCAGAGTTTGTAATTTGTGCTTCACAGCTAGTGGTAAATGAAGGATGCTTGAGGATGACACTTCTTGTGCCATATCAGATGAGTCTATTATATGTTGTTAGATTGTCTTTAAAAAAACTTCCTAGAATACTTATTTGTGAAAATACTATTGTTGGTTTGATCCCAAATGATGCTATCCTCTTCATCATTCAAGTGAGTTCCAATAATTTCAGTGATGGTAGAGTTTGGAATAAAATAGAGACTGAAGAGTCTTTTTATCAACTAAAGCTTCTTTAATAGTTGAATTCAACTTGAAAAGTGGCTTTAAAATTTCCACCTCTTGTAAGTAATATAGAGGACCACAAGAAAACCAATTGTCAGACTAGAGTTTAGATGAATTACTATCTCCAATCAGGTCAATAAATTCCTTCTTTAGTGAGCTTCTAGTTTTAAGTATTGCTTTTGGAGAAGAATTTATTTTCAAAACCCTAAATGCCACTATTTTTATGTTAACTTCATACACCCATTTATACCATAGAGTCTACTTGTCTATTATGAGTCCCCATAATCTCCTTACTAATGTAACAATGTTTATTATTAGTCTAAGAGACATTATTCCAAGCCCTCCATTTTTCTTAGGCTTACAAACCTCTTGCCATTGCATCTTGGACCTTCTTTACTCCAAATTATTTCCACTCTAGATAAATTTGCTACATTTCATCTCAGTTATCTTAATGGTCTTCCTGCAAAAGGAGACATAGGAAACATAGAACAAATTGATGGAATTGATATAAAAGTTTATTAAATGAGCTCTCTCAGCCATAGAAGGAATCTTGGCACTCTAATATGAATGTATGTTGGTGATATTATCAGAAACAATGCTGAAGTATTTGGTAGATAAGTTGGAAGTGGACATAGGAATACCTAAGTACAAAATAGGAAGTAATTGCATTATGGAATTGGTAATTAAGATGATTACATGTTATTTTACACTAGCTGACTTAGATAAGAAGAAACTACTCTTTGAAAAATTACCTTTGTAACACTTAAAGACTTACAAGGTTGACAATTCACCAAGACTTTAAAGGAAGAAGTAGAAATGCACTATGAGATCCATTGTATAAATATATCAGGAGATCCCATGTAAAGTGTTTAAGATGAAATTCTAATCCATAATATTATAGGATTTTTTTCAAGTCCACTTTCAGCAGGAAATTCTTGCTACTCCTTCTTTTAGCATAAGTTTTAACCAGTTCTTTAAGTGGAAATATCTTATCCCCCACCTATAAGGAATGTAAACCCCTTGATACACATCATTGTATTTGTGGAGAACCAATTTCAAAATTTAAGCTAGGATCTTTGCAATAATCGTATACATAGTGTTGCAATAAGAGATTGGTCAATAATTAGAGAAAGAAAACAACTTACCAGTCTTAGGAATGAGGGTTATGAAGGTGTTGCTAAGTTTTGATATACGACTCCCTTTGTTAAAAAAATTCAAGAACAATTATATTAATTAGATGCTTAGTGAGATTCTAAGACTCATGGAAAAACTAAGGGTTAAAGTTGTCAAGTCCAAGAGCTTTATAAGGATTAAGAGATCTTAAAGAACTCCCAGTGTCTTGTATAGTGATAGGACTGCAAAGAGAATCAACTTCCTATAGAGTATAATGCACTCTCACATTATTTCTTTCAATAGTATGCAAGTGGAATTAGCATTTGTAGGAGTATTCAATAATTTAGAGAAGTAGTCATGAGAACCATTTAATAATGATAATTGAATATCTAGATCTTGATTATTGTGATGTAGGGAGCCAATCTTGTTTTTACTCCTCCAAAAAAAAGCCACAACTTTATAAAAATAGGTAGTGCTTTTGTCACCAAATTTCATCCTTTGCAATCTTGATCTTTGTCTCATAAATGAGTAATCAAATAAGAGAGCCTTACCAAAATGTTGCATAGCTATTCTCTCTTTGATTAGAAGAGATTTTGAATGGGGATTCAACAAAAGCTCAATCTAGAAATTTTTTTAAAGCATCTTTGTCAGTCTTGAGAAGATAATGAGTATTTACTATATTAGACTGATAAAGGATTTTTAATTCCTGCTTTAAGATCTCAATTTTCTTATAAAATATAAATTTATGTGAACCCCTAATGTTAGTGTTCAAGGCATTCAAAATACATCTATTAAATTCTAGTAAATCAGTAAGGAAGTTATTAAATATAATGGCTGCAAAGAGTTTATAGCAAATGAATCACAATAGTAGAGTGATTTGAAGACTATAATTTGTAAAGTGGGAGAAGCTTTTAAGCAAGGTAGAGAACAAAACATAATCCCTTGAACTCCTATCAAGCTTTTTCCTAATCAAATTAATTCCACTTCACTTATTACAGTAAGTGTACATCCTCCAAATGGAATGTCAGTAAGCTGAATATCAACTAAGTATTGTCTTATATCC
This sequence comes from Erythroxylum shatona, assembly GCA_027568895.1. Taxonomy (NCBI): domain Eukaryota; kingdom Viridiplantae; phylum Streptophyta; class Magnoliopsida; order Malpighiales; family Erythroxylaceae; genus Erythroxylum; species Erythroxylum shatona. The sequence goes on along the minus strand of JAOSBK010000206.1, from coordinate 21,293,923 downwards.
AAGCATAGATTGCTAATTGATTTAATACCAACTGCTTCATTTATGCTGAAAAAAGCATTAAAATTCCCAACTACAATCCAAGGGAGGGAAAATTTGTTAGCAACAATTTTAAGTTGATTCTAAAGAAAAGTTCTTTGATATACATGGTTGTGAGCATAAATGAAAGAAACCATAATTGATTTTCCTGAACCTTTAAACCCTATTTCAAGATGCACTAGCTAATCAGATGAGAATTTAGAATAGATATCAATAGTAGTTGAATCATAGAGCATCAGAATTCTATAATTAGTGTGATGAGTATGATTAGATATTTCATCCCAATTCATTGGCTAAGCATCAAGAAAATTACAATTAAACTCCTTCATATGAGTTTTCGACAGACTAACAACTAGTGTTTTATTATGATTTAGTAGACTCTTGATAAAATGCTTTCTTGAGGAGTGGACATTGGCCCCCTAATTTTCCATACTATTATAGTCCTGATTTTTACTCCATTCTTGGAGTTCTTTTCTTCCTATTGTATCTCCTTCTAGTGAAAGGTTCAAACTCCAACTTATGTAACTCTATTTGATCTATGTATTTTTTTAGAGTTTTACAGTCCTCTTTATTTCTACAATCTATAATAGAAATAGGATCTTTATACATAAGCTCATCAAGGACTTTTGCTATAGTCTATGAATTACTAGCTTCACTATCAGGTCTGGTAGTTGTAATTTGCATTACATCAATAATGATTAGTAGCATTACTTCTTAGTACGTACTAGTTTTTCATGTGAGCAAGGTTGCACAGGGCGGATATATCGACAGATACTGAGATCAATGTGGCACTAATGGAGACATGATGTTGCCTCTTAGCCCCATAAATCAGACCAGGCTTAAAAGATTCAAGACTGCGTTACATTCATTTGTGGCTCCTATAGCTGATGATGTTCTATGGGAGAATTAGGATCCTTGCTCGTAGTTCTAGTTTTTCAATTTGAAATAAGTTTTGGGCCCAAAAAGGCCTTGACGCACACACTTGTGCACAGCCTGCCAGGCATGCCAAACTAGGTGCACCTCCTAGCCTCTTTTGCTTATGCTTATTTTCCTTATTATTTTTAGGATGATTTGGGCAGTGTTATTTTACCTATTTAGGCCAGGGATGTTAGCCCAATTTCGAGTTATTTTGGCAACTATAAATAGTTTCCTTGACATTAGTTTTAGGGTGATACACTTTGATAATTTGAGAGCTTTGTGAGGAGTTTTCTTCATGTTCTTGTTGTTCCACAAACTTTAACTCTACTTGTCAATTAATCTCAATTGTGGTGTATTGTTTTAGTTCAATTTTCTTAGTTTATTGCTTAGACTAAGTTGCTTGGACAATAACGATACTTGAGGTCTAGAAAAGTATTGAAAACATTGCATGTCTAGTTTGTTTAAAGGCTACTGAATTATATCAAGATTACTCTCCTTCCATGCATATATCATCTTTGGTATCAGAGCTGTTAGACCGTATACGTTTCTTAGAAGTTAGAACTGGAAATAAGAAATTTTGGTGATTAGTCATGAGTAAAGAACAAGTGAACGAAAATTCTTAAACCAAGAAATGATAGGCAAGGGTAAAGTAACGAATGAGAAATGTGGATAGATTCAAGTTTTGCTCTGGTGTTTCTGGTGGATAAAAGATTTTGAAGTGAGAAGAATTAAGGTGAAAGTTAGAAGAAGAATGAAAGCTAAAATGAAGTTGAATTGTGTAGTAAGTTGATGAAGAATATGTATATATGTGTATGTTCTGTTATTGGTATTCATGATTAATCATGGATTATAAATTTCTTTA
>JAOSBK010000206.1:21262186-21277934 GCA_027568895.1 Erythroxylum shatona | reverse complement strand
CTCAATTAGTACATCCTTTCCGCGTCGTTTTAATACAACGTCGCAGAAACCTTAGCCTTTTACTGACGTTTCAAAAATGTCACCATAAGGTTATACAATCTGCGACGTTTCCTCAGTTAAACGTCGCAGATTGTCTTCTTTTTTTGTAGTGGTAACTTTGTAAAATGATTAAGACGCCTCGCTGACTACCGAGCAATGAACAAGAAATTTCCTATAATGAAAGGAGATTTATTCCACGCTTCATACAAAAATCAAAAGAGACATACAATTGGCAAAAATTGTTAAGCGCTGCATAGCACAAGAAGTCAGAACTCTGGTCAGCCTAGACTTCAATCCTCGTATCTTATTTGTCATATTAGAGCGAATCTCATTAATATAGTTACCAAAAGTTCACTAAATTGTCATTCAGAAGTTTTGGAAGGTAGTGAACACACTGAGAAGTATACCAAAAATATAAACAAAACATGCAGGCAAGATTTGTTATTAAAGGGAAACCCGAAACAATGGATTGAATTAATTGTATCCTCGTATAGCTGGAGCATACCCATGCTGCTAATCTCGTTGACTTTTATTTAGCAGTAACAATATAATGCCGCCCAAATTCATTTTGATTGGCCTAGACGTATTTAATGATGAAAAAAGCTTTTGTTCATATTTGAAAGTAATCGATAAAAAGTTGTTCGTAATGAACGTCAGAAGAATTAATACAAATAGAAATATTCAAACATTTTATCTGGATATCAAAATCCAATGTATATTGCGTGCAGACTAGGGATGCATATGCAAATAAAACTTGTGCTTGGAGAAAAACTCTTTCACGTGCCGTCTTCAGTTATGACATCTGTTAGCAACCCAAATCTTGCAACATGCGACATGATTTCAAGGGAGCTGTAATTTCGAGGAAATTATCAACCAGAAAAAAAAAAAAAAAGAAACTTCATATTAGAAAGTGCTAAGAAAGGGACAAATAAATGTCGTTCCAATGAGAGTTGTTATCTGAACGCATTGAGAAGTGACCTTAGGGATTATACAAGGTATTATATTAGGAATCTTGTTCACAAAAGCTTGAGTCAAGAAAAAGAATCAAATTAAGAAAGTAATCTGAGAATGGCTTGTACGTCAAATTAGAATTTGATCGATGGAAACAATATTGATACTGATCAATACAAGAAGACAATGCCCGAGATTAATCAACGTTGGAAATCACTGGAATAAAGGTCAAGGATTTGATTCATGTGTTTATAAGATGCGGATTGCAGTTTAAATACTTGAATCTTGGATTTTACAAGGTATTATACTAGGAATCTTGTTCACAGGGAACCATAGCTTCAGTCAAGAAAAAGAACCAAATTAAGAAAGTCATCTGAGAATGGCTTGCACGTCAAATTAGAATTTGATCGATTGAAACTATATTGATAATGATCAATACAACAAGACAATGCATGTGATTAATTAACGTTGGAAATCACTGGAATTGAGGTCAAGGATCTGGTTCAAGTGTTTTTAAGTTGCAGATTGCAGCTTTAATAATTGAAATTTTATGTAGGAAGTCAATTTTCATCGGTCTAACTACAAAATTAATACACTAGATCATGGACTCGGTCGAATATCATTCATGCAACATTGATACTGACTACTACGAAAAGTCGTTTCCGAATTTTAAATAACTTTGCAGCAAAGATAATATTGGTTGTGTCGCCTATATATATATATATATATATATATATAGACTACAAAAAGTCGTTCCCGAATTTTAAATAACTTTGTAGCAAAGATAATATTGGCAGTGTCGCCTATATATATATATATATATATATAGACGTAATACTTCCCAAAAAGTTAGACCATGAACAACATTAACAGCAAAAACGTTACTTTCGAAGGAGGTGAGACTATAGTGTGGAAACGGAAATTTATTTGTAGCTCAGTTGATTAAATATTGCTAGTTATTTTCTTCTTCTTTTTTATTCTACAACCTTTGCATATTTGATTTACAAGGCAATTGAGACATGCGGTGCATATTGAGGGGAATGTAGATGGATCTTTCTATGATTATTTTTTAGGTTAATTACTTCTGACATTCAGATATTTTTATGATTGTTTTAATAATATCAATAACAATATAGCAAAACACGTAAGATGACCCACATTAATACTCCAAATCGTAAAAAAAAATAGTAAACAAATAATTAAGGTTTTAAATGTTGCACTTTATTATTTCCTTTTTACCTTTTTTAGAAAGTAAATAAATTGCATTAATAACTAACCGAAGTTACATGAAATGTACAAAATAAAGCATCTAAGTACAGTTCAAGACTATTGAAACTCACGAAGGCACCACAGTTGCTAGAACTATGCCAACTCAGTAGAACCCACTAGAAGGACCAAATTAATTTCAAAAGTGAAGAAAGTGACAAGCTTTATCCTCTAGCCATAATCATCTCCCTGATACGTCTAATATTGTATTCACTTACATGTTTTGTTGAGTTGAACTTTTAGTTCCTTTCCCTCCAAGCACCTTAAATTGTGCTACCGAGAACTAAGCTATATAATAACCTCTCATCTTTATGACCCCTTGAAAGTGAACATAGCCACTAGATTATTCCAACAAGCTTTTGATTTGTTGATCTAGGTTATAAAGGCTAATAGAATCCCTCCAAGCCCTGCATGAATAAGGGTAATTGAACAAAAAATGTGCATTGGTTTCTTGGTATGAAAAACATGACATATAATTCAAATTATTGCTGCCTCTTGTTCTATCTAACATAGTGAGCCTTTCTTTAATTACAAGCCACAAAGTAAATGAGAATCTTGGAATAAGAAGCTTGTTTTACTTAAGAGAATACTAGTTTAAAGTCATTTCCTAGCTCCTAATCATATACATAAAAGATTTGTTTGTAAATATGCCAAAGGGATGATATATGCATATTTGACTATATTTATATCTCATAATTGATGCATTTTTGCTCAATATTTTATCCTCTTATTGTATATTTAGTAGTTAATTTGCTTCAAGTGAATTTATAGGTTATAATTACCTTCATGAACTAAAAGGAGAAGAATTCGATTGAAAACGCGGCATGAAACGAAGATTTAAAGAAATTAAGGAATACATATGATCATGTCTATGGCCATGTAAGTCTCTTACTTCGTGTAAAATCGCAAATTCTACAGATTTTGGGTTATACACGGTCCAATACACGCTTGTGTATCAGACAGTGTATCTCCCAAAAATCCTAAAAATTACTATAAAAAAACATGAGTGGAGGCAAACGAAGAGGAGCATACTTGCAGAGGAGATTCAAGATGTAGATATCATTCGGAAGGAGTGATATTGATCTACAAACGTAGAAAAAACATGAAGAAATCGTCAACAAATCCAATAGAATACAGCATCAAACCTTTACTTTGCAAGAACATTCGATAGAACATAAGGGATATTTAGAATTATGAACAATTTGTATTCTATTTATTTTTCTTCTTGTTTATGTTTGATTTCGTTTTCTATCATATGTAATAAACACCTTGTTAGTGTCTAGATGTGATGAACCCTAGCTTGTGCTATAATAAGTTTTGATTTTTTATTTAATGCAATTGTTTTGATTGATCTGTTATGATTCAATTATATGTTTAATATACGTTCTAATAAATCTAAAATATTAGTACAAAATTTGACTTCATAAAATAGAATTTGAAAATCCTTGTGTATGAGTAGATATAACATAATTGAAAGGAGTTGATTGCAAACTTAAAGATACATCAACATAAATCCTTTAGGACCTTATAGCAAAATTCCTAAAATGGTAAAGCAATCTTAGAACCCTTAACCTAAGTAATTTGTTTACTAAGATTATTTGTTAGTAGTCTCAAGTGAGTTATTAACATACGATAGGAATTTTCATGGTCTAATAGTTAGTAAAACAATTGTATAATAAAAGGTTAATTTTCTAATAATTTTAGGAGAGTTCATTACCTAGGCACTAATTCTTGATATTGATTATTGTGTAAGTAATTTTCTCTGTTCACTGCTCAATATTATTTCCTATTTATTTTAAATATTTAAGTTGTATTTTCTTTATTAAAACTAAAATCAAATTCATGGATTAGATAATAGGATAACAGTAATTATTAGTATTCGTTGTCATCGTGAGATCAACCTGTACTTGCTTATGTTAGCTACAGCTATGTCATACATCTGCGGTCAATTCAAATATTGGTTGTTGGCCTCTTGCTTTCCCATCCCATTCTTTGCATTTTTCGGTCAAATTAGCAACACCTAAGTAAGTTTTCTAGTTGTTTTCACATGTTTATGCATGATTTATTAGGTTCTTTGCATGATTTACAGATCTTTCAATAAAAATATTGAGTTTATGATTTAGGAATTTTTGCAGAATTTATGTGATTTTCTGCTTAATTGTGGTTTAATAGTTAGATTTAATCTTTACCCAATCGATTTTATGATTCAATTTGTGTAATTGCATGTGAATTGGGTTAAAATTCAACTTCAATTGTGGAATTGTGTGATTTTGGCTAGCTAAGTTTTTTATTGTGATATTTTTATGTAAAATTATGTTATTTAGTTTTGTTTGATGTTAATTAACATTGGATTTGGTTTTAATTGCTTGACAATTTTGCAATTTGCATGAATTTAACATTAATTTTGTCAATTTTGTGTAAATGTGAAATTAGGGTTTTAATTTCAAATTTAGGATTAAAAGTTTGTAATTTAATAATTAGGTTAGCTCAATTTGTTGATTACAATATTTCTAAGTTTAATTTTGAGATTAATTAGATTGTTAATTAATTTTCTAATTATTTCTTTATTTTATTGCTTTTATTTATTAATTGGTGTTACGTTATTAATTATTTTTATATGTTTTAGTTTTTTGTCATTTTGTTTTCACAATTAATTATTTAGCAAGCACAATAAACTTAAGTCTGGGGAGAAGGATAGGCACATAATTTATCTGCAAAATTTTCTCATATATTTAAAGTTTTAGGCACAAATGATGAAATCACAGTAAGAAAAGGAGATCCCCAGGAAGCAACAAAGAGGAAAAAGTTCCTCAACTTCAGCTCAGCCCTTAGAGAGGTCGAGGATGTTATTGTATAATGTTAGGGCCTAAAAAGAATAGTGCCTAAGGCTAAAGGATAAGAAGTTCAATACTAACTGATTCATCGATTGGGAGGTGTTAGAGCAAGTTAGCGTAGCCCATCTAGTTCGGGACTTTGTCAACGTTGGTGCATGGTCCCAACTTTTCGAGATTAAGGAACTAACATACAGACAATTTACACCAGAGGTCCTCTCCACATTCTTTATGGACATAGATAATTACGATAGGGATCATCCAAACACCATCCAGTTCTAGATGATGGGAGAAATGTTTCAGATGAGCTATATGGAATTCTTCATCACAATGGGTCTTTATGACAAGGAGTACATAGGGACATAGGAGTACCTTGCACTACAGACAGAATTTCCTTATGGATTGTCACCTTCTTAGTTTTGGTGTGCGATCAACATAGAAGATGACTACGACCCAAACAAGTCTAAGGATTCCACATTGCAACATCTAGCGCTTAGATATATCCCTGGTATTTTGAGTCATATGTTGAGTGGTCAGGGTGATAACTGGGGAGTCATTGGGAACATACACGTGTACTACCTTATGTGACTCTGTTGGCAAGACAAATGGGTTTATTTGATGAACTACTACCGGTGCGGTAAAGAGTACCATGGTGGCATTTAACTTGGCAGTGATACAACACATGTGCATGGGATGCAAACATCGGGATATCTATAGACTTACTGGAGAACCTGATGAGCTACTAATGGAGGGTAAAGCATAACCATCTATAGTGGAGCAGCCACTGCAACCACAACCACCACCACTCAAGATAGGAGATGAAGCACCAGAGTTCAGATATTTTTAGAGTTAGGATGCAAAACTTAGCTCAATTAAAGATAGGATCATTAGAGACATGGGCTAGATTATGGGAACTTAAAAGATTATTTGATGACAATAGGCAAAGCTTATTGAGTGAGTAGAAAGCCTCAAGCATATAGTCAGATGGATGGAAGACTTGATGTTATTAATGATGATCTGTTTAGGCATCAATTTCCAACCTCCACTACTGGTGAGGGCATTTCCTTTGTAAACCCTCCACTAGTACAGGATCATCCACCTAAGGACCCTCTATTCGTCGGACCAGCCTGGATCATATCAGGAGGGAGAGCCCTAATTTCTATTTATTTTTATTTTTTAATAATAGAGTATTTATTATTTTCTTTCATCTAACTTAATATTTAATGATATTTAAAATTGGTGGCGAATGTTTATAGACTTTATAAAGCTTATCTTAGCTATTAGAAAGGATCATTTCCCACTAACTTTTGTGGATCAAATGTTAAAAAGACTTGCTAGTAAATCATGTTTTTCCTTTTTGGATGGTTATTTAGGTTACTATCAAATAACAATTGCTCAAGAGGGTCAAAAAAAGGCTACATTCACGTGTCTTTTTAGAACATATGCGCTTATAAGCAATTTCCATTCGGTCTATGTAATGCCCCATGTACATTCTAAAGATTTATGATGAGTATATTTTCGAAGTATATTGAGAATTGAATTGAACTATTTATGGTGATTTCACTGTTTAGGAATATTCATTTGATCATTATTTAAATCATTTATCTAACGTTCTTAAAAGATGTGTTGAAACGAATTTGGTGTTAACATATGAAAAATGCCATTTTTATGGCAGATGAAGGCATTGTTTTAGGACATTACATTTCATTTAGGGGTAAAGAAGTTGGTAAGGCAAAAGTGGATTTAATTGTGAACTTACCTTACCCTACAAATGTTAGGGAAGGTCAACATCTTCTTAGACATATAGGATTTTACCTCAGGTTCATTAAAGTTTTTCCAAGATTGCCACACCATTATTAAAGTTATTACAAAAATACATTTCATTTAACTTTGGAAAGGATTGCAAGGAAGTTTTTGACAAACTCATGGAATTATTAACAAGTACGCCTATCATTTAGCCACCAAATTAGGATCTTCCGTTCGACATCATATGTGATGCTAGCAATTATATAATAGGAGTTTTTTTAGTTTAAAGGATTGAGAAAGTCATGTTATCTTGTATGCATTGAGAACATTAGATGTTGCATAGTGAAATTATTTTTTAACTGAGAAAGAGCTTTTAAAAATTGTTTGTGCTTTAGATAAATTTAGATCTTATTTGTTTGGCTCTAAAGTTATTATGTACTCTATCTATAAGACAATGAAATACCTTTTAACAAAGAAGGAGTCTAAATCGAGGCTGATACTATGGATTTTGCTACTTTAAGAGTTTGATTTGACAAGAAAGGACCAAAAAGGCACGAAAAATCTAGTAATTGATCATTTGAGTAGTTCATAAGAGATGAAAAATATTTTTCCTATTTTTGAAACTTTTTCTAATGAGCAATTGTTCCAAACGAAAGGTATGGTTCCATGGTATGTTGACCTTATTAATTATTTAGTTATTGGAGAAATCTAGGAGGAAAAGATAAGAAATAAGAAAAAATATTATGTTTGGGATGAACCATACTTATGAAAGTTCTTCTTTGATCAAATTATAAGGCGTTGTGTGCCAGAGAGTGAACAACATTCTGTCTTAATTTTTTTCACAATTATGCATGTGGTCACTGTAAGCAGAAAATGCAATCAGATTCATCACAATCAAAATAGATCAAAAACAGATCACATCCAAAACAGATCACGTCCAAAGCAGATACGATTGTATAGCAGTAGATTAGATCAAATTCAAAATAGCTCACGATTGTATAGCAATAGATTAGATTTCATTATCTGTAAAGCTCTATAAATGTAACATTCATCAATAATGAAGAAAGCAAGCAGTTGTATATTTCTTTGCTCATATTTCTTTATATGGTATCAGAGCCTATGGAAGGACAATCTTCTCAAATTAAATCCTTTTCTACCATTCCTTCTACTTATTCGTTTTCAATCAAACTATCCTCTACTAATTATCTCATATGGCAAACACAGTTTGAACCATTATTACATTGTCACAATGTGACAGGTCACGTTGATGGTAGTTCAATAGCACCCTTGCAGCTTGTTACGAACTCCACCTCCAGAAAGTAGGAACCAAATCCAGAGTATCAAACTTGGTTTTAGCGTGATCAGATGGTGAAAAGTTGGATACTTTCCTCCTTGACTGAGGAAGTTTTTCCATATATCATTGGCAAAAAGACTGCTCGTGATGTTTGGCTTGCATTATCAGAAACTTTTGGATTTGTTTCTAGTGGGAGACAAATTCAGCTACGAATGGCACTTCAAGAATTGAAGAAAGGAGACAAAAGTATGTCTCAGTTCCTTCACGAAGCAAAGGTAATCTCAGATGAACTAGAAGCAACTGGTAAGCCAATGTCCTCTGAGGAATTTTGTGCTAATATCTTTCACTTATTGGGTCCAGAATACCACCCAGTGGTGGCTGCTCTGCGAACCCGAACTACACCAGTTAGTTTCAATGAACTTTCCAGCCATTTTCTTTCTCATGAAACTCTACTTTTTAGTTCTCAATCTGTCTCCCAATCTGTCATGTCTCCTTCTGCTAATGTTTCTCAATTAAGTTCACAGAGAAACAATAATAATTCTACCAATCATCTGAAAACCAATAGCAGTTTCAATTCCTCCTACAAAGGGAAAGGCAAAGGTTTCCACAAGAATATTGGTAAGCCACGCTGTCAGATCTGTGGCTATACCAATCATGGTGCTCTCACATGCAGAAAACGTTTTGATAAATCCTATGATGGACCAAAGGCTAATGTTGCACATGTTCAATCTTCCTCCTCTGACTGGCTCCCTGATACTGGCGCTACTCATCATATCACGCCAGATATTTCAAGCCTTAGCATATCAGAAGACTATCAAGGCTCATATCATATTGTTGTAGGTAATGGTGAAGGTATACGCATCACTAAAATTGGCCAGTCCCTACTGCATTTTGGATCAAATACTTGTGTCCTGTCTGATATTTTAGTTGCACCTCATATGCACTCTAAACTTTTGTCCGTTCAAAAGTTTGCCAAGGATAACAACTGTTATTTCGAATTTCATGGTGCTTATTTCCTTGTGAAGGAGGAAACCACACAGAGAATCCTAGCACGAGGAATCACTGAGGCAGGCGTGTACAAGTTTGTTGACAGTGCTCATCACAGCCCACGCATTCCAGTTCAGGCTTACAGCAGTCAGAAAATTGGTGTTGAAGGCTGGCATTCCAGACTTGGTCATTTAAATTATGATTCCTTACTTTATTTGTTGAAGCATTTTAATTTGCCTTGTTCAGAGTCAATAAAGGCTCCCGATAGAAAGTGTGACGCCTGTTTAATGGGCAAAACCAGTCGCTTGCCGTTAGACCATACTGGTCATATTACTGCTCGTCCCTTTAGCTTAGTTCATGTTGATATTTGGGGTCCCTCTCCGATTACTGGCTTTAATGGAGAGCGGTATTTCCTTGTTTTAGCTGACGATTGTACCAAGTACACTTGCTGTTACCCTCTAAAGTTGAAAAATGAAGTTGTTTCTGTTTTTCCCATATTTCATCGCATGATTGAACGTCAATTCAATACTACCTTGCAATCTATTCAAACTGATTTAGGTGGTGAATTTGTAGCTTTAAAGTCATAACTTTAACAACATGGAATTGTTCCACGTTACTCTTGTGCTCACACACATGAGCAAAATGGCTCAGCCGAAAGGAAAATATGACATCTTGTGGACACCACCCTAACTTTATTAGCTCATTCCAATGTTCCCAAAAGATTTTGGCCATACGCTTCTGTTACTACTACTTACTTGATCAATCGCATACCTACACAAGTCTTATCTAATTTTTCTCCTTATCAAAAACTTTTTCATCACGCCCCAAATTATATGCTGCTTAAAACTTTTGGTTGTGCTGCCTATCCTTGGCTTCGTGCATACAATACTCATAAGTTTGATTTTCGTAGCACTCAGTGTGTGTTCTTGGGGTATCCTTCTCATCACATTGGATATTATTGTTGTGACCCTAAAAGACAAAGGATATATATTGCTCGCCATGTCAACTTTGACAAAACATTATTTCCTTACCACGTTCAGACACCTTCACTCTTAGGCAAGCATCCAGATCAACAACACGATTCGCAGCAACCTTGGTTGACCATGCAATGCTCCACATCACAAACTTGTACACTGCCATCTCCACCTGCCTCTGATTCCAATGGAGGTAATATTGTTTCTACTGTCCACACACCGGCACACAATGTTTTTGATCCACCTGACACTTCATTGCAAGTAGACCTGCCAACACCTACTATTGTTCAGGCTCCTAACAGGTAACACTCCATGTCTTTGCGTAAATCTACCATGGCAAAACGGGTCAATCCGGCTGTTGTTCTATCCAAGCCTACATAACCTACTTGTTTTTCCCAAGCTGTGAAGCATGAAGCTTGGCGCCACGCAATGAGTCAGGAAATCAATGCTCTTATCAAACATGGAACCTAGACACTCGTTCCTCGTCCTTCTACTGTTAATATTGTTGGTAACAAGTGGGCGCATCAAAACCAAGTCAGATGGCAGTATTGAACGATACAAGGCACGCTTTGTGGCTAAGGGTTACACACAGCAAGAAGGTATTGATTATACTGCTACATTCTCTCCGGTCATCAAACCCACAACAATCAGAACAGTATTGAGCTTGGCGGTTTGTAACAATTGGCCTCTTCATCAGTTGGACATCTCTAATGCATTTCTTCATGGTACACTCACCGACGAGGTGTACATGGCTCAACCTAGGGGGTTTGTGGACCCTCGCTTTCCAGATTATGTTTGCAAATTGGAAAGATCACTGTACGGTTTGAAACAAACTCCAAGAGCTTGGTTTCAACATCTTAGTACATTTATTTGTACTCTTGGTTTTCATGGATCACATACAGATCCTTCTCTCTTTGTTTTCAAAGATGGTGTTCATATGTTATATCTTTTAATATATATTGACGATATAGTCATTACAGGCACTAGTCTTGCAGCTATCCAATCTCTTATCAAACAACTATCTTCTGAGTTTGAGCTTCGCGATTTGGGACCCTTGCAGTTTTTCTTAGGCGTGGAAGTTCAACGTCAATGTGGCAAACTCTTGTTGTCACAAATGAAGTATCTTTAGGGCTTACTGGAAAAGACCAACATGACAGATGCTAAGCCCATTACTACACCTCTGGATCCCAATCAGAAATACAGTGTGGGGAATAGTGATCCAATGTCTGATCCTGAATTATATAGACGCACTGTGGGAGCTCTCCAATATAGCACTCTCACACGTCCTGATCTATCTTTTGCTGTCTATAGGCTTTGCCAATTCATGGCCAATCCTACGGTTAATCAATGGCAGGCCTGCAAGCGGGTTCTAAGGTACGTCAAACACACGCTTGATGCCAAGCTTGTTCTCTCCCAGAACTCTACTACTGAACTTCAGGCCTTCTCCGATGCTGATTGGGCTGGCAACCCTGATGATAGGAGATCCACAGGAGGATTTGCTATCTTTCTTGGTTCTAATTTGATCTCTTGGTCTGCTAAAAAGCAACCCACAGTAGCTCGTTCGTCCACTGAAGCAGAATATCGCGCCATAGCTATGGTTACTGCAGAATTGCTTTGGTTGACCTCCTTGCTTCAAGAACGTGGTGTCCGTTTGATCAAACCCATCAAACTATGGTGTGACAATCTTGGGGCAACATATCTTTCTCGTAATCCTATTTTTAAAGATCGCATGAAGCATATTGAAGTTGATTATCACTTTGTGCGTGAGCAAGTCACCAATGGATTTCTGCAGGTTTGCTTTATTTCAAGTCATGACCAACTCGCTGATGTGTTCACCAAGCCATTAGCCCGTACAAGATTTCAGTTTCTACAAGACAAGCTCAGAATTTCCACTAGTGAACCTGAACTTGCGGGGGCATGTAAGCAGAAAATGCAATAAGATTCATCACAATCAAAACAGATCGAAAACAGATCACATCCAAAACAGATCACGTCCAAAACAGATACAATTGTATAGCAGTAGATTAGATCAAATTCAAAATATCTCACGATTGTATAGCAACATATTAGATTTCATTATCTGTAAAGCTCTATAAATGTAACATTCATCATTAATGAAGAAAGCAAGCAGTTGTATATTTCTTTGCTCATATTTCTTTATAGTCACTTTGGTCCTAAATGAACTGCTAGAAAAGTATTGGATAGTGGATTGTATTGGGAGACTTTATTTAGTGATGCTTATATGTTCTGTAAAAGTTGTGATGAATGTCAAAAGATAGGCAGTTATCTCATTGAAATGAAATGCCTCAAACCCAAATTCTTATAGTTGAGATATTTGATGTATAGGGTATTTATTTTATTGGGTTTCCTTCATCTTGTGATTTTCTTATATACTTTTGGCTATTGGTTATGTTTCCAAATGGGTGGTAATAAAAGCCACCAAAACTATTGTTTTTGCAATTGTTATAGGATTTATAAAGTCTAATATTTTTAATACATTTAGAATCTCACATACCATTATTAGTGATCAAGGAAGTCATTTTTGCAATAAAGTTGTGGTAGCATTGTTTAAAAAGTATAGAGTGCATCATCGAGTAGCTATTGCTTATCATCCACAAACTAATGGACAAGCGGAAGTATCAAATAGAGAGGTGAAATCTATTTTTGGAAAAGACTATACATCTTAATCGAAAGGATTGGAGTTCATATCTAGATGATGCTCTTTGGGCATACTGTACAATTAACAAAACGTCGATATGAATGTCTCCTTATTGATTAGTTTTTGATAAAGCTTGTCGTTTACTAGTCGAGATTGAACATAAAGTTTATTGTGTTGTGCAATTCTACAACATAGATTTGGCTAAAGTTAGGGAGGAAAGGAAGTTGCAATTGTAAGAGCTAAAGGAAATAAGGTTGGATGCTTACGAGAATTCGAAGATATGTAAGGAGAAAACCAAATCGTTTCATGATAATATGATTTTGAGAGAGGTGGAACAAAATGTGCTACTATATAATTCTCGATTAAAGTTTATCTTGATATTAATTGATATTATCTCCTTTGTTTTGGATTTATTTTAGTGCTTAGATGAGAAAATTAATGTTTTTCGTTTTAGGAGATGAAAAGTTGAGATTGGATCAAATTGGGACATTATTGGTGATAATCATGAATTTTGGATTAAGTGAAAAGATGATGGCAATAGATAAGGGATGATAAAGCCTAATGTCTAACTTACTTAAAGAGGTAAAGTTTAAGTAGGAAACTTTTTTCTATCCTTATTGTGAAGGGATTGACATTTGCTTTAGATAGGCATTTTTGAAAGATAGGATAAGATTAGATTTAAAGTAGGAAAACATTATAAAATTGATGTTCCCCACCTCTCCAAAGTGAATCAAATGTTTTTCTTCTTATTTTTCTCTTAATTCTTCATCTTGCTTCTATCTTTTGTGTTGGAACAAAAGTTATGTGTCGTTAAACTTAATTATTATAATTCAAGGAGATTTGAAACTATAGATATAACCTTACAAGTTTTTGTTCTAAACTTGTTTTCATGTTTTAATTCAATTATTTCTTGTTTTAAGTTCTTATATTTAATGAATGATTAATATTGATTAATCTGACAAATTAATTTAATGTTTATTATTTTATTATTATCTATGAGTTCAATGATTCATTATTTTCATGAAGGATTGGTACAAGTAGCAAATAGATTATTTATGAATTTGCATATTTAACTTATGATAAAAAAGAAAACTTAATTGAATAATTGCATCTATCTCAATTATTTAATTTAGGATTTAGTTATTTTCAATAAGCTTATTGCTATCATTTAATTGATATAGAATGCTATCACACCCAATCAATTGATGGTAAGTTTTGGTTTGGATGATGGGTTTGAACCAATTTATTTAGAAAATTTTGAGATTTATTATCGCTAACCTAATATGTTTTGGACTAACTGTTTGAATTGTCATAATTCTTCTTTTTAGACCATTGATCAATATTACAATTAGATGATATCTTTCCCTTGAATCGGAGTTTAATATTCTTGAAATTCTCCCTTTTATATTTAGTTAATTATTTTGATTCCATGTTAATTTTAGTTAATTAGTTAATTAACTCCCCAGTTTATTTTATTATTTGAAATTAAGAAACTAGCATTTTGTTCTCTTGAGATTCGACCTGGTTCTACGACTACCATCAAAAATTAGGAATCAAAATTAATTTTAAGGGTTTTGACAACCTAACCATTATTTTGTCCAAATCACAACCAGTAATAATACCATAAACAACCAAAATAAAACATCCAACCAGCCAGTGGCAGCATAGAATTCAACTTGTGATCTTTGGTAACAACATAACATATTATGTACACGGGTTTCTAAAACCTAGATAATGTTAAACATCTAAAACAATTATGAAAACTTTTAATGCTCTGGGTTTAAAGTCTTATGAATCTGAACTTTTCAGATTTTGGGTGGTTTAGTTTTTTAAAAACATTGTTGGGTGCTTTATGAAACTAATTTAATATATTCTCTTAAACAAAATTTTCAATCATATTGATACTTCAATTCTAAATTGAATGTCGAGTTTTAAAATATTCAATGTAAACATTTTAGATTGTAAGAATATTTCATCATGCAATAACAATCAAACAATTTAATCAAATCATAAAGCTAAAGTTTACTATAATACTACTGTTGGAAAATTGGGATAGAATTAGATCCCCACCATAGTGGAATAATTATAAAACTTTTTGTATTTGATTTTTCAAAAACCAAGATCACTTTAATTTTATAAAATGATTAGCAATTAAATCATAATAAAGCATAAATCTTAATTCATACCTTATTCTAATTTTTTTCGTATCCCTCGAACCATTTCCAAAATCGATTCATCACATCCACCGCAGTTGTATAAGTGTCCAACTTTTAATGGTACCTACAAAATAAGTTGAGAGAACTCTATAACTCTTATAGAGAGGGTTAAATAAGAAGTGCTAGCTCTATCAGAGCTTACGTTCATTTATAATAAGGTTTTGATATTTTAGTAATTTAATTAATTATAATTTAAATTAAACTTTAATTATAATTACAAATAATTCTAGCTAAATATCAATTATTCTCAAATAAGATTCAATGTCTCATATTAATCACTATTTAATAGATATCTTATATGTAATCATAAATGTAACATCCCGTCCCTATATTAAGAGTTAGAACCCAAAAGTAAGGTATATGTGAGATCAATGAAAGATTAAGAAAAATGCATTTTTCATACTCACGCATATTGTTAGCATACACATACGTAAATTTGGATATTCTGCACACATTTAAAATGACTGTACATGTACTCATTGACATTCCGGGTATAATAGAATTGTAATGTGATATTGTTGAGAATTGTGAATCTATTGCATTGGAAATTTAATTGGTAAGTGTAATTGTTAAATTTTGAATTTTAGTAAATTATTGGAATAATGTCTGAAAATTATGGGATATTATTGTAATAGGAAAAATGCCAATTGGCAAGAAAATTGATGTATGGAAAATAGAAAAGAGAAATGATATTGAAGAAAATTTGGAAGTCGACTTCAGAAATTTTTAAGAGAATGATTGTGAAATTTAGAGACAAATTAGAGATGAATAAAAGAATGAATTTT
>JAOSBK010000206.1:21203824-21229892 GCA_027568895.1 Erythroxylum shatona | reverse complement strand
TAATAAAGTATTAATAAAAATATTTTATTTTTAAAATAAATAATTTAAAATTATTATTTATAAACTAATATTTATTTTATATATTTTTAATTATTGAATCAAAATTTATTAAAAATTTATATATTTTAAAAATATATTTTAAATTTAATTATATTTATTAATAATTATTAAATCAATTTTATAAATTAATTTAAAATTATGATTATTATTTATTATTATGTTTTTGATAACAGGGTTAAAAATATACAAATTACTGTACAATATAATAATAGATTATTTTGTAATTATAAAATAAATTTAATGACTATTTTATAAATTTAAAAGATACCCGAAACAATATCCGATATTAATTGATACTGGTACAATACCGTATTAAAACCTAATTCAATATCAAGATTAAAATTACTTCCAAATCATGAGTTAAAATGTGGCTATTTAAGTTATTTAATTTCACTTTTTATCTTCTATATGAGATCAGAAGGAAATAAAGAACATCTGCCATGCTTACATACGCTGCTTACTCTGCATACACCATATTGTGTGCATTACCACTTATTAGTTACACTAATTGGAACAATGCCATATAATACCAACAATCCTGGCCCTGAGCTGATGTTCAAGGTTCAGTAACTGATTTTCCCACATCAACATTTTTATGCCCATATGTGCAGGCATGAATAGTGCTTTCTTACAAATTTCTAGGCCTTATTTCAACAATCAAACCTAAAAACTAAGAAATTCAAGTACCAATAACATAATACACATTTGAGCCCCACCAATCAAATTCAGAAGTTTTATGCACAATTTTTTCACATACTGAGAAATGAATTCTCAATTCCTGAAGCAGTTTCTAGCTTCATATTCCACCTATCGCCTTGTTCAGGTTCCCACCAAACAATGACATGAGACCACCACCATGGACCCTTCCTTCAGGAACCATGTAATCAGAAGTTTTGAGTCCACCAATGTTAGCCACACTAACACCACCTGTGCTAGGGAAATATCCATTTCTGGGTTCCTCTTTCTTATCAGCACCATATGAACTTGTACAGGATGAAGATTTCATAGATAGAGGAACAAGAACCTGTGGCGGTATGAGATGCTGTCTTTTTGCTGGCTTCTCGAGGGAGTCAATGGAGTCGGAGATTGTACTCACTCCTGATGAACAATTATTGTCAGTGCTGCTGACTGCTGCTGAAGAAGTAGACACAAGGCCGTGGAAGAGACCAGGGCCGATTAAGCCACCCTTGTTGAAGTCCTGTTCCCGGATGATGTTGGTATGAGCAGCACATAGACCACTCTTGCCCCTTGCAAATTTCTCACATTTACCTTGTCCCCAACAGCATCGCTTACCACCACCATGAGCTTTGCAGAAATCTGTACTACCCTGGGCACTCTTCTCACAGTTTTCATACTTGCATCGCTTTCCTCCACCATGTTTAACACAACAATCAGTACGGCCACGAGCACTCTTTGTGCAGCCTGGCACAATACACCTCTTTCCACCACCATGGGCGACACAAAAGTTTGTTCCTCCATGAACACTTTTGGGACAAATCCCGCCGCCATCATAAAGGCAGCGTTTTCCCCCACCATGTGCTTTGCATAATGGTGTACTGCCTTCGGCTCCCTTGGTGCATCCACCGAATATGCATCGTTTTCCACCACCATGAGCCTTGCAGAACATCGTACTTCCCTGAGCACCTTTTGTACAACTTGGGTATTGACAACGACGCCCACCGCCGTGAGAAATGCATAAGCCGGCCTGTCCTTCAGCACTACGAGTGCAGCCTTCAATCTTGCACCTTTTCCCTCCACCATGCCTGATGCATAGTCCTGACTTCCCTCTTGCAGCCTTGGTACATCCTCCTGGAAATCCACATCTCCTGCCACCACCATGAGATATGCAAAAGTCAGTCTTCCCTTCGGCACTCTTAGTGCAACCCAGGTGTTGACACCTCCTTCCCCCACCATGGGATTTACAATATGCAGTTCGACTCTCCGAACCTTTATTACAGCCTGGTTTTTGACATCTCTGCCCACCACCATGCCCAATACAAAGACCTGATGCCCCTCGAGCTCCCTTTGTACAACCAAAATACTTGCATTTCTTTGTATTGCCGGATCTATAATCTGAAGATGCAGTGGTCGTCGTTTGTTCAGAATTGGTTGCTATAGAGAAATCTGAGGTTGCAGATGGTTCATTGCATAGCTTCAGTTGATGGCAAGATTTACTCCCAAAGTCAAGTACTTCTTTGGTTAGCATAGGCACATTTCCACTGCTCTCTTTTGGAGCCAAAAGAAGTGATGGCATGTAGCCACCTGATTGCTTGGCAGAGGTGGAACCCTCATCAACAACAGGAATGATGAGTCTGTTATTGTTGCCAGATACATGGTTCTGAGGAAGCTCACTGATAGCACTCTCTGAAACTGAAAAATCAAACCCGCGAAAAATTTCCTCCACCCTTCCAGGAAGACCAAGTTTTAGGATAGAATCATCCTCAGATGGCACACCTATAGGAGATAGCGCAGTACTAGCTGTTACTTTGGTCTTGTCCATCCCAACATTATCACAATCCCCAATCTGTGCAGTAGGAGCTGGACCCAGTCCAAGTACTAATCTGCAGCCATCATCTGGGCAATTGGAAAAATCAAACTTGGCATTGTTTTCATTGCTCACAAATCTGTTCAAGCTGCTCCCTCCATAACCAAGGCAATCCAACCGCAAAGCAGTATCACCAACATCATTTTTTGCAAGTTCAACCATCCCACAGAACTGAACACCGTTCTTGTTCATTTTCATCTCTAAATTTTCAGTGCAGAGCTAAAGAAGAGGAGATGACTAATCCGCAGATTTCAGCACATGCCAATAGCTAGTCTACAAATCAAAGCAAAGAGTGGATCGTCTATCTCCGCCGCTTACAAATCCTGACGTGTCCGATCTGTCCATCCTCACAAAAATGTCAGCAGAGAACCAAATGATCAGGAACCAGAACCCTAAAAATACTTCACAACATTTCTAGGATAAAAACCCTTGATGAGAATAGTCAATATTGATCCAAATTGATCACTGGAGCGCCTTATGCTCCCTCTGCCAAAAAACTTCAGCTTCATACACCTGAGAATGATACTAAATTTTCAATTACTGTCGCATAAAATCAAAATAAAATTTCCAACATTTAGGCATGAAGATTAGAATCAAGCATAATTTAAATCTACTTGGGAATTCACAACTGATCAACCAGAATGTTGAACTACCAAAATACTTCTTAAATTCGTATATGGTTTCAGAATTGTGGAGCAGAAAGTAAACCAGAGCATAAAGTCGGGAAAACGATTAGTTTAAATTCTGGGAGTATGAATAACTCACAGTATAACAGCACAAAGTTCAACTAAAACCCAAGTCAGACAGGAAGTTATGTGGGATCAAACTTTAGAGCAGATCACGTGAAACTGAGTTAAAGTACTTTGGTTTGACATTGATAGTTCAGAAAAACTGCAATTTCTAGAATACAGACGTAGCTCACTAGTTTAGAAATGTACACTAACCTCGGATACCATTATCACAAGCAAAGGGAAATAACCAATGAATCTCTTCAGATCAAATCTAGCCTATCAAAAAGGAAAAACGATAAAGACAAGTAAGCACAAGGTAAGCAACAAATTTGAAAGAGAGAAAGCAGTAACAACAACAATAAAGATAAGAACTTGCAACTAAAGAAAGGTAAAACACAAATGTGTTTAGAGCAAATGCCATTCAACAAACTAAGAGTAAAGCCTGTTCCGATTTCGGAACACTGTCACAGATTCAATATTCAACTTTCAATTAGAAGGAATTCTAATTAACAAGCGGACAAGCATATTCATAAAAGCATAAAGAAATTTAAGTCCTAGTCTAAGTAAGTGTCCCTGCAGCATAATTACTTTAAGCTTGTACAGAACAAACTGATCTGAATAAGGCAATAAGGGCTATATTTAGAGTAAAGAAAGAACAGAGCAATAACAAATTCATATGATAAGTAGATCTGAGATCAAATTTTCATACATCTCTATGAACTACAGCATCCAAACTAAGGTTGAAAATTGTATATTAGTGAAAGCACTGAGATTTGACATTCACGAGGTAATTACAGCTACCAAAAGGACTTTATGGTAAGAAAAACTAAGATTTTCGGTTGGTCTTCAGATATATTTCTTTTGTCTTATCAAATAAATCACCAAATACAAGTCAACACACAAAAGAATCACACACCTAGAAGAGAAAAGTTGGTAATATATTCAATAACCAACTACGACCCAAAAGAAAGCTACAGAAAGCACCGAGCTTTAGGAATAAGGAATCGACAGGTGAAATCAATGGAAGTAATACAAACATGGGTTTTCACTGTTCAGAAACTTCTTACTCAAGATGAAATACAACAGTCAACGAACAAACCACAGAAACCCAATCCCAAACGGAGCATTCACGATTTAGAATCCAAAACCCACGTGGAGTTAGTGTAGAAGAAGATTGAAAAACACATGGGTTCATCAAAATTACGCCAATGAAAATCTACAAGCTACATGAGATGGAAGAAAAGGGGTTATGAAACAAAGAGTTACATGCTTTAATCAGAGGACAAGAGCCGAGCAGATATACCGTAAACAAGTAATTTAGTCACAGAAGATCCTGAAAGAGCATGCGGATCTGGGAAGTGGCTGTGTACATCTTTGAAAGGAAGAAGAGACAAAATGGTGAGGTAATAACAATGAAGGAAAAAGCAACAACTGTGCTCACTGCTCAAGCGTCGTTATTTACAACTCGAATAATAATAATTTATACGTGAGAGCATAAGGCTGATTTCTTCTTTTTTCCTAATGATCGTAGCCAATGGTATCGTTGCTTGTCTGCAACTTGTCACTCATGGTTGCCACTTGATGATGCTGTCCTAACCACTAGTTTTGGTCTGATCTTTATGCTTGGTCCAATTTGGTTCGGTTCAATTATATTAAGAGGTCACATACAAATTTTGCGTGTAAGGATAAGACTGTGTATTATTAGACCTTTTTAAATTTTGCTTTATTACGAAACTTCAAACTAGATGAATGTGGATGTGATGGTATAAGTTACCCGAGTTTTGAGTTAGTTCGACTTAAAGGTCCGAAGAATTCAAATGAAGCTAGGGATGATAACAAGTCATGTTGAAGTCAAGTTAGACTCTCAAGTTGGACCCAATAGCTTTTATTGTGGCCCAAGCCTTAGGTAGTCGCGCTCGGTAACCTTTGCTGGGCCCAAGAATGAAGAAGCCAGCTTAAGCTTGAGTTCAACTTAACCCGACCTAATTTAATATTTTTTAAATTAAAAATAAAAAATAAAACTATTTTTACAAAATGACATCTTTTTTAATAATTGCTAAGTCTTAAACCAAGCTTGACCTTGCTCGATCAATTCGAGTTTTACTCACTGACCTCGAATGGGGACATGGTAGGTCAAGCAAGGTCCGGATCTAAACTTCATCCTTATTTGAACCCCTTTTGAAAGCATTATTTAAAGTTTAAATTGTTTAATGTAACTATAGCAAGTTCAGATTAAATTCCAACCTTCCGATTTAGATTTCAGTTGAATTTTAGTCGAATTTATCCTATTAATTTTTATGCAAGTTAGACTATATTAATTTCGGGTGGGTCAAGTTAAACACGGATGTAGCTTGTAAACGTTCTTCCTCCTCGATTACAGTTGGCAGTCTCCTTCGGGACAGTTCGGTCAATTGGCTTAGCGGTTTCATCCAAAATCTCGACTGGTGCTCTTTGGTGTCTGCGGAACTCTGGGGAGTATTTACAGGGCTCACGATCGTGTAAAATTTAGGGTATTGTCGGATTGAAGTGGAAGCAAACTCGACTGTGCCCATCCACCTCATTTCTTCCTCGACTAGCCGTTCCTCGATTCATAATCTCATTGCTCAAGGGATTAATGAACTGTTTACACGAAACTAGACAATGGTCCATCGTCACATCTATCTCAAGAGGAATCGCTGTGCGGATTGATTAGCGAGCTACGCTGAGCATTTTGCGCTAGGAATCACTTATTTTGATCTTCCACCTATTAGGTGTCATGTACCCCTTTTAGAGAATATATCGAGAATCTGTTTCTCAAGACTTGTTGTGTAATCGGTTTTTTCTCCCTCGTATATATATAAAAAAAAGAGATTATATTTGGTCGAGATCGATCCCGAGATTAACAAGTCATGCACGAGTTGATCAAACCTTGGGCCTACTTTTTTACAAAATCGAGCCTTGGATTTATCTCTGATTGCCTAACCTGGCTTGATACGAGCTCGATAACTATTAAAAAAAGATATTAATTTATTTTTAATTTAAAAATTAAAAAATTATACCGTGCCGAGCCGAGCCGGGCTTTGAATTGCCTTAGCCGAACTGAGCTGAGTCAGATTTCAGGCTACCTTGAGCCCTGGATTAGGCTCGAGTTCGGACATAGCTATCGGGCGAACCCATTCCATTAGGTCCATTTTCATCCTTGATCAAACCCTATTGCCATCCCTATTCAACGTCATGAATGACATCTTATAAGAAACGGGACGAAACAAACAAGACAGCTTGTTCATTGTAATCGAGCTCATGAGCGTCTAACAGTAGTAATTCCGCGAATTATGGTAGTCGCCATTCAAACAACAGTCCTTTTCTTCCCACTGAGTTGAGTGACTATTGGTGAATTTG
Organism: Erythroxylum shatona; assembly: GCA_027568895.1. NCBI lineage: Eukaryota > Viridiplantae > Streptophyta > Magnoliopsida > Malpighiales > Erythroxylaceae > Erythroxylum > Erythroxylum shatona. The sequence goes on along the minus strand of JAOSBK010000206.1, from coordinate 21,223,178 downwards.
GATTGGAGGCTCCGTCCCATTTTCTGACCAACCAACCTAACACATGGAGTTGTGTTTATCTCGTTATTGTCGCCCACAACAACCCCTCATCGCAGCATCGTCAATATTAGTACAATACCCACCACCACCACTACGGCCACCTTAGCTCCGAGTTGTAGGATAGACCTGGGCGTGTAAAGATCTCGCCTTTAATGGCAAGCACAGCTTTTACTAATACTCTACTTTCTTCTTCTTATTATTCTTCTCTTAGCTCCCGTTCAAATTCGCCCTCTCATGGTTTCTGCAACGATGCTTTCCTTCCATCTCGCATTTCACTTCATAATCAGAGATCTCATCTCGCTTCTACCCTTTTGAGGAACAAGAAAATTTTCAACTTTTTCACTACCCATTGTTCTCTTGATGCTGCTTCTGCTAAAGACCCACATGAAAAGAAGACACCCATTGAGCTGAGTAAGTGATTTGAATGCCTATTTCTGCCATTTTACATTCTACTATATCTTATTTTATTTGTGGGTTTTGCGGTTTTTAGGATATGCGGCTTATCCTACTGTGATGAATATCAATCAGATTTTTGAGATTTTGCCTGATAGGTGAGTGTCTTATAGCTTGAACGCAAAACGCAGAACGCATACGTTCGACGCCTACCTTTGAAACATTAAATTTTAGGACAAAAAAATACATAGAAGAAGAACCAACCTGAGAATATGAGAGGGATAGGTGAGTAGAAGAAACAAAACAGAGAGTCGGCTAATGTATTTGTTTACGTAAGACCCAAGAGGAAGAGGAGAACAGACGCTATTTGTTTACGTAAGTGACGGAAACTAATATAACAAACAACTTCCCGAAAAAGCTATAATTTGGACTTTTCTGAAAAGTTCCAAATTTTAGCTTTTGAAAAAGCTGTATTTTGACTTTTTCAAAAGCTATTTCTACTTGAAAAGTGCTTTTTAAGTTTGCAGCCAAACACTCATTTTTTCCTGAAAATAGCTTTTGCGGTAGAAAAAAGTACTTTTGGCAAACAGGGGCTTAACAAGATTAGAAATCGGTTTTTAAGTGATAGACTTGACAAGATATGAAATCCTTATCTAATAAAGGTTTGTATAGAATTTGTGAAAATTTGAGTTAGAAGCTCGAGAAACGATGAAAAAACCAGGTTCTTTTAAGAGTACATATTAGAGCCAGCACAGTTCTGTTTTTATTAAGAAATAAAGGTTAAATTGTCTTTTAATGGCTTTGTGTGTTGATCGCAATAACAAGTTGGAATATCCTACTTCAAGTTGGATTTTCTTATAGAGAAAATAATAGTATTTGGGTCACAATAAAAATAGAAACTCGATTGAGACAAAGTCCCTCTCTATCGAGCCTAAACTCGTAAGACAGCAGGGAAGAAAACTTAGAAAGTAGTCATCATGTATGTCTAGAAGATTGCACATGTTCAAAGGGTCAAATAATTAAGATTAGAGATTGAGAGCAATTACATATGTAGATTGCCCTCTTCTTTTGATTTACTTGTTTTATTTCCATATTTAACGATGACTAAGACTTGACATGATTATTATTTATGGTTGGAAGTGGCTTTGCAGAACAAAATACCATCCTTACAAACTTTGAACAATAAAGAAGATGTTTTACTTGTTTGAAGCTATCCTTTAGTTTACCTTCTCTTGATATTTTAACTTTATAAATTGAACAATTTGAATTGATTTTATATCTCCAGAGATTGCTACTTTTAGTCGATCAAAGTTTATATTTTCTATGTTCAATTCCGTGGAGCTTAAATTTATAGTCAATAATTCCATCTTATTGATTCTTAAACAGTGATGCTTGCTAGTTAATTTGATATTTTAATACTTAAAACTTGTAAATATTTGACAAATATTCACTTGATTTTAAGATGTAAGATGGTAGAATGAGAATTGAGTACTAAATTAATATTTCCTCTTGATTATCTATCTGTTATACAAAATAATAGAGATGACCATATAACACAGTAAAATACTCATATGATGTAGAATCTCCTTAAATTTGACTCATTATCAACCTAAATACGCAATTGATATACATAAAAATAACAACTCATTTATTTAGAGTTTGTGGGCCTTTCCATTTATACTAACAAGCCCGTGAAGTGCATTTGATGGTCACCATCTTAGGTTGAGCTGGTAATACCTGCTATTAAGAGTTCTGTGTGATAAACTTACAGTCTGACATCACCCAACCATGTTAACAACATATTTATTCCAAGTGTCTTATCGTTATCATAAGATTCTCTCTTATTCTTAGGGTCTGAAGTTTGAATATGTAGAAGAATTTGAAGTTTGAATATGTAGGAGAATATATCACAAGCCTCAACTCAACACATTCTTAGGTAAAGAAGAACGAAAAGATGAGAGGGGAGGGGGTAAGACACTTGAACTTCATGCAACCTAAACATAACTATGCTATTCTTTCAACTTCTTTAACTGGAAATTGACTTTATTATTGGAATGCTAATGTCAAAATAACTTAATGATCAAAGTGGGACAAATTCTTAAATTTACAAGAACAAATCAAGATCTTATGGATATGGTTCCACAATGGCAAGAGGCTACTAGGCTGATAGAAGGAGCATTGACATCCTCAAGTAATCATTGACAACAAGACATTTCGATGAAGGGATTGATATCTCAGTCTATCCTTTTTTTTTTGGTAAATGATATCTCAGTCTATCCATTATGCTGAGCTTGTTCAACATTGCTAACGATAACAAAAAACTGGCACTTGGCTTAACACTGCTATTCTAGATTATTTTGCTCCATTCTACCTTAGATCCAATCCCTTGAAAAAGTCAACCACGGGTATGTTATGTCAATAATATATATCCTCATTTTTTGGATTTGAAGGTTGGATCATCCTATTCCTTAGCACTTTTGGTAATAGTGCCCAGTTCACATTTTCGAAGAGAACTTGCACTTTGGCTTTCTAAGGAAAAGTGGAGAGAGTCGTCATTGCATGTAGATTTTGTATAAGAGCACCTTGACCATTGCAATTATCAAACTATAAAAAGGCCTTGTCTCATTTCCCTACTTTACAAGATACATTTGCTTATACTAAGCATCTTAACTTCAGTAGTTGGTTAAAGAATCAAGAATGTGAGGCTTTTGAAACCATACCCCAGAGGCTATTTCCCTTAATTATATAGATGTACAACCACTTAATCGACAATGATTCCTTGTCCATTAGGATTCTCCATATCATCTTTACCGTTAGAATTATATTGTTGTTATTTATAGCTTCCAATCTCAGTCTACCCTCTTTCTTTTTCCTGTACACTTTCGATCTTACTTTTGCAACTCTTCCACCTCCTCTCACTTTTCCCCATAAAAATTGCTCTATCATCCTTCCCATAGTCTTGGTGAGGCTTCTTGAAAGGAAAATATGGGAGCATCAATATATATGCATTGAGAATCTTGAATTAATAAATAAAAATAAATAAATAATTAATCTCAAACTTAATATCATAATTATTTTAATAATTAAAATATTAAGTTAATAAATATATATTACAAAATAAATGTTTATTATTTAGTTTAAAATTATTTTGAATTACAATACCTATGATTTGAACAAAAATTATGAATCAGAAGTGTATTCTTAAAATTAACATGAAGTTTTATTTAATTATACAAAAGTTGTAGCATTATCTAAATAATATTTTATTTTTCTTTATTTATATCAATAAATGTACATGAAATGTACATAAGTAAGAGCTATAATTTGATTTAAATATTCAAAAGTTTATATGCTTAAAATTATAAATAATACATTTGATGAAAATACCCTTTTTAATTTATAAGTACAAATATAAGATATTTTAATATGAAAGTTTGTGACCCAAAGCATTTATAGAGTTACACTCCCTCATTTGTTTTTGGAAAATGAATGAATGTTTATTAATAATAGTTAAAGCTATAAACTTGGATTCTTTTCGAAATGGTTTTGTAGTACCTAAAAGAGAAGAATAAACGGTCTCGATTTTCTTCTGCTATCTTGCATAGGACATAAGTGGACTCTTTAATTGCAAACCATCTAGCTTTGTTTCGAAGCCTATTTTTAATCACAAGCTAAGTCATTATTGAGGCTTTTGGGTTTAGAGGATTCTTCTAAAGGAGGTTATACCACGACATTGCTGCTTCATTACTAGTAAAAATTATGTGACAGGTTTCATTAGATAAAAATCCTTGGGGGTTGGGTATCCAATAGATAACATCCTCCATACTTCTAGCATTTAGCTGGGGTAAAAATTCATTCAAAGCCATAAAACCCTGAAGTTTCCATGCCAGTTTCCTCCTTAGATTAGAGAAGAGACTTTAGAGTTAAGAGATAGTCTATTTCTCAGTTGAGAAATTTTAGATTTGTGAATAAGAGGGCTTGCATCCATCCAATTGTTAAACCATACCCATATGTTTTATCCATTTCCAGCCTTATGATTAATGTACGGATAAAGCAAACTTCGAAAACTAGGCAGATGATTGAAGATCCATGAATATTAAGTAGCCACAACCGTTTGCTAAAAATTCTAGTTGCCAAGGTGATATTCTTGGACCCATTTGGTCTAGTGAGCTTTGTTGCTCGTATGTAGCCTTTAAACTACCTTACTTAACAACAACTTTTGTGTAGTTGAAATAGAAATTATGCCCAACCTGCCATTGTAAGTCCTCAACATATACCCTAGAAGTATTATAGCTTATCTAAGGTGCATTAAGAAGTGAACATAACAAATGAATTAAGTGCATCTAAGTATAGTAAGAGACATAATGGTACTTAATGTAAAAGATTTGGATAAATGGGTAATTTGTTCATTTTGGCTTAAACATACCTTTGCAATTTTTCCATATCTCAATCTATATACCTCCAAATTGGATAATTAAAATTGGAAATTAATATAGAGATATAGATATAAAACTTTCATGAAGGAACTAAAATTTTATTACGCCTCTAAGGTTTTTTAATTCTAGCTTGAAGTTGAGTTATAACTATTGTCCCTATTTTGAACATCTTGTAGTGTTTTGGGTATAACTCCTGGAATAATTAACCAAATTGCATGAAATTTATTACATTAGAAAATTAAGACATAAGGGAATGAATTAATTGATAATATTGTAGGTTAATGTCATGGACCAATTAGATTAAGACATGTGTGACCTATAATAATAAAGTATATGTGTCAATAGGATTTAAGCATATGTGTGAGTTTTGAAAGTTCTGGAATGAGGATAGGGAGAGGGGAGATGCATGACATTTTGGGGGTTCTAATTTCATATTTTTCTCCTCTCCATTTCACCTTCTTCATCCCATCATTTTTCATGTAAGAAATCAAGCTAATCTTAGGTGGAAATTAAGGTAAAAGTTAGGGATTTTCTCTTAAATTTGTCTCTTCTTACTTTTTTTAAGAAGTAAGGATGGAAGTAGGATTGAGAGGCATATTTTTGGTGTTTCTAGTTGGTGAGTCAATCAAAGCCAAAGAGGAAGGGAAGGAAAGGCAATAGAAGACCTATTGTGACAATTTTTATGTTTGGGACTTCACTTATTTGATTTCTATATTTGTGTATGATTGAATGGATATAAAGATTCTTTTAGATGTGGAATGGTTTCTGTGGTGTTGCTTTGGTGCTATCTTGCATAGAATTCATTGAATATGACAAGAGAGTATTGTGTAGTGCAATTCAGTTTAGGGTTTGTTTGATTCAGTCACATTGTTTGAGTAATAAATCAGCCTACAAACCTCAAAATTGTGTGATTTTAGTTACATATGAAACTTAAGACATAAAGACAAATATCTCTCTGAGGGACTCTAACTTAATTCTAGCAATATGACCTTAGAAATTAAGATAAAAAAAGGTAACTTGATGCTGCCCTTGTTTTGGAGCATCTTGTGATATTTTTCCTATATATGATGTTTTGGAAGTCCAAATGGTCTGATTGCTAGTGCTATAGAAACTATAGACACAGAGAAAAAAAATGTCTAGAAGACCTTGAAATCCAGTTCTGACTTTGTCTATATGAATATTAAGGAACAAGTAGTGGTATGAATGGAGAGCATGTCTGTCATGACTGTGACATTGCTTTTATTTTTGATTTCTACCACATCTTATCCAAACCTTTATGAATGAGTATGAAAATTTTAAAACACCTAAAAATAAATGAAATAGGACTTAATGTATGCGAATTGGGAGATATAAACATCGGAATATAAGATTAAGCATAATGCATCCAAAGAAAATTTACATGTACATAAATGATTTGTATGCATATTCATTACTTATATATGTATAGTATGTTTACACAAGTCTAATTTTGATGCCTATCTAATAATGGTAAGCCAGGAATTGCATGTATGAATGCAAATATATATTTTATGACTTGAAATTTATATCATATGATTTGTTAACATATGAATTGTGAAATTTACAAATGGTTAAAGGAAATGTTATAGCGCTTGCTCTATTGTCTTAGTTGTAGATAGATACACATGCCTATAGAGTTATAGTGCAACTGCTACAGTTTGACATCACTGGTGTCCACAATTTGATACCTTTAGGTATCCACAGTTCAATACCATGATGTATCCACATTTTGATATCTTCGAACATCCACATCACTTGTTATCCACACCCACAGAAAACGTGCAGGCCTAATATAGAAAGTAAAGTAAAGAGATATAAATAAGAAATATAGTATGACAACATAAATAATCAGTATATGAATGAGCATTTGCATTTGCATTTGTATTGATAATTTGTATCATTGAGTGTTGAATATCAATGTTTGAGTTTTGACGGTGAATTTTTGGTATATGAAAAAATATTGAAGCATGTTTGCATTATTTATTTGATTAAGTATCCCTTCATTATTTATATTTGTGCGATGTTCATGAATGTATGTGCTTGACGGATGACTGCTATGAGTGGTCATCCAAACTAAGTGTTTTCCTACTAAGCTTTCAAGCTTAGCACGAGTGTTAATCCGGTAGGTCCAAGTCATATGAGTGAGGTACATGGAATATCTGCAGGGCACAAGGCTAACAGATAGAAGAAAAAGTACTTATGGAAGGTGTTTTTAGTTAAAGATGATTGTACATGTAATGGTTAAAGGAAATTGTATGTTTTCTTTTGGATTGCCATATAAATTTAAAAATGTTTTATTACTGTTAAATGATAATTTAAGCATTGGGGAGTTTTGTAATGTGTATATGTATAACATTGATCCAAAATGCATGTCATGAATATATGTATAGGAAATTGATTACCTTATGTGTGGATGGTTGTAGGTTCTGTATAGAGGTGTTATATTTTGTGGTATCAGAGCCCGATTTAGGCAATTCTGACTAATAAGGGTTTAGTAATGTGTGATAGGAATTGGTATTGTGTTGGCCTAATCCAGATGTCCCTGTTTTCTTATAGATAGTAGAGATGGAAAGATCTTGTAAAGTTGAGGAGGAGTCAGTTGATAGTGTGGTAGGCGGAGATCAATCAATTTTGGGTCCTCCTAAGCCTCCAAGGGGTCAAATACCAGTACTATCAGTACCTAGGTAGATGTTTCTAAAGCTTTCACATGATATGGTGAGATTAATTGACATAATTACTACTCCTAAAGCTCCCATAAAAGCTTTGAGAAAGTATAGGGCAGAAGAATTTGCGGGCATGACTCTAGAAGAATAAGATAAAATAGAATATTGGTTAGAGTGGACACAGAGGGTTCTGGATGAGATCAGGTGTCCACGCAAAGATATGGTTACTTGTGCTGTCTCTCTTTTACACGGGCTAGCCTATGATTGGTGGAAATTAGTCCTACTTCATCCTCAACTGGATAAACCTCTGACTTGGGAGTTCTTTACCCAAGAGTTCAAGAAGAAATATGTCACAGAAGCTTATAAAGTTGCTAAATGGAAGCAGTTTTTGAATTTGAGACAAAGAAACATATATGTGGCTGAGTATGAAAAGGAGTTTAGCTAGCTCAACAAGTATGCTCCATAGCCAGTTTTGATAGAGGCCTTCCGCTGTCGACAATTTGAGGATGGATTAAATGATTCCATCAAAGAGTATTTAGTGGTGGTAACTTCTCTACAGCAAGTGAGCTATTATCGGCTGGTTGAAGCAGTTATCAGAGTAGAGAAACAAGAGATAGCCAAGAGAGAAGGGGCACAAAGGAGGTGTTTCTTTAGGGGTGGCTTATCTTTAGGTAAGAGAACCAGAGACTCGCAGGGTGTGCCTCCAGCATAATCAGTCTATAGCTAAGCCAATAGAGGGAGACGTCAAGGGTAGTTCACAACAACTAATACTAGTAGAGGCTTTTCAACTAGACAAGGAGATGGATCACCAGAACGGCTACACTATACCAGGAGATATTGGGGCACATGCAGATGGTTAATTAGGGCTTGTTTTAAATATAAGGGTACGCATCATCTGATGGCTAATTTTCTACAAGGCCCGAGACATATTAGAGCATCCCAGGGGAGCAGAGGGGCATCCAATACACCTATGACATCTAGAGCACAAGGTAGAGGCAGAGGTAGACCAGGCCAGTCTAGGGCCATTATGAGTACAACATCTGAGCTTGTTGATCGTCCTACAACATCAATCGGTCAAGCACGAGCATATGCTATCAAGGCTCGTGAGGAACATTATGCCTCAAAAGTTATAGCTGGTACTTAGTCTCTCTTTAATCTTGATATGCACATATTGATAGATCTCAGTTCCACTCATTCATACATTTGTACTAAGGGAGTGGGTGATAGGATGTTATCAGTGGATCGACTAGCCTATGATATACATGTGAGTAGTCCATTGGGCCATTGCGTATATGTGAATAGAGTGTATAGAGATTGGCCTATTATGATCTATGGGAAACAATTTGCTATTGATTTAATAGAACTACCTTTCCATAAATTTGACTTGATCTTAGGCATGGATTGGTTGTCCAAACACCTAGCCATAGTTGATTGTGGGTTGAAAATAGTTGTGCTTAAAGATTTTGATGGTTTAGAAATAGTGGTGCATGGTATTCAGCCTAGTCCTTCGACTAATGTAATATTAGCCATACAAGCAAGACGACTTCTTAGAAAGGATTATGAGGCGTATTTGCTTTAATACTTTATTCAAAAAGGGAGAAGGTGAATTTACAAGACTTACCAGTAGTAAATGAGTTTCTTGACATGTTCGCAGAAGAGTTACTAGGTTTGTTGTAGCACCTCACTTTCACAAGACACGTACTCGTCATCTTAAGTGATGCCCAATATGTACCCCGCAAGGGTGGCATGCTAGAATAGTCAAACTCTCCAAAACTTAGTATAATTTTTTTTCAAAAATATCACACGCATGTGCATAACTTAATATTCAATTTGACCCACTTTATTCATACACATTTTTTTTCATTTACAAGTGTTACCATCATTTTTCAAATTGTTAGAATTTCATTAATCACTAGGGCCCATTTTAGATACAAACTACTCATAATGATAATGTCATTACAATATAAATGCATTCGCATACACATTATACAATAATTTTGAAATACATTCCTTAATACAAAAATTACTGGAAAATTCTATGTAGACGTGAATTGATCCCGACCTCTACCTCTGACTTAAATGCAGCGACTATACTCCTGTTTGCCCAACGGGATAACTCATTTAAGCCTAAAAAATATTGCAAATTTTGAGTGAATCTTGCAAACTCAATGAGTGACCATCCTCGATGGCTCACTCATTCACATAACATGTACAATTCAACAATTCATTTGATCAAGTCACATACATTACACATTTACTTAAGCATATATCTCTTGATCATTCATTTCACATTTCACATTCACACATATCATATTAAAAAATCAGTTAAATATTTAAATCATACTTTTATATACATATGTGGTGCTTATGAGACTCACTTTCCATTTGTTACTTTGTTGTGACTGAGTGCCTATAACTATCCCGTATCTATTATAGATACCGGGCTAATTGATAATTGTCCCATATCCGTTGGAGATACCGGACTCATTTTCCATAGTGAGCCTTTGGCTCTTATACACTTTCTGAGCTTTAAGCTCTTTTTTCATAATTTAAGCTTTAAGCTCTTTTTCACAATCTGAGCATTAAGCTCTTTTCGGTAGCTACTCTAGTCACAACTTCCTTTATATTTGATGCATTCATATAATGGAATGCATTAATCACATATGATCATTCAATCACTTTCACATATCATTGAACCTTAGTCTGGCATTCAATGTTGAAGTTAAGAATCACTTTTTCATTCATTATATTTTCATTTTTAAACTAGGTCTGGCATTTAACAATTAAGTAATGCATCACATATTTCGTCAAATTCACATTCAATGAGCACTTCCAATATTTTATCATATACATTAAATGCCTCAGACATTTAATGTCCAGTATTAGTACAATCACATTCCTATAATCATTCAGTAGTCAATCAATGAAGAAATTCAAAACAGAACAAACAATAAAATGAGACCATTTAGTTCGACTCACAGTACGCTCCAAATTAGCATTAGCTTCCATGATCTAGAAACATTTGAATGCGGACGTTTATCCTGCATATCAAAATTATGCAATACACACATTGCATATACATATTAATAACTTTGCATAATTATAAGCATTCATTTATGCATCCGTGTGTATAAGGAATAAGTACAATGCATGTTCTTGACAATTTCAAGTATATTATGAAATTTCACATTTTATCCATGCTCTCATTTTAAACATCTTTTGCTTTCATAATAACCCATTTCTCATTTACTTTTACTAGATACACTTTACTCCTATTCTTGAATCACAATTTCAATCATATGAATATCTTTATTGCCATTAAACTCATGCCTTTAGTACTTTGATATTAACAATTCATTCACTACTGTTATTTCAACATTACAAGACCCAAAAATTATCCAAACTCTTATTTCAGTCCCATAGCACCCTCAAAATTTCAGACCTTCAGGTCAATTTTCTATGATCATATGATCAGGTAAATGAAGTGAGTTGGTAACACTTTCTTCTTAAAAATTTGTCTGCTATTTCTTTAGTTTCTATTGACACTAGAATCATTCCATTTTGTTTAGTATTTCAAAAGATATACTCCAAATATCTCAAGCTATTCTTAAACTATAACAGTGCCTTGTATTCAACTTCAAGTACAAATCTAGAGTTCTTAGAGGAATAATTGAAATTCTATTCCTTTATGCAATTTGTAACCTTATGTCTCTAGTTTACTCTAAATCAATAATAATTTCATTTGGATAACTACAAAACAAGTTATGCCTAAAATACTGAAGTATGTTCAGTGAAAATACTTTAGTTATCATTTTCCTGAACTCCTCATCAATTTCATCACAAATTCATCAATAAATCTCTCCAAAATGATTTTATATGGTTATAAATTTTTGTGTAGATGAATATCAATGTGTTATAAGTCCAATGGTTCAAGTACAATGTCATTTGGATATCAGGAGAAGTTATGGCCAAAAGATCAAAGGATGTTTCAGGCTGTCAACTTTCAGTGTGCCTTCACTATGCGTGATCATGCTTGTGCACGATCATGAGATCCCTTGTGACCCTTAAGAGTTTTGCACGATCATGAGATCCCCTCTTTTTCAAACTTCATTATGGCTCTTTTGAAAACAGACTTTCAGGTTAATGTTTCATGGAAATTTTGACAAGAAAAATGAAGTATTTAAGCAAAACACTCTTTTAAAAAGATGTTCTTTTATGTCTTAAGTTTCAAATGAAACCAATTTCATGCAATTTGATTCAATATTCTGTAAGTTAGGCTAAAAATACTACAGAATGTTCCAAACCATGACAGAATCCACAAACTCAACTTTGAGCTAAATTTTGAAACTCTTAGAGACAAAATTCAATTTCGATTTCTTCATGCAAAATATAGTCATTTGTCACTAGTTTAATTTAAACTTAAAATCATCCCATTTAGATATCTACAAGTCAAGATATGGCTAAAATACAAATGCATGTTTAGTAGAAATGCTACATCTGTACATGTCCAGCACAATTCAACAGTATTCATCTCTAACTCTAAATAATCTCTACCTCAATTTATAAATCATTCATCATCATACACATAAAAGCAAGGCATCAATGTATTCATTTCTTTACCCACATTCCAGTATACATAAATCACTATTTTATGTCAATTTAACCTCTAACTATCATCAAATATGCTTCCTTCAACAAATCAAGAAAAGTTCATGCCTATACTTGTTTAGCTTCATTTTCTTCAAACCACCAAGAAACCCTGGCTCCTCCACATACACAATCATCATTGTTAAAGGAGGAATAGATTGGGTCTTTTATCAATAAGAGGAGGATAGCAAGGTATTGAAGTGGCTAGTATAAGATTAAAGTCAAAAATCACTTGGTGGAGGGTGGTAGGAGTTTCGTATAAGGAGAGAAGAGTGAGGAAGATGAAAATGTGTTTAGTAAAAATGAAAGACAACAAAGTTGTCTTTCAAATGGGAATTAGGTGGGTTTTAAAACTTGGTGGGTGTCATGACACCTTCCACTCAAATGGTTTATACTAAATAACACTTAGTTGTTTGGTCCATTTGTCTCTAATTTCTAATCCAATGTTCTCCCAATTTTCAATGACACTTGACATTAAACCTTATTTCCATTTATAAAGATTTCCATTTCCATTTAACATTTGTTTCTATCACTATTCATCAATTTACTTGCCACTTGGCATCTCTCCTAGTCTAGGAATACCCAACATATTTCGAAATTTTATCCTAAAATTCACCAAACATCTAAATCAATAGTTTATACATTATGATTTGGTTTTCAATACAAATAAACCACAATTCTCAATAATATCACATTTATAATACCCAGAAAATATCAAATGAGTGCATGTACAACTATTTTATTGTGCAAAAATTCAAATTCACATGCATGTATGCTAACATTATGCATGATCATGAATGCATTTTTCTTAATCTCTCATTGCTATTTTCTCAATTACAAAAATTTAGGGTTCTAACCCTTAGTGTGGGAATGGGATGTTCTATTTGCCACTTGAGAGGGAGATACGATTTTTGATTGAAATTGTACCTGACACTGCTCCTATTTCAAGGCCACCTTATAGAATGGCTCCTACAGAGATAAAAGAGATGAAAACTCAGTTACAAAAGCTTTTGGACAAGGGTTTTATCCAGCCTAGTGTGTCACCATGGGAGCGTCAGTCTTTTTTGTCAAAAAGAAAGATGGCACCCTCAAAATGTGTATAGACTATAGATAGTTGAACAAGGTGACTATAAAGAATGAGTACCCATTGCCTATAACAGAAGATTTATTTGATCAGTTGAAACATGTAGGAGTGTTCTCCAAGATTGATTTGCGGTCAGGTTATTACCATCTTCAAGTAAAAGATGTAGATGTTCCAAAGACTGCATTTAGGACCCAGTATGGCCACTATGAGTTCTTGGTCATGTCTTTTAGACTAACTAATGCACCAACTGCTTTCATGGATTTGATGAATGGAGTGTTTCGCCCTACCTAGACTAATTTGTTGTGATTTTTATAGATGATAAATTGGTCTATTTGAGGAATGAAGAGAAACATGTTCAACATTTGAGAATTGTGCTCTAGACTTTGAGAGAGAAGTAATTATTTTCCAAATTGAGCAAATGTGATTTTTGGCTAAAGGAAGTTTCTTGTCTTTAGCATATCATCTCTTCGAAAGGTATCAGGGTAGATCCCAGTAAAATTGAGGTGATTCTTAATTGGAAACTACCTCGGAATGTGAAGGAAGTAAGAAGTTTTCTTAGCTTTGTTAGTTATTATCGGTGCTTTTTTAAAGGATTCTCAGTAATTTCTTCTCCAATCACAAAGATACTTTGAAAAGGAACAAAGTTTGAATGGAATGATATATGCCAAGCCAGTTTTGAGCAGTTAAAGAAAATGTTCACTGAAGCTTCAGTGTTGACACAACCAACTCCTGGCAAAGAATATGCCATGTATAGTGATGTTTCTAGGAATGGTCTGGGTTGTGTATTGAATAGAACTACTATACAAATGATTTATAATTAACAGTAGTGATGTCTGCCTTGAAATTTTGGCGACACTATTTATATGGGGAAAGATGTAGGATGTACATGGATCACAAGAGCTTAAAGTACCTACTTACATAGAAGGAACTAAATTTGGGGCAACGACATTGGCTAGAACTGTTTAAGAACTATGATTGCATAGTTGACTACCACTAACAGTACATCGTAACGCTAGTCAAAATAAAATAACTAGACTATTATTATAGTAATGGCGAGTCTAAGTGGATCCTAAAGAGAGTGTGTGAAAAAGTTGTTGAAATGAAATTAATCGATGTTTAGGAAAAGGGGGGGGGGGGTTGGATTATGGAATGAGAAAATATAATAAAACTAACCTAATGAAAACAAATTAAAGAGAACATGTGAAAAATGATAAAAGTGGGGAATTTGGTAGGGACCTAGTTCTTTAGTTCAATCTTGGCCTACACCAAAATTAAACATATTTCATGGATTTGTTGTTTTCTAACCTCTCATAGCAACTATTAATCATAGGTTAATAATTAACCTGAGTTTCCCCTTAGTTTTTTTAATCAAGATACAATCATTAATTTAGGTTTTGTTTAATCAATATACAATCATTAATTAAACCTAACCACCGACTAACTTAGGATATGATCTCTAGATTTAAATAGGTAGTAGCATTATGAATTAAGAAAACTGATTAATCAAGACAACAACTACATACGATACATCATTTAACTAGGTTATGATATCCCTAATGATTACGAATCATTAGTCGTTACACATGAATTTCAACATAACAATTGCGAATTATATCAAAATTCTAGCAATGAGTTTGCAATTATATGATTTAATTAATGCATTAAAATCATATTTTCATAATACTCAATTCAATAAACACAAGATAACATAATCAATTCCTAATGAGAGAAAGAAACAAAAAAAGAAATATACTTATCTCGGGTTATCGACGTCAATGTCACCTCCAAACTGGCATCGAGAACTTATCTTTCATGAGTCTCTCCAAAGAAAATGTTTCATCCCCACTCAAATAATCCCTACTAAAGACCCCCAGTAGCTCCTCTTCGTTACGCCTCCCCTCTATTCCACGCTACTGCTCTTTTCTCTATTTGCTACTATCTATGTGATGTGAAAAATAAACATTGGTGGCCATCTTCATTGTTCACTTGTGTTTAAAACCTTCACTAATTTCTTGGCTTAAACGTAATCCTTATATGCATTAAACGTAGACAATGCAGATGTCGTCTATGTGAAACGTAATCGACACGCACACGTCTTCTACTTTTTGTTCCTTTGCTGTCCTCCTGCGCTGCCGTTTAGGCCATAAACTGTTACATGCCTTGCGATTTGTCTCCTGGCCATTTGCTGTGTTTTCTTCATCTTGCTTTTCCCTTTTTGTCTCTTTTTTCAACTTTCCATCTTCATTTTCTCCAACGGCCATTTGATTAATTAAATTAATGTCTTGTATGCATGTAAGACATTAATTTCACGTTGAACATAATTTCCATGCATAATCCATATAGCTCACGTTTTTTTTTCATTTTTTTCTTCTTGTCTTTTAATTTCCTCTTCTTGCTCCATGAAGACAAGTCAAAATTAATCTTCAAAAAATGGCCAAAATATAGAGCTTTGACTCACTTTAACTTCTTTGCTTCAGAATTGTGCCTAAAATCACATGTAAGTCAAAGTGAGTATCTTAAACAATTTCATGTCAATAATCACTAAGTGTTATGGAATAATTTTATAATCCACTAAGCACCTATCAACCACCCAAGAAAAGCTACTATGGTCGTAAATGCTTTGAGTAGGAAGTCTATTTCAGCACTTTTATTACAACATAGTAGATGGACATTTACATTAGATGGAGCTTTGATAGCTTAGTTAAAAGTAAATCCTGACTTAATACAAATGATAGTAAATGCACAAAAAGATGACGCTAAGTTGCAACAAATTGTACAAGTGGCGTAAGAAGGGAAACATACTGATTTTGTAGTGAAAGATGATGGAAGTCTCTACTTTAAGAGTATATTATAAGTAGTGGCAATAAAGGACTAAAGAAGAAGTTATTACATGAAGCCCATAATATTGTGTTCACCATGCATCCTGGGGGTAACAAGATATATCAGGACTTGAAATAACATTACTGGTGGCTAGGAATGAAGCGTGATGTAGTGGAATATGTGTCCAAGTGCTTGACTTGTCAATAAGTGAAAGTTAAACATCAAGTCCCATATGGCCTATTGAATCCCATTCCAATTCCATGGTGGACAAGGGATAATATCACTACGGACTTTGTTATAGATCTACCCCTTACATAAAGGAAAACATGATATGGTATAGGTCATAGTGGATAAACTCGCGAAATCAGCTCACTTTGTACTGATTTGATTTGATTATTTTGATGGATCAATTATTTGGGTCATACGTGAATGAGATTATTCGGCTACATGGAGTGCCATTTTCAATCGTTTCTGACTGAGACCTATGGTTTACATCAAGGTTTTGGGAAAGTTTGTAAGTAGCTTTTGGTACTGAACTGAGCTTTATCACAACCTTTCACTCATAAATGTATGGGCAATCTAAGAGAGTTATATAGGTGTTGGAAGACATGCTTAAGGCATGAGCTAAGGAATTTTTGGATAGTTAGGTTGGATACATTACTTTGATGGAATTTTCCTACAATAATGGTTATCAGTCTAGTATAGGCATAGCACTATATGAAGCATTAGATGACAGAAATTGTAGAACCCTGATTTATTGGATAGAATTGACTGAGAATAAGATGATTGGGCCTATAGAGTCAAAGACATAGAAGAGAAAGTGAGGGTTATTTAAGAAAGATTGAAGGTTGCAAGTGATAGACAGAAATCATATGTTGATTTAAAGAGGAAAGATATTGAATATGCGGTAGGTGACAAAGTTTTCCTAAAAGTTTCGCCCTGGAAAAAGGTGTTAAGATTTAGGAAAAAGGGAAAACTTAGTCCATGTGAAATCCTTGAAAGGATAAGACCAGTGGCATACATGTTGTTTCTTCCTATGGAACTATCCCAGTTGCACTATGTATTCCATGTCTTAATGCTACAGAGGTACCAATCGAATAATTCTCATGTGTTATCCTTACAAGAAATAAAGATCCAACTAGACTTCTCATATGATGAAGAGTCAAAGGAAATTCTAGCTAGAGAAGTAAGACAATTAAGGAATAAACAAATTCCTCTTGTAAAGGAGCTCTGGCAACATCATGGCATTGAAGAGGCAACTTGGGAACCTGAATTGACGATGAGAATTCAACACCCGCAGCTATTCAATAAAGGTATGAATTTTGAAGACGAAATTCTTTTTAAAGGGGAGAGAAATGTAAAGCCCTAACATATACCCTAGAAGTATTATAACATGTTTAGGGTGTATTAAGAAGTGAACATAACAAATGATTTAAGTGCATCTAAGTATAGTAAAAGACATAAATGTACTTAATGTAAAAGATTTTGGTAAATTGGTAATTTGTTCATTTTGGAATGAACATACCTCTATAATTTGGCCATATCTTAGTCTGTATACCTCCAAATTGGTTGAATTGGAAATTAATTTAGAGACATAGATGTAAAACCCTTATGAAGGAATCAAAATTTTATTGTGCCTCCAAGGTTTTTGAATTCTGGCTTAAAGTTAAGTTATGGTTATTGTCCCTATTTTCGAATAGCCTGTAGTGTTTTGGATATAACTCCCAGAATAATTAACCAGTTACATGAAATTTATCACATTACAAAATTAAGACATAGGGGAATGAAATTAATTGATATGATTATAGGCCAATAAGGGAAGTAAAGGAAGAACAAGGAAAAATATGTAATTTTTCTAAAGTGAACATATAAACCAATTGGATTAAGGCATATGTGACCAATAATAATAAAGCATATATGTCCAATAGGAATTAAGCATATGTGTGAGTCTTGAAAGTTCTAGAATAGGGATATGGATAGGAGAGATGCATGAAATTTTAAATGTTCTAGTTTCATATTTTCCCCCTCTCCATTTCACCTTTTTCATCCCATATTTTTTCATGTAAGAAATTTGTTAAGACATTAATTTGCACTTATTTGATACTTAATTACCTTTAATGTGCTGAAATTATTATCCAAAATTAATGGAATTATCTTATAATCATTTGCAGATGAATTTCAACACCTTCAAGTTGAAATTGAATCAAAAAGATGCAAAAGAATGAAGAAAATCTGAAATTCCTAATTTGACAGCAATTATGTGACTAAGCGTGGGCACGTCTAAGGATGGAATAAATCTACAAATCAACTTTCAAAAGTCAAAATTGAGATTCTCACAATCTTTGAAGATTATATTGTCATCTTTCAAGGGGATTGACCACCAGAAATTAGGGGATACAGTATCAGACGAGAATCAAGGAAAGATAGGAGGGAAATCGGAAAAATAAGTATAAAAGGAGAAGAGATCACTATTCACAAAAGCTTATACTAGGTTTTAGGATAGATTGTCATTTTTGCATCTTTTCTTTTCCAGTTTTTACGTTTTTTTGGAGTTCTTCCTTTAGTATTTTCATATTTTCAGTAAAGGACTAGGGATGGAGACTTAATACTTCGTTATTTCTTTCGTTTTCGATTCTAGTATGAGTAGCTAAACTTTTCATCTTAGTTGAGGGGATCCGTCTTATCATGCTAGTATGTGTGAGATGTTTTGAATAAAGTTTTTGTTGTTAATAAACATTGAATATCTTTCGATTTACTCTTTCTAATTGAATTCATTGGTTTCTAGGTGCGCAACTAGGGATTAATGAGTTTAACTTCTAGATTAACGAAATATGACGTTCAGTTCGCTAATCGCAAGTAGCAATTAGGATTGTCTTCTCTACGTTAGAGTCGAAAAATTCTAAGGAGATGTTCGCTTGATTGATTGCATATCGTACATGTATTTCTCTTGCTCATTGGTTCTTGGTTCGTAAAGCTATTATTTAATTAAACCTACGATCGTATCTAGGTTGTTGTTTAATAAGAATGCTAGGATACATGTTTCTAGTAATTACACTTAAGAGAAACATCCCCAATGAATGTTTATTAATGATTACAATTTTATATCGAGGATCCATATTAGTATGATAAAATTGGTGATACGAAACCAAGGTATTTTCTCTTTAATTTTTCAGATTCAATTATTGCTTTCGATTTGTGATTTTTCTTATAATTTCTCTTATATTGCTGTGAATCAAAACCACCTCCCCCCCCCC
>JAOSBK010000206.1:21165962-21177301 GCA_027568895.1 Erythroxylum shatona | reverse complement strand
CCTTATGACTCTTATTTCATTCTTGAGAATTGAATTTAAGGTTTGCTACTTTAGGTTATTGCCAAAAGATCATGCAAAATGCGGTCTTATGGAATAATTCTAGGAAAGCAAATTACATTTAATTCAAAAGAGAATTGAGAACAGAGGAAGATTATTCATTTTTTAGATCATTGACTTGCATGAAACGTATTCATAAATGGCCATCATCTCTTTAGTGTAGAATTTGAATACAGTCATGACTCAAGAAAATAAATGAGATCAAAGAAAAGTTTAAATGCGAGATACGACCTAGGGTATAGCATACAATGTCTACTCAAGGATACTTAAGTCCTAGGATCAATTTGCTAATCGATATGTTGTTAGACCCCATTTCCGGAGCCTAACATCCGGAGTCATAAACCTTGAGCTTATAAACCTGTAGGGTTATTCCAAAGAACCCTCTTTGGCCGTCATCTTGCAAGGGTGGTGTGCCTACACTAGTCAATCACCAAAATCATAATTGACTTCTTCAAAACAATTTTAGCTCCACATCTGTAGTTTGCTTTGAAGAAAGAATCATCTCAATCGGAGTTCTATAGCTCAAGATATGCTTAAAAAGCCAAAACGTGTTTATGCCTCAATCATGCTCTCCCAACAGACCCCTCACTTTCTCTAATGTAAACTTTTTCAAATCAACTCCAAAAGATACAAATTTATATGGAGACATAGAAACATGTCTTAGGAATCTGTTGCTTTAAGAATCATTTCATTCGGAGGTCGAATGAGGGAGTTATGGCCCAAAGAATTCAACATGTATTTCATGACTTGTAAACATGTTGCCCAAATGACACATTTTGAAAATATAATTTTTCTTGACGTTTTGCCACAAAGGCATATTTTGAAAACACAGTTGTTCATAAACATGAAATATCTCATATTTCATCAACCAAATTCACATATTAAACATATAACAATTTCTTAAATCATTCAAAGCAATAATGCAAAAATTATGAAGCAATTTGAAATCATTTTATTCTCTTGCTTTACAAGGAAACATTTATGGCTCATTAATTCTATTATAAACATGAAACCCAACTTGAATTTACTTGCTTAATACTTTGCTCAAAAATGTCTCTCCTCTTGCTCTTCTTGCCTTCCTTGATTTCCTTTAACAATAGCCACAAAATTTCATTCAATAGGAATCTCAATTGAGAACCTACAAGACACATTCACTAAAATTGATCTTAGAGTTCTTAAACACATACATTTCTTAAGCTATATGAACCAAAATCTTCTAAAAAATCTAAAATATTAAATATAAGCTTACCTTGAATTTTCACCAAACAATGACTTTCTTGGCTCTAATGGAAGCTCTAATCCCCCTCTTCCTTTTTTTCTTCTTGAACAATCATAAATTCCTTCTTGAAAGCTAAGAAAAGTTGAAACCTAGCTTTTCTTCTTTCTTTCCTTTCTTCTCCACCGAATTCTCTCCTTCTTCTCTCTTCTCTTTGTTTTTCTCCCTCAATTTCGTTCATGCTTCTTCCTTAAAAGCAAGCCCACACTTCTTATTACAATTTTGCCATTAATGAGTGTACAAAGACCCTTCTACCCTTCCTTATATGCCTTGTAACATAAATGCTTAAGTGACTTGCCAATTTTGCTCCTTATGAAATCTTGCCACCTTAATTGAATTTAACCCATGTCATATAATCTTACTCATATTAACATGCTAATTAACTCCACAAAATTACTCTATTAAGACCTTAAAGTTCATTTAAGTCATTGCCTAACTTCTTCAAAAAATCAAGACCTTTTCTGATTAGGAAATTGAAGGAATTTGATAACACTTCCTTCTAAAAAAATGTTCCTCATTGTCTCAATTTCTAATGACATCAAAATCATTCAATTTGGTTCGAAAATCTAAAAGTCATATTTCAAACTTTTCCGGACTGTTCTTATACTAAAATAATATTATGTACTCAATTCCATCCTAAAATTGATATTCTTAGAGACTGAATTAAAACTCGATTTCATCAAAAAAATTATGGCACTATGCCTCTAGATTACTCCAAATTAAAAATCATCTCATTTGGATAACTAGAGAAAAAGTTATGGCTAAAACACTGAATCATACTCAGTTAACATGTTTCAACTTATAACTTCCAACTTTTAACTTCCAATATTTCACATATAATAAGTCTAACTTCTAAGAAAAGTTTGGGGTCTAACAATTTTCCCCCCTTAAACAATTTCGTCCTCAAAATTTTTACTTGAGTGTTCAATCAATTGGAGGTAATGCTGTCTTATGTTTTCCTTAGTCTCCCAAGTAATTTCTTCACTCCAATAATTTCTTCCAATTGACTATGGTCAATATACTCACCCAGTCTTTCAATCACTCATTTAGTCGTTCATTTTCTTAGCTAATTCCTTAATGTATACATGTATCTCAGATTACTCACAAATTTCCACTTCTTGCATCAATAACACCAATATCAAATCATATCGATAATTCTTAATATGTTCACATATCACACATTATGAATCTGAGACATCTTTGTTAGTAATACTAACTCGTAAGTCACTGGTCCGGTTCTTAATAACTTTATATGGACCAATTCAATTTAAGCTTAGTTAATTCTTTATCCTAACCTAAGCACATCTTGCACTCAATCTAAGTGCACCTTGGGAACATGATACTCTTAGAAGCATTTCATCATTTGCTTCATAGTTCACATCTTTATAATGTCAATATACTTGACTTTTATGTCTATCTCGTTGTATTCCATACCTTTGGTGTTGATCCATAAATTTCATTCATCTTTCTTGAATCTCATAATTTCTAGCATTGATCAGTTTCACCTGTCAATAACATCCCCAATTCTAGCCTTCAACAATTTGCAGGCCTTACTCATCATAATACAAAAGAGACGACTCTTTCTATCATCTAACTCATCATACAGTATTCAAAAGAAATCACTAGGACATTGATTGTGATGCTTAAAATCAAATAAAACTATATTTGAATCTCATATTCCTATGAGCTTCAAACTATATGCCTTAAACATATTTTTGACAGTTAAGACCGTCAATTCAAATGTTCACTCATTTGATTTGACATTCTTAGTCACTAAATGACTTTTCGGCGTGTTCCTACTAGGATGTATAACCTACATTACCGTTTGTACTTTTCTAGCAATCTCTTTACTCATTCATCTTTATTGATTGCACATACTTCTTATTTTAACCACCATGTATCATTCTCCCTATTCAAACTCAAATTTAGTTCTATTTTCTAATTTCTGAATCTTTAATTTAGGCTTGGTTTATCCTTTCATGTGAAACTATTCTTCAATTTCATAGCAACTAGCACTTGATTTGCCCAAATTTCAACTCCACATTCTATGCTTCTTTTTGCTCTAGTTCTGATAACCTCAATATCGAATTTTTGCTTGATGTATTTGACATAACACTAGCCTTCTTGGAATTTCTCATTTGTACAATCATAGTCTTTCGGTATTTATATCAATCTTCTAAGTCTCATATTCAATTCTCTCAATTCAATGATTGCCTCAACCTTTTATGATCTGTACTTGTATATATATATATCCGAGATGTTCCTATACAATACTGTCTCTAAACTTTCAAAACAATCTTTAGGGTGGCAGCTCTA
Organism: Erythroxylum shatona; assembly: GCA_027568895.1. Classification (NCBI taxonomy): domain Eukaryota; kingdom Viridiplantae; phylum Streptophyta; class Magnoliopsida; order Malpighiales; family Erythroxylaceae; genus Erythroxylum; species Erythroxylum shatona. Next base: position 21,173,652 of record JAOSBK010000206.1, on the reverse strand, counting down.
AAGCATGTATCGAATAGTCAACTCATAGGACTTTAGTTGTCTCCATACATATGAAATTATGTTGGACCCTGCTTCCGGAGCCCAACATCCAAAGTCATAAACCTTGAGCTTATAAACCTATAGGGTTATTCCAAAGAACCCTCTTTGGCCGTCATCTTGCAAGAGTAGTGTGCCCACACCAGTCAAACACCAAAATCATAATTGACTTCTTCAAAACAATTGTAGCTCCACATTTCTAGTTTAATATGCAGCAAGAACTATCTCAATTGGAACTCTATAGAAGAAGTTATGCTTAAAATGCCAAAGTGTGTACATACCTCAATCATGGTCTCCCAACTGACTCCTCACTTTCTCTCAATTAAACTTCCTCAAAACAACTCCAAAAGATACCAATTTTCATGGAGAGATAGATACATGTGTTAAGAACAATTTCTTTAAGAATCACTACATTTGGAGGTCAGACAAAGAAGTTATTGCCAAAAGATTCAAACATGTTTATATCCTCAATCATATTGTACCTATCTTGGGAGAATTGGCATAACTTTTTCTATAAAACTTATATTGAAGTTATTCTTAGATCATTTGAAAGAATACTTCTAGATCTACAACTTTCATGAAGACTACAAAGCAATATTTTGCCTTTGAAAAGGTCAAAAATTGCAATTTACTGAAGTTGTCCCGTGAATGTCCATTTAACGGACATAAACTGGCTTGGAAGCCATTTCCCAAGAAGGTCCGTTTAACAGACATTCATGTCCGTTTAACAGACATTGGTGAGGCAGGGGGTCCTTTTTCAGCCGAGAAGGTCCGTTTAATGGACATTCATATCCGTTTAACGGACATCGGGTTTCCCCAACTCCTCTGATACCTCTCCAATCCTTCCGACATCCATTCTAACATCATATTCACTCATAAACTTCCCAAATCCAACTCTTCTACTGCAAACTCACTTCATATCAATTCAAACACCAAATGTATCTCATAAAACTCTCGATTCTCAACCTATTTGATGCATCAAAACCACAAACTCTCATCATTCACCATAGTTGTCATGTCCATATTTCCCATGCAGCATCATCACCTATAATGTTCATATCTTTTCACTCCAACATCCTAAATTTACATACTTTATATCGTTGGAAGGCTAAGAGGATAAGCTACAACTTTCCAAAAGAAAATTTTGTCTATTTCTATCTAGATCAATCCAGTTTTCTCCCTGAAATCAGAACACAATTCTTACCCCTTGAAAAGCTTGAAAATTTGCCCCATTTTCACTTCCTCTATGCAACTTCATTTTATAACCTTTTAAATTCCAACTTTTCTTCATCCCCTCTTAAATCTCAGCTCATTTGACATGTCACAGTTAACTACATCTGATCATTCATAATTCCTATGTGTCTTTTCCATAACATCTCACTAGTGTGTATATATATGTATATATATCAACCATTCACGCTCAACATTCATCATCCTCATCTATATATCATTCATAGTTCATTAACAACAAAATAAGAATTTTACAAAACTTTAATGGCATTCCAAGCCATATTACATCATCAATACATTAATATTTCAAAATATCCAAATTACACAAGATACTCGAATGATAATTTCTCAAAATGCAATTACAGCTTGTTTTACACAAATTACTCCAAAACAAAACAAAACATGCAGATTCAGATTTATGCTTTGATTCACTTTCACTTGATTTCTTGCTCATCACCTGAATAGGGGAGAGTGAGGGTGAGCTTAAAATCTCGTGGGTGACAGCTTATAATGGAAAAATAAGCAAAACCTTTCAAAAGTTCATTGTCATATAAAATTCTTGTTGAAATCCCTAAAACACTTGTTTCTCAAATTCTCATCATATAGTCAAATTTACAAACCACAAAACATGAATGCATCAAACTTGTTCATATATCATAAGTACATAAGCACATCATAATGGTTTGGGTAGATCCATAAACTTGACGCACTACACATTTCCACATAATGGTCTTGTGTAGTCGTAAACTTGAGGGAGTCTATGAAGGAGCTCCGTGCCACTAGCGGGTAGGTGGGAAAAGCCTTTAACTTGGTCAACGTGCATGTGACAATTCTTGGATGGACTACCAAAACCCATATAACATGTATTTCAAAACTTGTTGCCCAAAATGGAACTTTTCGAAAACTTGATTTCCTATACTTGATATATTTCAAAAACCATTTCCGAAAACATGATTTCAAAAACATGTGATCTTTTCAAAAGAAATTATTTTCATAATTCATCACACAATTAACATATCAAACATGTAGCATTTCTCAATTCATTTAAGACAAAATTAATGCAACACTTATGATGCAATTTAAATCATTAAATTTCCTTTATTTAAAGAAAACAAAAGTGGCTTATTTACTCTATTATAAACATGTTCCCACCTTGATTTTCTTTCTTGAAAACCTTGTTTAAAATGCCTCTACTCTTGCTCCTCTTGCCTCTCTTGATTTCCTTCATCAAAGGCAAAATTCCCATTCAGTAGGAATCCAAATTGGACAACCCAAAGAAACATATTCATAAAATTGATCCTAGAAAACTTAAACTCGTGTATTTCCTAAGCTCCATGAACGAAAATCTTTCCAAAAATCCAACAAATCAAGAATGCTCTTACCTTGATTCTTCACCAAATGGACAGTTTGTTGGCTCTAATGGAAGCTCTCATCCTCCTCTTCCTTTTTCCTTCTTGAATAAACTTCAAAATCCCTCTTGAAAACCAAGAAATGAAGAAACCCTAGCTGTTTCTTCTTTTTCTATCCTTTCTCTCTTCTCTACGGCTCTCTCTTCTTTTTTATCCCCAAATCATGTTTTTGCCTCTTCCAAATGTCAGACACTCTTTTCTTCTTCCTTTTATACCATTAATGATTGAACAATGTCCATTTTACCCTTACTTATATGCCTTGTCACTGACATGCTTAAGTGACTTGCCAATTTTGCCCCTCGCGCAATCTTACCACCTTAACACTATAATTCAATTAACCTATATCGTATAATCTTACTAACATTAACATGCTAATTAACTCCACAAAATATGCTCTATTAAGACCTCAAAATTTATTTAAGTCATTGCCTAACTCCTTCCAAAAATCAAGACCTTTTTCTGATCATGTAATTGAAGGACTTTGATAGCACTTCCTTCTAGAAAAATGTTCCTCAATGTCTTAATTTTCTAATAACACCACAATCATTCAATTTGGTTTGGTAATTTGAAAGTTATACGCTAAACATTTCTGAACTATTCTTATGTTGAAACAATATTATGTGCTCAAATTTCCTCTGAAAATTGATATTCTTAGAGATTGAATTAAAACTGGATTTCATTAGACAATTTGTAACCATATTTCTCTAGTTTAATCCAAATCAAGAATCATCTCATTTGGATAACTAGAGCAAAGGTTATGACTAAAACAACGAAGCATACTTAATGAACATGTTTCAACTACATTTTTCAGCTTTTAACTTCCAACATTTCACATATAACCTATGTATCTAAACCATCTTTTCTGTTTCATTTCAAATTCAAGAATTCTCCTTTTCTCTACACATGAATAATTGCCAAAATTTTCTCATTTAGTAATTCTAACTTCCAAGAAAAGTTCGGGGCCCAACAGTTCTTTCCCCTTTAAAGAATTTCGTCCTCGAAATTCTTACCTGAGTAATCAAACAAATGTAGGTAATGATGTTTTATGTTTTCGTCAGTCTCCCAAGTAACTTATTCACTCGAATAATTTCTTCCAAATGATCATAGTCAATATAATCACTCAATCTTTCAATCACTCATTTAGTCGTTCACTTTCTTAACTAATTCCTCAATATATATATATATATATATATCTCATAATACTCACAATTTTCCACTTCTTGCATCGATAACACCAATATCAAATCTTATCGATATTTCTTAGTATATTCACATATCACACATTATGAATATGAGACATCCTTGTTAGTAATACTAACTCGTAAGTCACTGGTCCGGTTCTTAATAACTTTATATGGACTAATATAATTCAAGCTTAGTTGCTTCTTTATCCTAACCAGAGCACATCTTGCACTTAATCTAAGCACACCTTGGGACTGTGATACTTTTAAAAACAATTCATCTTTCACTTCATAGTTCACATCTCTATAGTGTCAGTACACTTAATTCTTATGGTAGATCGTAACTCTTGTCATATTAATCAAACAACCACTTCGGTTCCAATTTCATCTTCTTAACATCACAAAACTTATTTTTTTATTCTTGTACACTTTAATCTCATCATTTCTACTTGTCTATCTATTTTCCTTAAACAATCCATGCGAATAAATTCACATCTTTATCACATTCAGGGATATGCACCACAGTATAATATTAGTGTTATATTCAATTCTGCTAATACAAATGCGTTGACTCATTATCTGTCATATTTAACCATGTACTATTTCTCATTTCCATTTATCTACAACTTTCATTTTCTCATATCATGAAAGAGTATCATTTTGCTCACTAATTCGATCAGCTCAAACTCTCAACAATTGCTCTTGCTTGTGACTCACACACATACGACTCAGACTAGGGATTAGTCGCTGCTGCATGCAAAGGCATGTTCACAATGCATGTGCCTTGACAAATAATTCGAAAACGCCCATGTTAGATCTTAATTCTGGTGCTCTGATACTACAACTGTTGGATCCTGCTTGTTTCTGGAATCTACTCTTATGAAAACATGAAATGTGAGCATATTCCCATGAAATCTACTGAACCATCATCTATTCATCTTCTTGCTCTGATACCACAAATATTGGATTTTGCTTGTTTTTGAACCCAACTCTTGCTCCGATACCATAACATGGTAGACCCCAATTTCGGAGCCCAACATTCGGAGTCATAAACTTGAGCTTATTACCCTGTAGGGTCATTTCAAAGAACCCTCATTAGCCAACATTCACAAGGGTGGTGTGCCCACACCAGTTAATCACCTAAATTACAATCTCATCTCTTCTAATTCAGAACAGATTTTGGGACACTTCAATTGTTAGACCCCGAACCTTTCTATTACATAAGGAATTGTTGGTGATTATTTATGTGTGGAGAAAAGGAAAATTCTTGAATTTTAAATAAAATGGTAATAAGGGTTTAGGTACAAGATGGGGTATATTGAATTTCCATAGGTTTAAGGTTACGTTAATGATCCGAGGTTGGGTTCCAGAAACGGTGCCCAACATTTGTGGTATTAAAGCAAGAAGATGAATCGGTGTCGTTTGAGGAATTTCCATAGGTTTAAGGTTACGTTAATGATCCAAGGTTGGGTTCTGGAAACGGTGCCCAGCATTTGTGGTATCAGAGCATCAGTATTAGGATCTTATATGGGCGCATGTGTATAAGTTACCTATATAAGCAATTGTTAAGAGTTTAATATGATAGAAATAGTAGGAAGAAGAATGATTTGTCAGAAAATAAGAACATAAGGAAAGTTTGTTGATACGTACTTGAATTGATATAGATGTGGAACTATTTTCATGAAGTGACTGAAAAGGAAGTGGAGACAAGTAGAAAATAAGGAAAACATAAATTGCTATGATCTTAAGAAGATGAAATCGGAACCTAAGTGGTTCTTGTGATTCCACTGTGTGAGCTCGCCCTTTTGGCTTGTGATGTTATGAGAATGATGAGTAACCGATGATGGCTAATAAAAGTGCTTTGAAGTAACTCTATAAGAAAATTCGCTCATGCTTTATAAGGGTTAAATGAATTAACCCTACAGGGTAAGACATACATGTTTTATGTTTGCGAAGAGTGTGGAAAAAATATTTACTAAGGAAAAATGAAGAAGATCACGTTTCATGATTTCGTAAGCGTTGGATTCCAGACTCAAGCGGGACATAACATGGTTGGTATTAAAGCAAGAAGATGAATCGGTGTCGTTTAAAGAATTTCCATAGGTTTAAGGTTACTTTAATGATCCGAGGTTGGGTTCCGGAAATGGTGCCCAACATCAAACTAGAATTTCAATTTAATTTCTTCAAAGAAATTGCAGATCTAAGTCTCTAGTTTGTTTTGAAGCAAGAACAATCTTAATCGGAGCTCTATAGATGAAGATATGCTTAAAAAGACAAAATGTGTACATTCCTCAAACATGGTCTCCCAACTGACTCCTCAATTTCTCTCAATCAAAATTTCTCAAAACAACTCTAAAAGATCCCAATTTACATGGAGAGATAGATACATGTGTTAGGAATTTGTTTCTTTAAGAATCACTTCATTCTGAGGTAGGATGAGGAAGTTATGGCCAAAAGAATCCAACATGTTTATGTGCTTAAACATTTTGTACCTGTCTTGGAGAAATTGCCATAACTTTTGCTACAAATGTCGGATTGAATTTGGTTTTAGACTATTTAAAAGTAGACTTCTATATCTATACCTTTTATGAAGACGACAAAGCGAGATTCTGCTCTAAAATAACCAAAATCATGATCTACTGTAGCTTTCCTGTTAACGTCCGTTTAATGGACATAAACTAGTTTATAATCCATTTCCACCCGAGAAGGTCCGTTTAACGAACATTGGTGAGGCAGGGGGTCCTTTTTCACCAAAGAAGGTCCATTTAATGGACATCCATGTCTGTTTAACAGACATTGGGGTTCCCCAACTCCTCTAATGCTTCCAACATCCATTCTAACATCATATTCACTCATAAACTTCCCAAATCCAACTCTTCTACTACAAACTCACTTCATATCAATTCAAACACCAAATTCATCCCATAAAACTCTCAACTATCAATCTATTTAATTCATCAAAACCACAAACTCTCATCATTCAACATAGCTTTCATGTTCATATTTCCCATTCAGCATGATCACCTATAATGCTCATATCTTTTCACTCCAATATCCTAAATTTACATACTTTATATTGTTGGAAAGCTAAGAGGATAAACTACAACTTTCCAGAAGACAACTTTGCCTATTTCTACCTAGGTCAATCTAGTTTTATCCCTGAATTCAAAACACAATTCTTACCCCCATGAAAAGCTTGAAAATTTCTCCCATTTGCATTTCCTCTATGCAACATCATTTTATAACCCTTTAAATTCCAACTTTTCTTCATCCCCTCTCAAATCTTAGCACATTTGACTTGTCATAATTAACTACATCTCATCATTCATAATTCCTATGTTTCTTTTCCATAACCTCTCACTGATGTGTATATATATGTATATATATAAACCATTCACACTTAACATTCATCATCCTCATCTATATATCATTCATAATTCATTATCAACAAAATAAGAATTTTACAAAACTTTAATGGCATTCCAAGCCATATTACATCATTAATACATTAATATTCCAAAATCCCCAACTTACACAAGATACTTGAATGATAATTTCTCAAAATGCAATTACAGCTTTGTTTTACACAAATTACTCCAAAACAAAGCAGAACATGTAAATTCGGATTTATGCTTTGATTCATTTTCACTTGATCTCTTGCTTATCACCTGAATAGGGGAAAGAGAGTGGGGGTGAGCTTAAAACCTCGTGGTAACATCTTATAAGGAAAAATAAACAAAACCATTCAAAAATTCAATGTCATAGAAAATTCTTGTTGAAATCCATAAAACACTTGTTTCTCAAATTCTCATCATGTAGTCAAATTTACAAACC
>JAOSBK010000206.1:21146117-21159663 GCA_027568895.1 Erythroxylum shatona | reverse complement strand
TAAAATATTTAAAAATTATTGTTATTTCATATTAATTGTCATTATTATTTATTATTAAGATTTTTGAAAACATGGTTAATGTAAACAGTAAACTAGTAAAATATACAATACAACTATACAATATACTAATGGACTACTTTGCAAATTTTAAAAATTTTAGGGATTATTTCATAAATTTAAAAAATTATCCGAAATGGTACCCGGTATTGACCGGTACCGATACAGTTATGTTCCAGAACTCAATCCAGTATCGAGCTTGGTATGGTATTCATGACTTTGCATATATATTTTTTAATTTGAGTTTGTTTAACAAAGAAACATGTTGTTTGGATACAAGGATATAACTATTTTATGGTCAAAATAGTTATTGTTCATATGACTATTCTAGTATTGGAATAAGCACTTTTTAATTACAAGGATAGAGTTACTCTAAGAGTTGGAATAAACAGTGTTTGGTATTATAGACAATCTTATCCTAGGTCTAGAATAGGCTTATCTTATGACTAAAATAAGGGATATTTGGCAACAAGGATAATGTATCCTAAGGCTAAAGCAAATCATGTTTGGGTATTGAAAAAGGTATTCCAAACCTAGTTTAAGCCTCATTTGGGTTTATGATTAATTTAATCTTAATAAATTTTATTCCTAGCATAATTTTAAAATATTAAAGTAATTATTTTTTTTAATATGATTAAGATCAAAAATTTATTGATTCCTAGTTTTGTTTTAGAAAGTTAGTTTCTAAAATTAAAATTAATTAATTTCAATTAGATTGAAATTAATTAATTAGATTCCTTAAAATTAAGAAAAGCATTTTCTTAACTAATTAAGAAAGATGTTTCATAATTATATTTATTTATTTCAATTTGATTGAGATAATAAATTAAATTTATGACTTTATTTGTTTAGAGAATTACAATTCAACTTATTTAGAAATTGTTTCTTTAGTTATGAATAATAATTTCTTCATTTATTAGAAAACTATTTTTCTTGGTTAAAATTTGAAATTTATTTTCATTTATTAGTTAAGAAAAATGGGCTTTCTTAATATTTTAAAATAATTTTCTACTTTTTAAAGAAATATTTTCAAATTAATTAAGAAATTAATCTCTAAACAAAAAATGTAAAGGACTTTCTTAATTAAATTAAAAGTGTTTTATTTAATTTTGAAAGTAATTTCCTTTTAATATTATAAAATATTTTTCTAATTAAGGAAAAATAATTTCTAATGAGATTAGAAATAGCAATTTTTATTAGAATAGAAATAGTTTTTAAATTGGATTAGAATATGTTTCTTATATAATTTTGAAAATGAAAAATTTCTAAATTATAATAAATAAGAAGCATATTTTATTGAAAATTGTTTTCAATTAACTTTTTTGAAATACATATTGGCACGATAGCCACCAAGTTAAAACCATATCAGCTATGCTTAAGTAAAACTATACAATGCGTAAATCAAACAAAGTATCAAGTTAGCACAAAGTTACGACTGATCGGTTCATAAGGTATTCCAGTTCATGAGGATTTTGTTGCTAAATTTATGTTTATCTTTGTAAAGCTACACATGCATTCTGATACTGATGGAAATAGTCTTTAAAAGGACCTACGGAGAGCTTGAAATTTATTAAAGGAGTCAAGACAATTAGAAATAGTTTCTAATTGGATTTGAAAATTGTTTTAAAACCAAATTAAATTTCTATTTGGAATAAGAATTTAATATGTTTAGGAATCATAAGTTTAATCTAATTTAATTTTTCTGGGGAGCTGGAAATATTATCTTATATTACAATGATCAATAATTATAATCAAACAAAGTTTGATATTTTATGCATATAATTTGATTATGAGTGCATAAGTTGCATAGTTTATTTATATGTTTGATATGTATACTAGATGCATGATAAATTGTGTGTTTTATATGTATGATATTTTACATGCAATTTTGTATTTGATGAGACAAATGAAATTAAATCTCTCATTAAAATATTTAAGTACATATTGAGAAAATGATTGTTGCTTTTCATTGTTATAAGAATAAACCATAGTTCTGTTTATTGTTAAGCCTATTGAGCAAACATAAGGCCGCTTTAACTGGAATTTGTTTAGTCTTATGAGAGTGGGTTATACTTAACTAAATTTGTGTAATTTGGATGGCCACACTCATGATCATATGAATTTAGAGGCAGGGTTAGGAATAACATATAACATATATTTTGGGAAGAGTTATTACCTAACGGATCTAAGAGTCGCATAAGATGTGACTGAAAAAGTTATGATGAACCTAATTTAATTTTAGTTGGTTTGTTAAGCAAACTTAAGATCAACTATATGTGAATGGGATACTATATCACTAGAAAGATTAGAGTGATCTTTTCAAATAGTAGCGAGGGCTATTACTTCAAATAAAATGGTGGGAGAAACTAAATACATAATTAAAGTTCTAATCTCATTTGGTAGTCATGGCATATAATTAATTACTTTCTTTTCTTACATTTATATTCTATTCTAAGTGGAATTTACCCTGTTTAGTATAGTTGATACTAAGTTAGTGAACCAAATTTCTTAGACATAGGTTATGTTTGAGAAGAGTTCTCAAAGTTAGAAAAGAAAAATTGTATGCCCATTATGTAATTTTGCTATAATCCCTGTTGAAGATTCGATGACAAAATGTTAGAGATGTGTCAAAATCATATAGATGATAAAATGTATTGACATTTTAAGTTGACTAATGTCTTATAAACTTTGATGACAACATGTTAGATGTACGTCAATACCATGATAGCAATATGTAAGAGGTTGTATTAAGTAGAGCTAAAAGGTATAATACCTTGTTGGAATTGTTCCACTTAAGTTAGCCTACTAAAAGGCTTTGCTATAGTATGATAATAGTTCTCATAAGAATAATATGATTTCATGACTTTTCTTGCTTATACAAGAATTGATAGAGATCATATGTATTTCTAGTTCATGCTTATGAGTATTTGATACTTAATTTAGATTCAATATTATTATAATATTCAATGCATGAAATGAAATAGATTGTTAAGTATTTGATACTTTGTTAGATTCAATATTATTATACTATTCAATGCATAATATGAAATAGATTGTTAAGTAAAAGTAGTTGATTTAATATTATATAAATAGTTTGTATGTGTTGGATCAAAGTAAACTTATGCTTAACATAAGGGGTAAGAATAACAACCTTGATAACTGAGAATATCCTTTTATACCATATTGGTTAAATCAACATGATAAGAATTATAAATATATATATAAAGATATATGTATCCTTTTAATTATGAATCATGTGAAACTTGTTAAGTTAAAGAATAAATATATCAATTTTTGGTGAAAGAATGAGGATGGTATTGAATTGTCAAATTTATACATATGATGTATTGGATGGAATAACAATTCATAAAAGGATGATACTTTAGTTTCATTAGAATAATAATGAATTTATATGATATACTCATATGTATTATATGAAATAATGATTTACAACTTTGAAAATTTCAAGTAGCTTAAATCTTAGTAAAAATTAAGCATTGAGAACTTTAAAACACTTCAATAAGATTGATTTGGTGAATTTTACATTTTTGGTTATATATGATGAATAAAATTCTCTAGTGAATACCTTCATAATAAAATTCCATAATAGTATGGATTTATGTAAGGAGCAAAATACAATATGAGATATTGTATGATGCAATGTTATTTCTTCTATAGCCATGCCTAATACAATAACTTATCTTCAATAGTTCCAAATTAGCAAGATTTCATATCAGATATGAAACACTAAGTCTTTAAAACAATCAAAGTTAATGATTTAAGGATGAGATGTTTGGTTGAAGCATACATTATTCATTAAGTTTAGAACTAAATTAAGTAATAAAAAGTTATGAGATATCCAAACGGTTGGATATAATTTTGTAAACCGTATGAAAAAATTGTTTGGTTCAATGTATACTTATAGAAGAATGGTTCTCAAGATAAGTAGTGTGAGTAAGATGAAAATTTAAAAGTTCAAATCTCATCACAACACATCTAATTTGATATATTTGGTTTACAGTTAAAAAGATAGAAGACATTGAAAGATTCACTTTCATGATGAATTCAAAGAGTTTGTTTCGGAGATGAATGTGAATTTATCCTGTCTATATAAAGGTACGTGGGAGTATAGTTGTCCTCTTCAATGGGAGTCAGTAGAGACATATTGCTTATAGAGAACAATAATTCTAATGTTCAATTACTGAAAATATAATTATCCAAGAACAACTATTGTTGGATATGAAGAGGTAATAAATTAATTCTAGGAATTAGATCTATAGAGATAGATTGGAAATTGTTAATCTATTCTAAGTCCAAGTACATAGATATTGTACTAAAAATGTTTAGTATTTGATTTATCAGATACTTGTGAAGTATTTAAGTCATCCATTATTCTCTGTATTAATTGATATTTAAGTTCGAAGAGATAAGGATATTTACTACAGAAGTAAATCCTAATTAAGGTTTATTTTAGTTAGAACGATATCATTTAAGATTGGAAAGGTTCCAATGTAGCAATGGATGCTAATTAGGCCATAATACATTTTTTATTTAGTGAAAATGATTAATTGGATCAATAAGTTCTTTTATGAACTTTATATAGTTCATTGCATTGTTCAAGATGGTAATATACTGTGGAATATTAGAGTCATTAGGCATGCAAAAGGAGCAAAAGGTCTCATCAAATATTTAAGGATGTATTTAGGCAAAATTTTCTTAATTATAATGATAATTAAGATCAAAGTTGTAAGAATTAAGCAAATACTCTTTACAGAGAATCTTGTAGAATTCTTTTATTAAGCTAATGTCCCAGCAGTAGCTTAATCATCATATGGTGATATGGTATATAATACTGAAAAAATTGGCTTCGTGCAAGTGAGAGATGTTTGGTTTATGCCTACAGCCAATCGGCTAGATGTAATTAGTGACAAAATAATTAAAGGAATTCTTTATCTTGTACATATTTAGATGTATATGATAAAGTTCATGTGATAATTATACATTGCAAATGAAATTCGTATGAGATTATAGTTATGAGATTCATATTGCATCTATGTATTAATTTTAAATTGTTCATATTCATTGTTCTATTAAGACTGGACATTAATACAATGTAAAAAGACTAGCGCACATTTTGTTTTTCCTTATGAAGGAAGTAGTCATGTTTTTCCTTATGAAGGAAGTAGTCAATCTCATTGACTAAAGTATAGAGATACTTAAACAACCGTGTGGGTATTTGCTAGAGAACCAAGTTCACTGAACTGACCCTTTATGAGAAACCCATTCGACAAATGACTTGTATGTCTATAAAAATTCTTATTGTGATGATTGTATAAGTAATCCTTTGACTTGAGGTCACCAAAGTTATCTTGTATAGGGATTGCTATGTCTTGATACTACTTATCACCTATTTTAATCATAGGTAGTTTAGTCGGTAGACATTGGACACAAAATGAACTATATAGATATAGTTGTGTGATTTATATAGGATTCATCACCCTAAGGTAATTAGGAAGAATATTCTATTGTTCTTGATTAGTATTGATTTGGAAAATCCTTGCCCAAGGTGTAATGATGTTTTATAAATAGTTTATAAATGTTACTAATTGAATCAATAGTTAATGGTGAAGAACTAGTATAATTAGAATCAAAATAGAGTAGACATTAATTTCATGCTTTATATCTAATTGAAATATTGTATGACGAAATGATTGAATTATATGAAAAAATCATGTATGGAAACGTTAGCAAAAATCACTTTGATATTCCTAAATACTTAGATAGTTATAATGTGTTGCTAAAGGCAATCTTAATCTATGGATATAAATTGTTTAATTAGAGAATTAAAGGTACATTAAAATATATTAAGGAACCTAATAGGTCTCACATAATGAACTAATTGAAGAGAGCACATATATTTTAATCAAGTTGGACTTGATTATAAAGTTTGAAAACTTTATAATTAATATGAGATATGTAATAAATAAGATCAATATGAGATATTGGATCTTAATTAAGCATAATTGGCTTTAATTAGAATTATTTGTAATTCTAATTAAATTTTAATTGAAATTAGAATTTAATTTTAATTAAATTACTAAAATGTCAAAATTTTATTATAAATAGGCTCAAGCTTTAATGGAACTAACACTTCTTGCTTAACCCTCTTTGTAAGAGTTACAGAGTGCTTCCATCCTATTCTATGGATACCGTTAGACATTGAACATTTGCATGACTAATATGGTTAAAAAGATCTAGTTTTAGAAACTGTTTAACTTATATGACAAGAAAAGGATCAAGCTTCGAAATAAGATATGAGTTTAAGATATACATTTTATTATGATTTATGTGTTAATCATTTCATATAATTAAATTGATATTGGTTTTTGAGAAATCAAACTATTAAAAAGTTTCGTAATTATTCCACTATTTTCGGGATCAATTCCTATCCTAATTTTCTAGCACCACTAACATATATAGGCTATTGGTATAGTAGACCCACCAAGAAATTTAAAAAAGTAAATTAACACTTTAATTAATATATAATTTATTTTTTAAATATGTGGGTGAGACCAATATGGCATAATAAGGCATAAACGTGATAGTGAGGTCCCTTAATAAACTTTTTAAAATATAAAATTGTCGTGTCAATGATTGTTGGGGTGGGATGCGCGTCCAGATGTCACGCAGGACGTCGGACCCGCGACTCACCAGGGAGGAGTTCCAACAATGATGACATGATGCTTAACTGAAAAAAGTTTAACTCTGTTTCATCCATTAAGAGTCTATTCTGAATCTTTAAAATGTTAAGGTTGAATTAGAATACTCTGACACATTAGGGTTCAACTTATATTCTGATGAAAACCTTAAGGTATAAATTACATTTTTAACCTTATTAGAGAATAAGTTCACTAAACTAACCTAATTATGAGGATTACTTGTTTTGATGCTACTGATGACATATTCTATTTAGGTTAGTTTAGTCAATAGTTCTTGGACATAGTATGAAATATAGAAGATAGTTAAGTAAGTTAATAAAAGATTTGTCTCTCTAAAATAAATAAGACAATGTTACGTTTTTTATTAGTAGTAATTTAAAAAAATTCTCTAATCATAGTGAATTGAAAGTTGAAAAGGTATTTTTCAAATATCAATTACTAACTAGTAAAAATGAATATGATTATATTTAGATATAATAGATGCTAATTCCACATTATATATCTAATTGAAACATTGGTTGACAAAAGGATTAAGTTATACATCATAACCATGCATAGTTAAAGTTCAGTTAAAAAGAGGAAAAGTCAAATTAAATTAAGTTGGCTTTAGTTATGAAAACTTTAGGATTTGAATATAAGATATTTGATTTTATTAAAATTACAATTATAATTAGAGTTAGATTTTAATTATTATTAGAAGTTTTATTTTAATAAGAAATGAAAAATTAGTGTCTTTTTTTATAAATAAGAGAAAGAACAAGGGAGCTAGCACTCCTATATTTTCCTCTCAAATTGTTTGAGTTCTTTTTCTCTGCTCTATAAATATTGTTCAGGCTAAACATATAGCAACTTATAGTTAACAACATAAAAAGAAAATTTTGTAAAAATTCGAATCAGGTATGATTCAACTCTTTTATTTATGACTCATATTTTTCAAGCTATTTGATTAAAAAGATCCCATCAAGAAATTGTAAAAATTATTTTTCTGTGGTGCTAGCAATTCAATAACAAATAGTTTCTTAATTATGTTATCCAAGTCACATTTAATTATTTAACTTGATTAAAGTTGCTTGATTATTATTAATTTGATAATTTTAAGGCTTAAAACTTGTTTTATGGATTTACCTAATATTGATTAGGGAATGATTAATTAGGGCTTTATTTTAATTTTTGGAAATTAAAAAATCATTTGTATGCCTTCTTTTGTTTGAATGTTTTGGAAAAATTGTGCTTATTTGTTGCTTTTGGAAAAACACACATGCCTCCCTTTTGTTTTTATGTTTATGAAGTTAGTTATCCCTTTAGAAAATCTATCGCATGCCCCTCCTTTTTATATTGTTTCTAAAATCAAAATTGCCTAGTCTTCCTTTGTTACTTGAAAATATGATAAATGCATGCCCCTAACATTGAGTCTATGGAAAAAAAATATTGAAGTTTTTGAAAATCAAATTGAATGATTATTCTAGTGAGTTTTAAATTTCTAGATGATGTGATTTTGGTAGGGCGATTTGTTTAATGTAATCTTGGTAGTTAAGCCTTGTCTGATTACTGCTAAAGGCAGTTCTTCCACTAGCAATAATAATCTCCATTGGTGAGACACCTTGCTAATAGTGATAGTCACTATTGGTAAAGATGAGAAATTGCATAAGGTTAAGCTAATGGCAATAGAACTTTCCAGCATGATACTGGAGCTGTTGTTAATGGCAGTGAGAAGGAAGAAGCAAATGAAGGCAATAAGAGGAAAAACAAAAGGGTAGTAGTACGGAAGAGGAGAAATCCTAATAATGGAGAAAATGATAAGGCATATATGAGACACCTAGACCATAAGGGATAGATGCTTGACACATCTAGCACATACACTATTCCCCTTTTCTATTTTATTTTTATGTATTTAAACCTTTTAATTTTGATTAAATAAGTTTACATTCCTAATAAATCTATAAAAGTATTTTCTAGTTATCTAAAAGTTACTTTTAAAAGGGATAATTTTTATTAGAAATATTTTAGAATTTAGTTCATTTTTTAAGAGTTGAATTATTAAATTAAACTAGTAATCAAATCAATAATTATAATCAAGCATAGTTTTAAAGAGTTTTATTTAATAATTTGATTATGTTAGATATAATTAGTATAATGAGATATATATTAATTTTAGTGAGATTTTAATTTTAAAAATTTAAATCTCTCAATTAAATATTAATTATACATTAAAAATATGGTAATTGACCTCTATCATTTAAAAATAAAACTAAAGTTTAGTTTTTTAAAGTCTTATTGAGCAAACTCAAAGTTCCTTTAACCTGAATATATTTTATCTTAAATTAATAGGTATTGATTAACTAAACTTGTTTGATTTAGATGAGCACACTCATAATCATATGAGTTTAAAGACAATGAATAATATATAGATATATTTGGAAAAGAGTTGTCACCTAACAGATGTGGGAGTCATATAAGATATGATTGATAAAATTGTTATCTACCTAATTTAAATTTAGTTAGTTTGAGCTTAAGATCAACTTAGCATGATAAACCTAATTTCTTTGACTAGTTTCATAACTTGAGAATTGGTCTCAAGCAAGAAAAGAAATTGTATATTCTTAACACTCCAATTCCACCGAATCCCAATTCAGATGCAACTAATAACGTCTAAAAGAGATATTAATGTCAGACTAATGATTTTGAATAAGCCAAATATGTAATATTGGCTAGCATATTTTCTAAGCTTAAGAAGAAGCATGAAAATATGGATACTCTTACTATAATTATACATCTTAAACAGTTATTTGCTGTAGATAATAACATAGAGAGTTATGAGACTTATAGAACATTATACCAATGCAAGATGGCAGAAGGATCTTCAATTGAGTTGTGTGTACTAAAGATAGTTAGTTATATTGAAAAATTAGACTAAGTAGGTATTATTATAGATCGTGAGTTAAGCATTGATTTGGTATTTCAGACTCTTACTTCAAACTTTACACACTTTATTATAAACTTCCATATAAGTGAAAAGGGTGTGTCATTACTTAAACTACTTAATATGCTCAATACTAAAGAAGGATCCCTTAAGAAGGAACCCATTTATGTTCTTATTGAGGATTCGTCCAAAAGTAATGGAAAATGGCTCTAATAAGAATAAGAAAAAGAAATAGAAGGCTTTTGCTAAAGTGGCAAAGTGAAAAGGTGGTGTCAAGAAGAAGAAAAATGATGATGGAATATACTTATATTTTGGGGGTTGATGGACATTAGAAGATGAATTATAATTCTTGTCTTACTAGCCTGAAAAAGAAGAAGGTTAAGGAAGTTTCATCTTTAGGAACATCTATAATTGAGATTAAAATTTCTATTTCTATTTAACATTCTTAGGTATTAGATACTGGATGTGGTTCTCATATTTGTAACAATATAAAGATGTTAATAAAGAGAAAATCCAAAGTAAGCCTACGAGTTAGCCAAGGAGCAGGGTTATTGTATTAGCTATAGGAACTTGTAGTTTTGCTTTACCCTCTAGCCTTGTACTAGAACTAGAAAATTCACTATATCCCAATCAATACTAGAAATATTATTTCCATTTCTTATTTAAATTTTAATGGATAAATTTTTATCATTAAGAATATTTTTTTCTTTTTATAAAGATGATGTTTGTTATAGTTCTGGATTCCTTATCAATAATTTGTGTGAATAAGATCTTAAGAGCTTACTATCAATAGTTAAAAGATAAAGTTAAGAAATCAAAATCAAACTTATTTATGGAATTGTGGGTTAGGTCATATCAGTTAAATTAGAATCATAAATTTACATGAAGAAAGATATTTAGACCATTTTGATTATGAATTATATGAATCTAATCTTGCTTATTAAGAAAGATTACCAAACTACTCTTTATAAGCAATGAAGAGCATGCAAGTATGTTACTAAGGCTTATATATTCAGATGTATATGGCCTAATGTCTACTCATACTAGAGATGGGTACTTATATTTTATTACCTTCATAGATGATCATTCCAAATATAATTATGTGTATTTAATGAAACAAAAGATTGAATCATTTAAAAAGTTCAAAGAATTTATACTTAAAGTTAAGAAATAAAATAGTAAGAATATTAAGAAACTTAAATCTGATCAAGGTGGTGAGTACTTAGTTAATAATTTCCTTCATTTTTAAAAAAAGAATGAGATTCTCTCACAATGGACTTAACTTTGAACTCTGCAACATAATGGAGTTTATAAGAGGACAAATCATCCTTTATTATATTTAGTACATTCTATGATGAGTTATGCAATTCTTCATATCTATTTTTAGGGATTTTCCCTTAAAATGCTGCTTATCTTCTGAATAGTGTTCCATCCAATTTGATTAATAATACACCATATGAAATGTAGACTAGTAATAGCTCAAAGTTATCACATCTAAAGATTAAGAGATGTGATGCTCATTTGAAGTGTGTAATATTTGATAAGACTCAAACTAAGTCAGATAAATATAAGTTTATGGGGTATCAAAAGAGAGTATCGGATACCAATTTACCGTCCTCTTAAGCAAAAAATTTTTATGTTAAGAGATATTATATTCTTATAAAGAGAATTTATCCTTAAGGAAATTAGTGGTAGTTAGTAAAGAAGTTCAAAAACAATAATTCACATTAAGATATAATAGGAACATCGAGTTGATACATATGATTTACAAAAAAAGGTTTAAAATTACATAATCTGTTATGCTCTAATAAGACATGGTGTCCCCATTAGATTAGATCCACACGTTAAAAAAGGGGAAAGACATGATATTGCTTATGGATGATGAACCTAATTTTTTAAGGAATCAATATCTAACATTGAATTTTTAAATTAACATAAAGCCATAAGACCTGAAATGAAATCTATATACATTAGCCAAATACAAATTTTGGTGGATGCTCCTAATAGTATTATACCTATTGGTTGCAAATGGGTTTTTTAAGAGAAAAACTAACATAGAGTAATGTACACATATAAAGTAACTCTAATGGCTAAATTTTACAAAAAAAATAAGGAGTTGATTTTGATGAAACCTTTCCACAAATAGCTATGCTTAAGTCCATTAGGAAAGTTAAAACAATAGTACATTATGAGAAAGAGTCTCTTACTTCTCACTACAAAAACTAGCCATGTTCCTTCTTCCCTTGTTCTTTGAACACCCTCACCCTCAAACTACTTCATTAATCTACTACCTCATTGTTACCTTAACCTTTAGTTTTGCATTCTCAGCATCTTTGATAGTTTGTGCATAACCTTGTTCTGTATTCTACCTAGCAACATTTCTTCTGCTAGGTTTCTCACAAACTTCATTGTAAAATAACCAACACTAGTTATCCTAAGGCCATAATTGACTTTCCACAAATACTACACTCTCCTACCCTGCAAACTTTCCTTGTTGAGCATTCCTTGGTTATGACAACCTAAAACCAAAAGCTGAACCTTTCCTAACTAATGATCCTGTTCTACCCTGGAATTTTTTTTCTTTAAAGTAAGCATGATTTAAAATAATTTTGGAGTTTTGATAGATTTAATTTTGGAACTATACTTATGTCAAGGTTAGTAGGAGTTGTTGAATTGGTAAGTGGAAATTAAAGTGTTAATATAATAAGGATGTTCAACGAAGTTTTTGGGAGATCACTTTAGCATAGAAGAACATAAGCTTATAATTAAGGGTAAGATATACTTTTTGGGCTCATTAAGGGTAGGAATGGTAAAGGAATGTGTTGTTTTGCTTATAAAGAGGAGAAAAAATGTAAATTGAAGAGAGAGAGGAGTGAGAAAATGAAATTAAGAGAGAGAGGAGAATGGTTTCAGTGAAAGAAGGAAGGAAGAGAAATCAAACTTGTTAAGGTAGGTTAACCATCTTTCCTTCTTGCTTTATTGAAGGAATGAGTGGCATTGTGGAAGAAGGAGTTAGAAAGGAAAAGAGTTAGTATAGAAAATGGAAAAGTTGATGTGGGAAGAAGATGGAGTAAGAGAATCCAATTGATTTTTAGGGTTCCTAAACTAGGTATGGGTTTTCTAACCTAAATGGGTTTAGGTAGGTTAGATTTGAGTTCATTTTGTGTTTGGTTGAAATTTTTGTAATTTTTTAAGTTTTTGAGTTTTATTGGAATGTTAGTTTTGAGTGGAACCTTAGTTATTGTAGGGAATCATGGAAATCCTAACCAAGAGCAAGGGGAAAGGCAAGCTTGACTTGGTTTTTGCGAGCTATTTAGATGGGTAATGCGTTTATAGTTATTGTGTGATTGAGAAAATTCTTGCCTATGTGTAGATATGTGTTAGATTGTTTAAATTTTGAATTGTTGAAAATACATGATATGTTTTATAAAATTAAATTGTGATTTTGATCAATGTTATGCCCTTGAATTGTATCATGGCATTTTGATTTTGAATGGAAAGAAGAAAGAGCATGAAAAATATGCAAGTATAAAGGCATTTTGGTAAAATGATTCTGAGCATGATTATGTGCTTCTATTTGGGCGAGAGTAGAACCATTTTATTCGTCATGTGCACATTGACAAGAGCTTTCTCCCGGCTGCCCGCTTGTGGCATATGAGCTTCGAAAAATAGACTCATTCTGTTCATGGGGTAAACTTCAGTTTTCTCATTCTGTTTTATGGAACCCTCGAGCCGTTTGTGGTGCATTGCATTTTAAATTGTCAAGTACGAAGCATATTGAGTGTTATGTGTTAGGAGCTAAATTTGATAAATGTTTATATTGCTTAAATCAAGTATAAATGCTAGACTT
>JAOSBK010000206.1:21089120-21109750 GCA_027568895.1 Erythroxylum shatona | reverse complement strand
CTTCCATAGTGTGTTGAAGGCTGTAATCAAGCTTCAACATCTGTTGTATGTCAAGCCCATACCAATTCCTGAGGATTTCACAGACAATAAATGGAAATGGTTTAAGGTTAGTAAATTTATTTAGCGACAATACATTGTCTAATTTAACTTTATTAAATTAGTTAACGAGAACTATTTTCTGTTGGAATTTTAAACAAAGGGTTGCCTTGGTGCTCTAGATGGGAACTATTTAGACATAATAGTTCCTAACGCAGACAAGCCCAGATACTGAGGTAGGAAAGGGAGAACATGCACCAATGTTTTAGGAGTGTGTGATAAGAACTTAAACTTTGTTTATGTTCTTGCTGGATGGGAGGGTTCAGCAGTGGATTCAAGGGTTCTGCATGATGCTGTTAGTAGGCCTAATGGACTTCAAGTTTCGAGGGGTATGTAATCCAGAATTGTTAGAAATTTGCAATTTGTTTTTTAAGGTATGATTATAGATACAATAGTAATAGTGTTATTTTCTTATAGGAAATTACTATTTAGTAGATGCTGGCTATACGAATGGTCCTGGTTTTCTTGCATCTTTTAGAGGCACAAGATATCATATTCAAGAGTGGGCAAGAGATAGCAGGGCACCTAGGAATGCAGAAGAGCTCTTTAATAAGAGACACTCAACTGCCAGAAATGTAATTGAACGTGCATTTAGTTTACTGAAAAAAAGATGGAAAATCCTAAGAAATCCATCTTTCTATCCAATAGCGGCTCATGTCCACATCATTCTTGCATGCTGCCTTCTGCACAATTTTATTCAGTTGCATATGAGTAATGATCCAGCAGAGCTTACTCCTCTTGAATCTGAGGATATGCCAATTGGGAAAGACACACCGTTACCTGAATTTGTTAATCGTGTTGAGACAAGTAACGAATGGAGCCAATGGAGAGAGGATTTAGCTAACAACATGTTTGATGAATGGAGAAGAAACCATTAAATTGTGAATTGTAATTGACTTAATAACATTTTGTATTGAATTGAGGCATTGCTTAAATTTCTCTTTATATTGTTGACTCTCATTGTTACTGAATTTGAGCACACACCATGAAATTGTTGTTCATTTGTTTTATTTGTACTTAATCACATGTTTCATTTGAAGACTTAATTACATGTTTCGTTTAATTCAATATTGTCTTCTTTATTTCCAAACAAGTTTTAAATAACATGTTAATTAATCATTGATGGAAATGGTTTGGAATGGTTTGGGGTATGACAGTACATGGTTTAGGTGCAATGTCATGGGTTTAGACAGATGACGAAACAGACGCATTTGTTACCTTTTTGGAGGAGGCAATAGGTGCTAGACATAGAACCAATAATGTCCAATTTAAGCCTAGGACTTTCCAATTACTAGCTAGACTGATGGTTGATGAGAAGTTTTCTGGGTGTGGAATTGAGAAGAGGCATATACAAAATAAACACAAGAGGCTTAAGGAAAAATATCAGACAGCCTATGACATGTTGCAATGCAGTGGTTTTGGGTGGAATGAAAGCAAGCAATGCGTGGAGGTAGATAGCAAGCAAGTGCTGGACGAATGGATGAGGGTAGGTTGTTTATACACGCGTCCTAATAATAGTTATTGTTTATCATGCTAACAACATGTTTTAATTTTTTCCAGAAACACCCTAATAGGTACTATACTCATGGAAAGTCGTTCCCAATCTACCCTAGACTTGAGTATGTGTTTGGGAAAGATAGAGCCACAGGTGCAGCAGCTCAAGACGCTGGGGATGTTGTTGCTCAGTTTGAGGCTGCTGAAAATGAAGTTGATGCACCAGCAACTTCACCACCCCATGCTGCCCCATTGTCTGAACCAGACCCAGCGGACACTCCCGTTGCAACTGCTTCCGTCCATGCTACTGGTTCGGTCGCCTCTTCTTCCAACACAGACGGGAACCAACAAAGTAAAGGGAAATGGAAGATGAGGGACGGTGAAGTGTTAGAAAGCTTTGTAGCCACATTTGCCCGTGCAGCTGACTGCAGTATTAGGAGTGCACAAATCATTGCAGATGCTATTGGAGGGGGGGGGGGGCGTCAAATTCCCCAGCTAGGTGACGGGCTTGGGAGTTTGGGTTTCTCCACCGAAGATGTTAAGGCTGCAAGGATCTTCTTAAAGAATCCTTATGCTGCCAATCTTTTCTGGGGTTTAAATGGAGCTCAAAAACAGGCTTATGTGCGGAGCCTTTTAGATGATGAACTCTGACTTTATGTTTGGTGCCTTAGTATGTATGTTAATCTCAACGATTATATGGGCATCTATGATGGTAACCATACTAATACTTAACTTATTTGTGCTCCTGCTATGTGATGTTGACTGATGATATGATATACTGTTCAGTGTGTTTGTCCACATGTTTATTAATGATGAATGGTTGGTTTATTAAATATTTAATGTTTTCATTTTCTGTAATTCAGATATGATTTATTTACAGGTAGATCACTATGGGAAGATACAACTTCTATGTTGTATTCATTGGACGTCAAGTAGAAATTTTCACAAATTGGGATGAAGTGAAATTGGTAACTGAGGGCTTTCCAAATGCTAGATTCAAGTGATTTCGGGCCTTGGTTGAAGCAGAAAGTGCTTTTGCCATAGATCAAAATAGGCGCAGTCGGCCAAATAAAAAAATTGTTCCTACCTCCACTGAACCCTCAGCAATACCGCATCAAATTTCACTGCTAACAATTGAAGAATCAAATGAAGTTGCAACTTTAAAGAAAAAATGGCATAGAGTCAAAGATTTTTACTAATTGCCATTGGAGTCATTTTGAGAATTATTATTAAGGATATTCTTAATAAAATTTAAGGCTTCAATGTAATTAAATCCATGAATGCTTAGATGTTTGATTAAATTATTATGTTTACAATTTCTTGGTTGTCGGACTTATTTCAACCTATCATGTAATTAATTCTATGAATGCTTAGATGTTTAATTAAATTATTTTGTCCTCCATAATGATAATACTAATACTACTACTACTACTACTACTACTACTAATAATAATAATAATAATAATAATAATAATAATAATAATAATAATAATAATAAAAGAAATAAATAAATAAATATAGTATATTTTAATCATCAACATTTAAACCGAAATTAGATAATTCAATGTATTTTTTGGTGGGTGTTAAATATATTATAATGAATTAATATTTATCAATAATAATTAAATTATTATTTAATCAATAATCAATGATTAAACAACAAAAAATAAAAGTTAAATATATAGGGATTATTTAATCAATAATCAATGATTATAATTATCAACATTTAAACTGGAAAATTTAGATAATTAATTTTTTGGTGGGTGTTAAATATATTATAATTAATTAATATTTATCAATAACAATTTAATAATTATTATTTAATCAGTAATCAATGATTAAACGAAAAAAATATAGGGAATGATTAAGAAAAACCTAAATATATAGGGGGAATACATCACGCGCGTGACTATAAGTCACAGACGTGACACTCATGCAACAGTTAGGAAAGGCAACGTAGAAAAAAAATAACTGTTAGATTAAATGGACGAACGGGATGGACGAAAGTCACAGGCATGACTAACTCATACAATAGTCAAGAAACGTAGTGTATAGGAAAAAAATAACCGTTAGATTAGACCGACGAGCAGGATGGATTTTATGTCGGTCCATCCCGTTCATCCTTAATATATACTAGGAGATACATATTGCGCAAATGCGCAATAATATAATGCCCACTTAATTTAATTGTAACGTTATTTACGGTAACATGTTATATTATTATATAATTTTAATGTATAAATAAGCGCTGGATAATATAAAAATTATTAATAAATTTATAACGATTTAAGTTTTGGAATGTATATTTTATAATACGTATTTCCAATATGACTTTGTGACTTTGTGTCGTCGACATAAACTTAATAATTGATTTATAAATAAAGTATACTTTAATAAAGTAGTTAAGTTATTATATTCTAATAATAATTAATAATATCAAAATTAAGGATTTTAATATAATTTATAAATTTTTTGATAAGATTATTAATATTAAAATTTTGAAATATATAATAAGAAAAGAAATATGATGGAATAAAAAGTATATAAATTTTAAATTTTAAAATGAGGTGGAAAAATTAGTGAGTAAAAGTTTGGAATGGAAAAAAACGAAATGAAGTATGATAATTTATTCTATACAATTATTAAAAATGAAATAAATATTGTATTTAGTAAATAATTACTCAAAGTCTATGCCAAGCAAGTATAAATTAATATTTAATATAACATAATTATTCCTAATAAATATGAATTAATAGATTTAGTATTAAAGTATAATAATTAGTGAAAAATATAACATATAACATAATTTATTTATAAATTTGTTTATTCAGTTATAAATAATAATTAATATATAATTAATTAATTGGTGTTTGAAAATATAATTAATCAAAGTCTATGCCAAGCAGTTAATAATAATTAAAATATAACATATAAAATGGTTTATTTATAAATTAGTTTATTAAGTTATTATAACAAATTTTATTTATAAATTAGTTTATTTAGTTATAATTAATATTTAATATAATGTAATTAATGCTAATAAATATATAATTAATTAATGGATTTATTATTAAATTATAATTTATTTATCAATTAATTATTATTCATTAATTTGTTGTTTATCCAGTTATAATTAATAATAATTAATATATAATTAATTAATTTATGTATTAAATAATTGTTGAAACTCTATGTCAAACAATTAAAATATAACACATAACATAATTAATTTATAAAATAGTTTATTTAGTTATAATTAATAATTAATATATAATTAATTAATTGATGTTTGATAATATAATTAATTTATTAATCAGTACATATTAATATTTAGTATATGTGATGGTCGTGACCTTGCCTTATTAATTGTTATATACAAAATGATTATTTATATTTACAAGTTACATATTTTAAATTATTACTCAAACTCTATTTCAAACAAAATCAAATCACACCTCACGTGGAAGGCTGTGACTTCATGAGTCATAACCGTGCATGATATTTTTCACTACAAGAAAATTGTGTAATAGCGACGGAAATATATCGACAGAATATTTTCGTATGTAAATTGCGACGGAAATTTCGATACCTTCGGTATATTACACGAAACTTGCGAAGGAAAATATTTCCATTACCAAATTTGGAGGGAAATATTCGCAGAAAATTGTTGCGACAGAAATATACCGATACATGGAATTTCGTCTGTAAATTGGGACGGAATATATTTTCAGTAGGTAAAATAGCCAGGCTCGCCAGGGCAAGCATTCGCCCTCACGAGCCTGGCCACAAATGGCCAGGCTCGCGATCGCATGGCCTATTTGAATTTATGTACACTTTAATGTGTTTATTATCAAATTTAAATCAATTTAAATTCTTTTAATTATATATCATCATTTAATTTTCTGATTACACAAATTTTATATATATACAAATTAATTTTGTATCTACAGATTGGTGAAAACTCTTGCATATTACTAGACTAGTTAACAAATGTCTTCAAACTTATTACCGACGGAATCCCACAGACCATCGGTGAAATCAAAATAAATTTACCGACGGAAACTATTATACCGTCGGTGAAAACAAAATGATTTTACCGACGAAAACTGTTATACCGTCGGTATAACAGACGATTTACTGACGGTTAACGGCATTCTTTACCGTCGGTATATTTCACTGACGGACTGTATACTGTCGGTGACGTTATGTAAGTCGTTGTAATTCACCGACGGAAATTTTTAAAATTTCCGTTACAAACTATACCGATGGAAAATAAGCCGTCGAAAAATTTACTTTGTTGCGTCGTTAATACACCGACGGTTACGTCTGCCGTTATGTATTACCGACGGCCGTTTTAACGACGGCATTGGGCGACAAAAAATTCCATCGTAACTTTTTGTACCCGACGGAACTATCGCATTTGCCGACGGAATATTCCGTTGACAAACGACCTATTTCTTGTAGTGACTGTTCCTCTTAATTGTTTGAATTTATTTTTTTTTTTGTTATGAAGATGTCATTAGAAACTAGAGACGTGAACAACTTATATTTAACAACTCGAAAAGAAAATCTTGTAAGAATTTTAATCAATTACAATTTAATTATTTTACTTATAATGTACATTTTTAAGTTATTTAATTAAAGATATTCAATCTAATTTTTCGTTGAGCTTCTGAGCTTATCATAGTTAGTTTCCCAACTCAATCCTCCCTTCCCCACACTAGACAATGTGATTAAATCACTGTTAATTTCCAATACAAATCCGCCCTTCCCCACAATCGCATGTGTAAAGATTTCCAAGTTATGGTGGGGGGTAAGTTAGTTGTCAGGCGCCATTAATTTTGGTAAATTTGGTAGATGATTACATGCAGGCCTTCTCCACTCCCTGTCCCCGAAGGGAAGCCTCAAAGTAACTAAATTGACAGACCAAGAAGTCCCTGGTTCTGGTCCACTGATATATAGTGAGAACGGAATATAAGATGATGTGCTTGTAGAGGGTTTCCCATGACAATGTTTTGGAAATACCACCCACACGCAATTCGTTCTCAGCTTTATTGAACATTCTGCGAGTAAATTAGTCTGTTCAGAGCATAAGCACATTCAACTTTAATTTCACAGCATTCCATAATTCTCTTGCTGCAATTAATCCTGTTGGTTTTATATTGTAATGACACATTTTGCTGAGTTTTCTGGGATTCTCAAAGCCCCTTTCAAGACAGGACAGGATTGAAAAAGAAAAAAGAAAAAGAGAATAGCAACTTCAATAATTAATCTAAGACGACTTTCTTAGCGTGAACTGTTTTTGGTGTGGTTAAAGAAGGACAAGGACATATGACCATAATTTATTAATGTGATTCCTTACATGTAGCATGTATTGGTTTTCAATATATAGCTTCGAGTGTTTTCATCATCAGATGCTCCTTGAAATGAGGCCACTACGACAAGGACACGTATTCCCACTCGTGCACATGCTAGATCAGTAGCCATTGGTCAAGGGCCCATCCCATCTCACAGTAAGAAGTCAACAAAAGTATGTCCACTTATTCAATAAAGATTTGGGGGAAGAGCCTAATGAAGATCGATTTTATTAAAATATCAAGGGAAACATATATCCACACTAACGACTGCCAACCTCGGTTTCCTCAAAAATGCAATCTAAAAAAATAATATTCAAAAAATTAGAAATAAGGAGCTTTATTGGATGCCAGTGCATCAATGCAAATTACCTTAATCTCCCCAATCTGGCACCTGTACCTAGTTAAAATCCAATTACTTTCAACTTCGGGCACCCCATCTAAGTCTTGTCTTGTATAAAGCTCCATACCCCTTACTTTCTTCACCACCAAACTGTCCTAATTATCTCTCTCTGCTTCTTTCTGTGAACAGGATGGTGCGTAAAGCAACCAGCTCTAACTGATCAAGAGAAGGTTAATTAGCTATGACGCAAGAGGGTTCATGCTTTTGCAATCGGCACGTTCGCAATCCGTGCAGATCCTTCCGACGTAGGTGCAGCCGGCTAGTGAAGGAGCAAAGGGCAAGGTTCTACATTCTTCGACGATGTATCATTATGCTAGTGTGCTGGCATGAGTGTAATGACCCTTAATATGCAAAACCCTGTAAACAAAATTTTGTGGCATGTGTCGCGCCTCTGTGTGCTCATATTAGTTAGATAAAATTACGCATAGGAGATTTTCAGTATAACAGGAAGATTGTAGCTCATGTGGTGAAAGTTGAACAGCCTTGTTTTAAATGCTACACTTCTTTATAATCTGATAAGATTTTCTTCTTGAATGTACACACCTCAAGATCTTCTTCTATTGTGGCACTAACTTTGTGTTAGATGGAGAAATGTTCAGATTTTTATAGTTTGGCGTACAGATTTCATAAGTAAAGGAAGTTAATTATTAATAAATAGCATCTCAGGTAGTTGGCGTAGAGTTAATCTGGGTTCCTGATAATCAATTGCAGATAGGATCCACATACTTGTTAATGACCCTCTTTATCTTACTTCTCTTTTTCATTTTGTTTCCTACTCCATGGTATGACTTGGATAAACACCCATATCCACAGTTCAATCTCAGACAAAAAGCAACAAGCAATTTGATGGCCTTCAATTTTTATTTCCTAAATTCTCTTTTCATGGTGGAACCGTTAAGAGTAGTTTATGGAACAGTACATGTAGCATCTGTACACGATGGTGCTTTCTGCAACGTCTTTACGCAATTGATACGATCTTTTCTTAAACTTTGTCACAATCACGTGAAAATTAACATAGAAGATACACAATCTAAAGCACTTACTTGAAAATCTTTCCTTAAAGTGGAAATGACCATCATCACTCAGCTAGTGAGGTAGACTGCTGTAAATTAAGTGCTTGTTCTACGTTTTCGTCTCAGTGAGGGGGCATTGCAAACTAGGTAGATACATAGATAATAAATAGCTTTTGAAATTAATTATGAGATAAATTATCCTTTGACATGATTGCTGCACAATGAGCAAATCAAATTAATTTATATCAGTACCATTCATTTTGACTCTGGTAATATATATTTTATATAAATGGAAACATTAAATATTAAAAGAAAATTTTAATGGAAAATTTTCTACATAAATTGATGAAATTTTAACTTAATAAAAAGTCTTTTTATTTTTAAAAATTTCATAAAAAATGATAAAATTTTGTTTCATTCATTACATCGAAATATAGTTTAATTATTGTAAGCAAATATATTCATAGACAAGTTTTTAAATATATGTGCTTTAATAATAAAAAGAAAATAAAAAATCACTATAAAAAGAAAGTTTTAATAAGGGAAAATCATGTCATTATTAAAAAAATAGTCCTTTGTATCTTATAATTACCAAATTTTCTTATAATAATTTTATTGTTATTATATATTTTATTGATTTCGGTTAAAATTGAGTCTTTATTTATCACTAATTATTTAATGAATCGAGTTGAAGTAGAAAAAAGAACACAAGATTTAAGAAAATTTGGGGTGAAAAAATAGTAAAGAATAAGAGAATTAGGGAGAGAATGGTGAGGTAAGCCGACAGAGAGAATCTTTGTCACAGCGTCGTATCGTACGCACTTTCAACGTCTGCACCGCTTCTCACTCCCTTATCCCATCGCCTGAGGCCTGTGCAGTTAAGTGGGCCTTGAACCCCCTCGTGCGGATTCTCTCTCTTTTCACTTTTCAGTTTTACTTTTCTTTTCTCAACTGGCTCGGCTCAGGCTTTGGCTTTACTTACAGCTGAAATTGTTTCGTACCTGTGTTTTCTTTTTCTTTTAATTCACTTGCACAACACTACGAAACGTGACCCCAAATTTTCTGTACCCCTCTTCTGGTCCTACTCTGGCACTTCTTATCTGAGTCATTCATTCATGTGAAACTCACGTGAATGAATGGCTCAGATAAAAGGGGGCCAGAATAAGGTCAAGAGAAGGGGGACAAAGAACGCACCTCAAGGTCTCACTTGTTAGGAGTAGATAATATTATCTCTTTTTTCTTGGTAAGATATATCGTTCGTAGTTTCAATTAAAGACCGTAATTCGAATGAAATGGTGCATTTTAAGAACATCACTCATCAAAACAATTAATTCAATCAAATGTCAGAACTGTTTCAGATTTCACAGACGGCTAATTGATTTGTTGACTGGATGAATCAACGAATTCCCATGCGGGATACTGAAGTTGTAGTTACGACCAAATAATTACTCCTTTTCATGGATTGCTGCGTACAAATTATGGAGGACTCAAAATGAGCAGAGCTCGGAGGATGTCAGAGGGGACCATCAGAAGGTGTGTCGTGAGTTGGTCTAATCAAACAACTTCAAGTTTTCTACAGAAAAGGTCTGCATCGCCCATTTCTTAACTTTCTTTCCGTGGCTTTTTCTCTATTTCGTGTTTTTCGTTGTATCCTATTCCTATACAGTCTCTGGTCAGTTTCTGGTTTTAGGTGTATGATGGAAAAAACCTTTGAACCCTGATGCCTGAAAGGAATTCAATTTGGTTGGTGAAATACAGCTAGTCAGGTTTTTCTATTTAAACCGACTTACTCATCTTCCTTTTGAAAGCTAAAACCTGTAATCAGAAACCTGATCGGAGGACTAAAAGGAAAAAAATCTGTCAAAAGAAGATTATGTTTTGGCGTGCAAGATTATACTCGTATTAGTGTTGGAACATGAGATTAACGTTTTTTAATCCTAAAACTGGGTTCTAGGGCAAGTATGCCCACCTACAAGCGACCAAGTTTCCTGAGCATGTGATCTGATTGTACAAACGTTAGATCCCATGAGTTAGCAACAGGGTAGTTGAGAAATTAACCATCTTAGTATGCCCCCATTTTTCTGTAACCATTGGACCCATGCAATAAATCCTTGACATTACACAAAAAGGTTGCCCGTAAATGTACTGGAGAATCACGTTGACGGACTAAACCACCGGACCGGAATACCTAATTACCTTTCATGGCCTCTTGTTTCGAGGATTTCGACCGCATTTAA
The DNA here is from genome assembly GCA_027568895.1 of Erythroxylum shatona. NCBI lineage: Eukaryota > Viridiplantae > Streptophyta > Magnoliopsida > Malpighiales > Erythroxylaceae > Erythroxylum > Erythroxylum shatona. The sequence goes on along the minus strand of JAOSBK010000206.1, from coordinate 21,099,153 downwards.
CCAGAGAGCAATGTCACCTAACTACTAAACCAGCTAATTGCTACTTATGTACGCATTCCTTATGTTAACAAGTTTATCACAGTTGTTTTCTAGCAATTCGTCCAAATTTTGTTGAATCTTAATACTATATATGTACTACCCAAGTGTTATCTGTTAGACCCCCTATTATTCTAGAAGGGAGTAAGGTACTACTTTCTGTTATTAATCGGGTATTATGCGCACAGGGGAGGGGAGAGAATAGGTGAGTTGGTTGCATGGCTGACGTCAGAAGTCAGTCAGTATAAATAAGGTAATGATTGGGAGGAATAGGTAGGTAATTAGAAGGAATATACAGTGAGCCTTAGGTTGGAGAGAGCAGCACTCTTGAATTTGGCTGCATACTACTTGTAACTTGACAGAGATTGTCGTTACAAATTAATAATATTCAGTAAGAAATCTCTCAGTATTTGAGAGTTCTAACATTATCCTTTTCTTAACTTTACTTTTCCTTATAATCTTAAATGGAAGGATATATATAATCTTAATTGTGTTGTGTCTATTTGTTTGTAAAAATATCTAAGGTAACGTAAGAAAAAACTCAAAGAAAAAAAAACAAAAATAGCTGAAACTCAATAGTTTAGTTCAATTCAGTAATGTCATTAATGCGATTGCTTAGCATTTTTGAAGTGGCCCATCAAACTTTGTAAGTACAAAAAATGCGTGCAAGGGGGTGTGGGGGAATGGCTATGTTGCCCATTTATGGACATGATGGATGTCTACCCCTATCAAGATAAGATAGTGTTTCTAGCATTAATCATAAAAGACATCTACCCCACCAAAATTGAGGTTAAATGTATCTTCAAAATCAAAGCACAGCGCAGATAGTCAACATCCAATTGCATGTTTCAAGATTGTCATAATGTACAATATGTGTGCCAAGAATAGGAATGGAACATGGACGATCTCTAATGCTTAATAAATTCAAGTGAAAAATATAATCCCAGGCTTCCGCTCTCATTTTGAGTGATGAACTAATGGCGACGGATACTTCTAATCTTGCCTGATGACTAAGTTACGAGTTATGATAGACATACGAGACAAATTACTGCTTGCGAGTAGGAACCCAGCAAACATAAATATGATCAAAGCAGAGCAGTAGATTCTTTGACAATTTTGAATGTAGCAATCTGGTGATGAAGTTTAAGATTATCTGCTACGTGGAAGAATATGAATTGGATTCATTGTCACCTGGATCTGGACCAAAAGGTGGAAAATTGGATTGCTCTGGCTACCGGTGGGATAAACTTCGACTGCTATATTAAGAGTAAAAATTCCAATTTGGCTCAGGGGTTTGGGGAAGCAGAAGTTTGGAAAACGTATTACAACTACGAACGTTCTTGATTAGGGCCATGTATAAGCACAACGCAAGACTCGGATTGCGATGCGATCATCTTTAGGATCACGCACGCCAATTAACTACAGCTAGGAAAATGGGTTGGGTGCGAGTGTGACATGACAAGTTCAAATGTTCTCAAATGCTTATGAATGCCGCGGGCCCCAATATCTCCAAACTTCAGGTGGGACTGTCCCCTAGAGGTTGCTTAGTCCTATCAAATGCCCCAAATATCACCCAAACATGAAAACATTTCCACACTTGAAAAAGAGCCATTGGCCTAAGCTAATGGGAGACTTGTAATCCTGCATACATTAGCAACTCTGGCAACATGCCTGTCATATGGCGTGGTTTCGGTGCTGCCAAGTGCCATGCTCCAAATGCAAAAGCATCCAAAAGGACTGGTAGTAGATGAAGATGAAACCGTCCAGCTTTCTTGCTCATGCATAGTCAATGGATTTGACTTCAAACCTGCTCCTCTCAAATCGCATCTCATTTACATATTACGTTGATCACCTCAATGCACATGTAATCTTAAATCTTAGATATATATAGCCTTGTAAACCAAAAGCTATTGGTGAGATTAGCGCCCACATGATCACATGCAATCTTTTAATGTGACTAAGTGAGAAATTAAGTGAGATTAAGGCATCAAGCCGATTGGGAATTCATGAAAAGATTGATTGTCATTGTGACAAGAATTAAAGCATATCCATAAAATAAGGACGTTTTCTGAAGAGATGAAGTGGATGTAGCTTCGTTTTGTCTATGCCAAGTACAATGGCAAAGACATTTTTCTTGTTTGCAATCCACTAAAGTCGCTAGTCTACAGAAGAGATTAAATTTAGCGACCATTTTTTTAAACATTATTACATATCTATTGTCCTCGTGCTATGTGGGTTATATAAATAAACAAACTTGGAAGCTAGCCCAACCCCACTTCTGTTCTTTTCCTGGAATACGGAGGAAGGTCGATAGACTTTATATGTTCTTGCACTTGTAGGCTCAAACACAAGTGGACAGCCTGAATCGTAAAGGAAACATGTCCATATGATCTATGGGGTTAAGGAGAGGTTTTGTCCGCCAAAAAATGATCATAAATCGCTGTCAAAACCATTTCTGTAACTCCTTTCGATGAACCTGAAATCCAAAATGGTACGTTTCTTGTTCAACAACCAAGAGCAATACCACATGTATCCAGAGTCCACACCTTAGCCTGCGCGACACCTTAGCATCCCTTCACATGATTCGACAATTCAATTGCATCGTCACAATCGCTAAGCCTTTAAAGTCTGTCTTTTTCCTAGTGCAGTGTTTGAGTTAGCTAAAACAGTGCAACTGCAGATACCAATCTATTAACTCGTATGATTTTGTCGTGCAGTAAAAAGTTAGATGATTCAATTCGTTCCTTGTGACCCACTTTGTGGTCAGGATCAATAGGTTGCGACTTGCGAACAAACTCTTAGCAAAAGTCTGATCCTTAAGACATAATCCGCTACAATGGATCAATGTTTACTGTACTTCTAAGCAAAACATTGGCATTGCAGCTGTCAGCAATGGTTGTCAACCCGTACAATACTATCCAGAAGGGACTTGATTTTCTTCTAGTGGGTTAGTAAGACAAATAGCAGCTCAACGTCAAACAAAACGGAGACACTCATACGCAAGAAAAAAATGCCATAGGCTAAACTGTGCACCAACATGTGCATGGTGGGAGGTCTACATACTTTGCCATGAACATCTCTGCTCATGCTAGAAATTGAAGCGGAGGGCTTTTTTTTTTTTTTTTTTGCCTGTTTTAGTATCCTAAATAGAGGGGCATCATAAGAGTTGCTCAAACCCACTAACTTCTATTTACCACCAATAAGCTCGGCTAATTCTGAGTAAAAATGCACTTCTTTTAGTATGAACCATATATTACAAGCCACTGAATGTCATGTGAAAAAACGCATTTCAATTTAAGTGAATGTCATAAAGTGCTCCATTGACATGTTCAAAGCTTGTTATGTTCTTAGACCATGTTCATCTTGTGTTTGGGTAAGCAAATAGGCGAGAGAAGTATAATTTGTCAAATTTACCTGTGGCCAAACGATGACAAGGACAGTTAAAGAACAACTACAATAAAGGAAACCAGTTTATGGAAGTAATTACCTCGTTAATTACAAGAGTTTGGGGTGCTTATCAATCTGTTCATGACCCGCCATTATTAATCAATGAAGATGTCACAGCCCAATCAAACTGGAAAAACAATTCACTTCTCTGTTGAAACCAAGCTAGATCTTTACAGCATTGTCACCTGTAGTTCCAATCTACACTAAGATATATTGTTTATCCAGGGAAAAAGAACTTTAAACATTAACGTGATTTCCATCCTGGGGTAGCAGATCCATAGGTTAACAGCATAACTAACTCACGCTTATAATATTACATTAATTTGAAGTTTTTGGACATCACGTTTAATCCCTTACATACAGCAGCCTGCGATGATTAATCTCTAATATGCCAAGTCAGCAGAATTATCGTTGTTCCGTGATGTTCTATCAGGAAGAAAAATTTCTCAAAGTAATTGAAACCCAATAAGCATAAAATGAGATGAGATGAGATTCAGAGGCTGCCACAATATACAAACAAAAAATAGTAGAGAACATTTCTTACTTGTTCCAGTCATCTAGTAGATTCAGAAATCATGATGGTGGGGATGGTGGGGATGGGCGTGGAAGACGCTTAGCAATTTCCTGCCAATTTGGAGAAAATACCAAAACTTTTTAGGACAATTAAAAGTTTAGTTGACATACGAGAAATAATACCAATAACAATGGCTTCCCAACACTAAAATCAGCCAGGCACTAGACCAGTATCCACACCAGCCAAAGGACATGTTGACTAGAGATATTGTTATTATTAGCATTGATAATGTTCCTATAATCTCTCCTATAATTGAGAGATTTCATAGTATTAATAGTTGGATTACTTCCTAAATAGTCTTAGGAATTCTCTATATAAATATTTGTTCCTATGTACATATGAATAATCTTCAATACAATTATCTTCAATATTCATCATAGTATCAAAGCCCTATCAGATTTAGGGACTGGTATTTTTTTTCTTTCCCGACTGTTCTTCGGCTATTCTTCAGTGGCTGAGTGTGTACTCGCCCTAGCAATTTTTTTTCTCACCACCCACCTAGGTTGCTTCAGCTGTGACCGGTGACTCCACCGTGAAAGACTCGCCGTCAACCACGCCGCCATGCGCTGTCACACGCCGCCACAACGTCTCCGCCGTCGCCGTTGCCGTCGCCTTCGCCGCCGCGCGTGAGCACCACGCGCCACCCTCCGGCGAGTTTTTCGCTGTCGTTCTTTCTCCATCAACGACTCCGGCCCCTTGCCTCTCCTTTGGTGGTGTAAGACGTCTTCTGCCAATAACCTTGCTTCCTTGCCTCTCCTTGGTGTATTTTGTGTTTTCGTTCTTCTGGTAACCTTTCTGCCCATATACCAGCAGCACATATGTTTGAGCAGTGTCTATTTATTCTAGTGGCATTTTTTCATTGGTTGTCCTAAGTAAAACTAAAGAAGATGGAAGGAAAGAAGGTAATTATGTCAAGTTCTGATAATCCTTCTCTTCAAATTAGTCCCGTAAAACTTGATGGAACTAATTATCTTGCTTGGTCAAGATTTTGTTTGTTGTTCATCAAAGCTAGAGGATTACAGAGTTATATTCATGATGACAGTAAGAGACTCGACGTCAATAATTCTGATTACAATCAGTGGGAATCTGAAAATTCTCTCGTCATGTCTTGGCTCATCAATTCAATGAAGCCGGAGATTGCCCGAACATACTTACTACTTGACACCGCAGCTAAGATATGGAAAGCTGCTTCTTTGACCTATTCTCAAATAGGTAATAAAGCTCAAATTTTTAATATTCGTAATAAATTGCACAACATGAAGCAAGGAGATGTGACTATATCACAGTACTTTGCGGAGTTATGTGGGTTGTGGCAGGAGCTAGATTATTATCAGGACTTTCAAGCAGAATGCTCAACAGACGCTGCTAGATTCCAAAAAATGATAGACGAAGATCGGGTATTTGATTTCTTAGCAGGTCTTAACCCAGAGTATGATCACATACGAGGTACAATACTCGGAAAAGATCCTTTCCCTTCTGTTCAGCTTTCACATTCGCTAGCACAGCAAGAAGAAAGTCGGCGAAATGTTATGCTACATACACCTATCATTGAAAAGGCAGGATTAATAGCAAGTTCTAATGAAAAGTTGAAACCTGCAAATACTTTATCTAATAAGGATCACTTACATTGTGATTACTGTAGAAAATCAAGACATACCCGAGAAACTTGCTGGAAATTGCATGGGAGACCTAATCAAAGTCGTGAAAAACGAGGTGGTTCAGTGGTAAGGGGTTAGGCCCACTTGGCTGAAGGGAATGACATGTCTGAATCATCAGTCACTGGGGGATTATCCAATAAGGAACTTCAGGCCTTAAGACAGGTTCTATTAAAAACAGACTCTACTTCCACAGTTGGTGCATCAAACCTTGCCAAATCAGGTATTGAACAATTACAATTCTAAAGATAATCCTTGGATTATAGACTCTGGAGCTAACAAACATATGACAGGCTCTCAAAAGAAATTTTTAACATACTCTCATGGAAATAATAGGGATAATGTTAGAATAGTAGATGGATCTTTTACTTCCGTATTTTGTACAGGTTCTATTAACTATATTCCCAATATTACCTTATCCTTAGTACTTCACGTACCCTGTTTTCCTATTAATCTTCTCTCTGTCAGTTCCATCACTAAGGACCTTAATTTCAAAGTTGAATTTTTCCCTGACTATTATGTTCTTCAGGATCTTCACACAGGGCAGAGGATTGGAACTGGTAGACTATAGGATGGCTTATATGTCTTGGAAGACGAGCGCCTGACAGTTGCACATCAAGTGTCTTTTGGAAACGATGTGATTAATAAGAAAATTCTACAGTGGCATAGGCAGTTAGGACATCCCTCATTTTTTTGTTCTAACAAAAATTTATCCAAACTTATTTAAAAGAACTTCGTTTAATTCCTTGTTTTGTGATGCATGTGAACTTGCTAAACACACTAGAAGTTTTTATCATTTATCAAGTGATAAGAGTTTTGTTCCTTTTATGACTATTCACTCCAATGTTTGGGGTCCTACTCAAACTCCCTCTCTTTCTGGCCATAGATGGTTTGTGACCTTTATTGATTATTGCACCCGATTGACATGGGTTTATCTGATGAAAAACAAGAGTGAAATTTTTTCATGCTTCCAATCTTTTCACAAAATGATTTGTACTCAACATGATACTAAAGTCAAGATCTTACAGTCAGATAATGTAATAGAGTATATGGATGGCAAATTTCGTGCTTATCTGGATTTTAATGGAATAGTACATCAAACTAGTTGTGCCTATACTAATGAATAGAATGGAGTTGCGGAAAGAAAGAACAGACACATTCTGGAGGTTGCATGATCACTTATGTTCACAATGAATCTTCTAAAGGGATATTGGGGTATTGCAGTCCTTTCAGCTACCTATCTTATCAACATAATGCCACTTCGAATTTTAAATTTTAAAAGCCCTGTTGAAATATTACAAGGTACAAACTCTTACACTGTACCTCCGAGAGTCTTTGGGTGTATTTGCTTTGTTCATGCTCGGAATGTTGGCAAGTTGGAACCAAGAGTGTTGAAATGTGTTTTTGTTGGATATTCTCCCACACAAAAAGGATACAAGTGTTATCACCCCCAGTCTAAGAAATACATTGTAAGTATAGATGTCACTTTTCTAGAGTATGAGTCCTATTTCACCACATCCGTAACCATTCTTCAAAGGGAAAATGAGATTGAAGAAGAAGTATTGCTTGATTCTAGAGATAATGTGATCCAAGGAGAAAGAGCAATTTAGGGGGAGACAACTAGTTTTGTTCAAGAGAATCAAAGTCGGCGCTTAGATATACCAGACTTAAAGACATACTCAAGGCGAGATAAGACAGAAAAAGCCATTATGCAGTCTGTGCCAATGCCATCCTCTTCCCTTGAAAACATTGGTGAGCTAAAATATGATTTATCTGATGATTTAGATAAGCCAATTGCTCTTTTAAAAGGTGTTAGAAGTTACACCAAACACCCAATTTCTAACTTTGTTACATATGACTCACTATCTCCTGCCTATAGAGCCTTTTTCTTATCTGTTTCTTCTTTGTCTATTCCATAGGATTAGAGAGAACCAATGAAAATTTTCCAATGGAAAGAAGCTATGATTGAAGAAATGAAGGCTCTGGCAAAAAATGAGACTTGGGAACTTGTCACTGCTCTAGAAGGAACACAAACGGTTGGCTGTAAATGGGTATTCACAGTGAAGCATAAGCCTGATGGATTCATTGAGAGGTACAAGAAGAGATTGCTAGCCAAAGGCTTTACTTAAACATATGGGGTGGACTATCAAGAAACCTTTTCCCATGTTGCTAAGATGAATACAATTAAAATTTTACTCTCGTGTTCAGCTAACTTAGATTGGGACTTACAGCAGTTCGATATTAAAAATGTATTTCTTCATGGGGATCTGGAGGAGGAGGTGTATATGGAGATTCCTCCAGGGTTTGAAGATGAGAAGACACAGGGAAAAGTTTGTAGGTTAAAAAAGGCCTTGTATGGGCTGAAACAATCACCATGAGCATGGTTTGAAAAGTTCAATCGGGCTATGATCTACTTTGGTTATCAACAGAGTAATGCGGATCATACCTTATTTATCAAGCACTCCCAAGGTAAGATCACGCTTCTTATTGTCTATATTGATGACATTATTATAATTGGAAGTGATACAAAAGAGATGGCTAGGCTGAAGAAACTACTTGCTCAAGAATTTGAAATTAAGGACCTAGGAAAATTACAATATTTCTTGGGAGTTGTAGTCGCTAGATCAAGAAAAGGAATCTTTATCTCCCAGAGAAAATATGTCCTAGACTTATTAAAAGAAGCAGGTATGATGGGTTGTAAACCAGCTGAATCTCCCATCCAAAGCAATCACAAACTGCAAGCAGAAACGGGTACATCAGTGGACATGAGAAGATATCAGAGGTTAGTTGAAAGACTTATTTATCTTTCTCACACTAGACAGACATAGCATTTACAGTTAGTCTGGTAAGTCAGTATATGCATGATCCACGAGAACCACACTTACAAGCTGTATTTCGCATTTTACACTATCTAAAGTCTACTCCAGGAAAAGATGCCCACTAACAATGGTCATCTTAAGATAGAAGAATTTACAGATGCTGATTGGGCTGGATCTCCAGATGATAGAAGGTCAACCACTAGTTATTGTACGCTCATAGGAGGAAATCTAGTCACTTGGAGAAGCAAGAAATAGAATGTAGTTTCTAAATCCAGTGCAGAAGCTGAATATAGAGCTATGGCTCAAGGTGTGTGCAAACTATTATAGGTAAAGACGCTGATGAAAGAATTACAACTAACAAGTGAAGGAAGTTTATCTCTCTATTGTGATAACAAATTTGCCATTAGTATAGCTCACAATCCTGTTCAACATGATAGAACAAAACACATAGAAATTGACTGACACTTCGTGAAGGAAAAACTTGTGAATGACTCTCTGCAATTATGCAAATATCTTCACTAAAGGACTCTACAACAAACAATTTCATAACCTCGTTTGCAAGTTGGTCATGTACGATCTCTATGCACCAACTTAAGGGGGAGTGTTGACTAGAGATTATTAGCATTGATACTGTTATCCTATAATCTCTCCTATAAGTGGGAGATTTCATAAAATTAATAGCTGGATTACTTCCTAAATAGTCTTAGGAATTCTGTATATAAACCCTTGTTCCTATGAACATAAATATGAGAAATACAAATTATCTTTAATATTCATCACGTGCTCAATGAGAAGCTACCTAAAAAGTGGAGTGATTATCAAAACCATGTTAAACATAAGAACTATGACTTAACACTATAGGAGCTGATCTCGTACATGAAGATCAAAGAGCTAATCACCTTAAAGATAAGGGTTCTTCATCTATTAATGAACTTTTTGTTAAGGCTAACATTGTTGAATGTTTTGGTGGTTCCAAAGATGACAGGTCTAAAGCTGTTGGGATGAACAACAAAGACAAGCAACTAAACAACAAAGGAAAGTTCCAAAAACACAAGAAAATCGAAAAGAAGAGGAACTCGAATACTGTCACCTGTTATAATTGTGGCAAGCTTGGACATAAGTCTTTTCAGTGTGACCAAAGGGTTGACAAGAAGCTCGAGACACAAGCAAACGTCATTGAAACCCAAGATTTTTACTGATCAATTACATAATGATCAGTAAAAACCTTTCCTACCTCGTAACATCTCATGAGTGTATACATTATCTTGCAATGTTTTCTAAAATAACTCATCTGACTCAATCTAACAGTTTAATCTGTTAATAATTTTAGGAGGCAGGATATAACAACGCTCCCCCTTTAAAAAATTTCATCCTCAAAATTCTTACTTGACTAATCAAATAAATGGAGGAATGCTATCTCTATAGAATCAAAGAGAAAGACATTGTTTAATAAAATAGATCGAACTAAGCCTAGCTTATCCGATATCCCAAACATCCCAAGG
>JAOSBK010000206.1:21061133-21081374 GCA_027568895.1 Erythroxylum shatona | reverse complement strand
GAATGAACGAAATTTATATTTTTGAGTCTATGATCGAATTACAGTATCAAACGGGAGAGTACCTTGGCTAGGCTTTTCTTTATATTATTTTCAATCTTTATTTTTAATTTCTTTCTGCGTGATTTCGTGTTTTAATTTTAATCATCCTCAATTCAATTCTTTTTATATTTTTATTTTTATTTATTTATTTTTATTTTCGATTTCATACAAATAAATAATTACTACATTGGTCTCTGTGGTTCTACCTTATTCACCACTTTACTCGCTTAAGTGTTCTAGAGTAGGAATTTATTTTTGCTGGTTTGACACGCCATCACATTTATTCATGCACAAGACATCAACACTCACGCACAGCCCTGTCTCAACACTCTCCACACACAACATTGCAGCCCTCACTCAAAACTCATACTCTCCTTCCACACAGGAATCAGCCTTCATTGATTGCCAAGCACGCTACAGCCCCACTAAACTATTACTCTCCACTCACAACCGAAGATAGCTGGTGGCTTGGAGAGAATGTGAAGCAGTTGCTAGAGACACACATTAGCTGGTGGAGAGGAAGACGTTGGCAATAGCTGGTGGCAATAAGACAATAAGAGTTGAAGCACCTGGTGGCACTCATACGTAAAGCAACTGGTGGCGTGAAAGAAGAAGGTAGTTGGTGGTCTAAAAAGAAATGATAAAACACGTTAGCTTGTACACTCCTCTCCACTCACGTTGCACCATCAATTAACACTCTCCAAATACATGTTGCAGCTGGTGGAGAATAAACTTACCGAAGCTAGTGACGCAACAGAAACATAGCTACGAGAGAAAAATAAATATTGGGTGTTTTTAAATTTTTTAATCCCGTATTTATTTTAATTGTGTGGATTTAATTAATGCAACCATATATTATGACCATGATTTATGTTACATTGATGAATATGTATGAGTAAGTTTTTTCAGTTAAGGTTAAGATTGATATTGGATTAGCATAATTTTTGTGGTATTCATTTTTGCTTAATTGAAAGCATATTTAGTCCTAATTTAGCTTAATCACCTAGATTAAGGCCTTAGATGATTGAATGCCACAACCAATGAGATTTAATTTGTCAGAAAAATAATTAAGCATCATATTTAAGACTAAAGTGTAGACCAACCTTAGGATCTTGTATGAGAATCCCTACGATTAACGAAATTATTTTTAAACTTCTTGTATTGAATGCCTTTTATTTTGAATTATCTATGAACCAAGTGGGTGACTCGGATTTAGAAGAGAAGGGAATTCCTATGAACATTGGGTTTGACTTGCTTAAGTGAAGTAATTCCTACATTAATCTACCGTTATAATTTTTAGTGTCTAATCTAATTGAAATCCGATACCTTAACTGATTTCTGTCATTTGATTAAATCTAGTTGTTTTTTAATTCATACCTTCCATTTTTCATATTTCCTTGATTTGCTTACTTTATTTTATTTTATTTGCAAATCAATCAATTCTTGATCGTCCAAGTAATTTTTTATCATTTAATTTAATTGTCTTGCGTGTTGGAATTCCCTTAGGTACGATATTCGGTTCTTACCATTTTATATTACTTGTCAATGGGGTGCGCTTACGTCTAGTTGGTCTAGAAAGAATTCAATATATATATATATATATATATATATATATATATAAGTCATTAGATCAGACAATATTAATTGTCTCAAATTTAATTCTTGCTTTGTTGTTTATTTGCGTATTTTAGTTGTTTGCTTGATTGCTTTACTTCAGGAGTGTTTTATTTTCCTTTCATAGCTCTATTATTATTTTCTTTTTATTTATTCCATTTTGTTTATGCTCACTCATGGTCAAAAACATGAGAATTTGCTACTAGATACTGAGATTGAAAAAACTGCTCATAAGTTGCATAAGGAAACTAGATAAGCTCAGAATAGTAACACAGAAGAAAGGATTAGAGAAGAGCAGTTTGTAGAGATGGAATAGCACGAGGAGAGGTTGATGCCACATACTGAAGAGAGAAGGGAGTTAACTATGATGGATTTGACTATGGGGTACAACAATAGACCTATGCCTCCCATTATAAGGCTAACGATCACAGTTGTGAGTTTTGAGACTCCTCACAGCATTACATCCATAGTGAGAGCATCTTAGTTTAGAGGATTACCTTTGGAGGATCCAAAAACCCATTTAGAGACCTTTTTTGATATTTGTGATTTGTTCTAGCAGAATGGAGTGTCGGAAGATGCGGTGAGATTAAGGTTATTCCCATTTTATTTAAGGAATAAGGCCAGAGCATGGTTGGCTAGTTTGCAGTTAGGATCGATTACTACATGGGATGAGATGATGATATTATTTTTGGGTAAACTTTTTCCTCTGGCCAACATTGCAAAGATGAAGAATGAGATCACTTCCTTCACCTAATATGAAATTAAAAGTCTCTATGTAGCGTATGAGCGATCTCGTGATATATTGACACAGTGTCTTAGTCATAAGTTCTCCACGTGGCAGTAGGTCAATACTTTTTATACAGGAATGACCCCATCGACCAGGAGTACCATAGATACTATAGTAAGAGGTAGTCTAATGAGGAAAATGCCAGATCAAGCCTACAAGTTGATTGATGAGATGGCCATTAGCAACTTTTAGTATCATACAGAGACGACCTATAGAAGCTTGCTTAGTAGACAATATAATGGCTTTATCAACTCAGATGGATGTTTTGACAAAGAAGATGGATAATCTAGTGCACAGTATGAGAGGAGGAGCTAGCTCTTCATTGAGGAGTTATGCTATATATGACTATTGTGGTAGAGATTCCCATGCATCTTCTAAGTGTCAAGTTAGGAATACTTTTGCTCAAGAGATAGAAGAGGCCCATTATATGGGCAATTATAACAGACAGAGAGGGGATCCATATTTTAACACCAACAACCCATGTGGAGGATTCATCCAAACTTCTCTTGGCAGAACGATAGATGGCATAACCAAAGTCATCCAATGTTTAGAGACAGCTACCTCTAGGTTTCAAGGCTCCTAATCCTGCACCACCAAAGAAATCTAATCTTGAAGAGTTACTCTCGAAGTACATCTCTACCATTGAGGTTAGGATGCAGAATCAATAATCTTCTATAAGAAATTTAGAGAATCAAATGAACTAGATTGCAAATTTGTTAAAGGAAAGACCTTCGGGTTCATTGCCTAGCACTATTAAGGCTAACCCAAAAGAACATACAAAGGCAATCTTATTGAGGAGTGGTAGACAGCTTGAAGAAGTTAAGGAGAAGCAGAAGGATAAAGAAGTGGAAAAGAGTGAAAAAGAGTTGGGAAAAAGAGTGAAGAAGAAGAGAGTCGGGAGAGTGGCAAGGAGGCCAAGGAAGCACTAGCTGAAAAGGAGGATCATTCAAGGTTATTTCCTAACCCTATCACACATCCAGTAAGACCTCAAATTCCTTATCCTCAAAGGTTAAAAGGTACGCAATTAGATAAGCAATTTGGTCGTTTTCTTAAGATATTTAAAAAGTTGCATATAAACATTCCTTTTATTGAGGCCATAATGTAGATGCCTTCTTATGCTAAGTTTTTAAAAGAAAATTTGTCTAATAAGAGGAGGCCTGAGGAGTATGCCACGATGAAGTTGAATGAGGAGTGTTCGACCATATTGTTGAGACAGCTACCACCGAAGCTTAAGGATCTAGGGAGTTTCATTATTCCTTGCGTTATTAGTGATTTACATATAGATAGGGCTTTAATGGATTTGGGTGTGAGCATTAACTTAATGCCTCTTTCTGTTTTCAGGAAGTTAGAATTGACAGAGCCCAAACCCACTACTATTTCGCTTCAGCTGGCAGATAGGTCAATCACTTATCCAAGGGGAATTATTGAGGATGTATTGGTTAAGGTTGAGATGTTCAACTTCCCGGTGGATTTCTTAGTCCTTAACATGAAGGAAGATATAGACATCCCCATTATGCTTAGGAGACTTTTTATGGCCACTGTATAGGCCATCATCGATGTGCAACGTGAAAAGTGCATCTTGGGACTTCAAGATGAAGAAATAGTATTTGATGTGTTCAATGCTATGAAGCATCCTTCTACTTTTGACTCTTGCCATTTTATTGATATTTATTCTTCTGATGCTGATGATTCTTTTAGTGTTTGTGAAGACTTGTTAGAAGGTGGAGTGTAAGGAATGATCAAAGAGTTAAGGGAAGAATTGTAAGAAGAGTTGGAGGATATTGGAGTTGAGTTGGAGCAGGTATATTGGACACATTATAGAGCATACGAGCCTCTCTAATGTCTAGCCAAGTTATTTTCGAAGCCTTCAATTGAAAAACCCCCTTCTCTTGACCTTAAATCTCTTTCGAGTCATTTGAAGTACATTTATCTTAACCCACATGAGCATTTACCAATTATCATTTCATCTTGTTTGTCAGGTACTATAGAGGAGTAGCTGTTGAGGGTATTGCGGGACCATAAGAAGGCCATTGGGTGGTCCATTATTGATATCAAAGGTATAAGCCATTCCTTTTGAACACACCACATTTTTATGGAGGATGGAAGCAAGGTGATAATGCAGCCCCTAAGGAGACTTAACCCATACATGAAGGAGGTAGGTAAAAGATGAGGTAGTAAAGCTTCTGGATGTAGGTATTATCTACTCAATTTTTGATTCTAGTTGGGTTAGTCCTGCGCATGTGGTGCCAAAGAAAGGAGGAACCACTATGGTTGAAAATGAGAAAAATGAATTAATAGACACTAGGAAGGTAAGTGGTTAGAGAATGTGCATAGATTATAGAAAGCTGAATGATGCCACCAGTTCATTTATCATATGATTGAGAAATTAGCTAGTTATGACTTTTATTATGCCTTAGATGGATATAGCGGATATTGATTTTGGTAGCCCCAGAAGATTAAGAGAAAATAAATTTTACATGTCCTTATGGTACTTTTGCATATAGACGCATGCCATTTGGGTTATGTAATGCTCCGGCTACATTTCAAAGATGCATGATGGCTATTTTTCTGATATGCTTGAATCTTGCATTGAAATTTTCATGGATTACTTCTCTGTGTTTGGTACTTCATCTGTTGCATGATTGGATAACTTAGAGAAAGTCCTAATTAGGTGTGAAGAGACCCATTTAGTGCTTAACTGGGAAAAATATCATTTCATCATACAAGAGTGCATTGTTTTAGGTCGCAAAATTTCTAGCAAGGGTATAGAGGTAGACCCAACAAAAATTAATGTTATTAAAAAACTTTCACCACCAAACAATGATAGATCCATTAGAAGTTTCTTAAGCCATGCTGGTTTTTACCATAGGTTCATTAAGGATTTTTCTAAGATTGCTAGACCTTTGACTGAATTGTTTGAAAAAGATGTTGTGTTTACTTTTGACGATAAATGTTTGACATCTTTTCAATTATTAAAGGATATGCTTGTGACTACACCTATTCTTATATCTCCTAATTGGTCTCTTCCTTTTGGATTAATGTGTGATGTAAGTGATTATGCAGTGGGTGCTATTTTATGCCAAAGATGAGGTAAGACCTTTCATCCCATTTTTTATGCAAGCAGGACACTAAATAGTGCACAATGCCATTACACTACTACGAAAAAAAAGAGATGTTGGCGGTTGTGTTTGCTTTTGACAAGTTTCACTCATATTTGGTTTTGTCTAAAGTGATTGTGTATACTGATCATGCAACATTGAAATACTTGAAGACAAAACCCAATGCTAAACTAAGACTAATTCGTTGGTTGTTACTTTTGAAAACGTTTGACATTGAGCTGAGGGATAAGAAAGGAGCCGAGAATTTTGTAGCTGATCACTTGTCAAGGTTAGATGAAGCTACCATGGAGAGTGCAATAAAGAGGGACATTTAGGAGACTTTTCCTTATGAGCATCTGATGGTTATGACAGTCACTCCCTGGTTTGTAGACTATGTAAACTATCTTTCTGGTAATATCTATCCCCCCTGATTTTTCCTATACTCAAAAGAAAAAAAAATTGTCTGAGGTAAGATACTATCTTTGGGATGATCCTTTGCTTTACAAGATTTGTGTGGATGGTATTGTTAGATTCTTGAAGGGGAAATGTCCTCTATGTTATATCATTGTCATTCTAGAGAGGTTGAGGGACATTATGGTACATTTAGGACATCTCATAAGGTTTTAGAGTGTGGTTTCTGTTGGCCTACCTTATTTAGGGATGGATTTGCATTTGTTAAATCTTATGATAGGTGTCAAAGGGTCGGGAATATTAGTAGGAGATATGACATACCATTGACTAACATTTTTGTTTGTGAGGTTTTTAATGCTTAGGGCATAGACTTCGTAGGACCATTCCCTAGGTCTTTCTCCAATCAATATATATTGGTTGCTGTTGATTATGTTAGCAAGTGGGTGGAAGCAGAGACATTGCCCACAAATGAGTCTAGACGTGTTGTTAAGTTTTTGAAGAAGAATATTTTTACACGTTTTGACACACCTAGGGCTATCATTAGTTATGAGGGGTTGCATTTTTGCAACAAACTTTTTGATTCACTATTAGCTAGATATGGGATAACCCATAAGGTTGCTACTCCATACCACCCCCAAACCAGTGGGCAAGTTGAAGTCTCAAATAGGGAATTAAAGAAAATACTAGAGAAAGCTATTAATGCTTCTAGGCGAGACTGGTCTTTAAAGCTAAATGATGCACTTTGGCATATAGGACAACATTTAAGACATCTATAGGCATGTCACCATTCAAGATAGTGTATGGTAAGTCTTATTTTCTTACAGTTGAGTTAGAGCATCGTGCATACTGGGCTACCAAATTTCTTAACTTTGATTTGTCTTCTGTAGGTGCAAAGAGACTTATGCAGCTCCCGAGCTTGAAGAGTTCCGTTTGGATACTTATAACAATTCGAAGTTGTATAAGTGGCATGACAAGAAGATCCTCCACCAAGACTTTAAGGTAGGCGACCAGGTATTGATCTACAACTCTCGTCTTCATCTTTTTCCAGGGAAGCTTAAGTCAAGGTGGTATAGCCCATTCAAGGTGATCCAAATCCTTCCTTTTGGGGTCCTTGAGGTAAAATGAGAAAATGAAAACTTGTTCAAGGTAGATGGACAACAAACTAAATTGTATATGCCCAGGTTTATGGATAACTCTGAGGAGAAACTGTCTCTTCATGACATTTTGCCTCCTTGATTGTAGTGCATGCCTTTTAGTAGGACTGTAGTTTTCTTTCTTTTCTTTTCTTATTGTTTCCTTTGTGTTTCTTTCTAGATTAATGCATTTCTTTGAGTTCTTTTGAGTTTTCTTTAGGTTTGCATGGTTGGTGGCAAAGAGCTCTTGGCCGATTCTTTTTCAGAGAAGGTTCTTCTTCCTTTTTTCCCCTCTTTATGTTTGATTGTTAACTACTTGAACATTAGGGAAAATGTTCATATTAAGTGTGGGGGGATTGAGATTATATGTATGCTGATGTTTATGATATTGATGTTGATGGTGAGAGATACACACTTGAATGGTTGCAACTCTTTTGGTAGCTAACTTGGGTCCCATTTGGGATAAATATGGCCATACGATTCTATCAAAGAAATTGGATGGAGAATTGAGTTGCATGCATGAATTTGGACTAGGAAACTTGAGAGGATAGTGAACCATATGGATTGATTGAAGTAGATGATTGCATAAACTTAGTCAATAATTGATGCTGAGTGATGAGCCAATGTATGAAGTTTTGATGGATTTTCATTTAAGCATATGTGAGGTCTTTAGCTATATGACTGCATTTCATAGTCGTTTATTTTCTTTGTTGTATGTGATGCTTCCCTATGTGGATTACCTTTAGAACTTGCTCTAAACCTATTTGATACTACTAGATACATGCTTTGCAGACATGATAAAGGCCTTCTTTGTTTTTAACCTTTAGCTTAAATGACCCACTAAGTCATTTTTCCCTTGTTACCCCCTTTAAGCCCTTGACCTTGTTTGTTTTCATATTAATCACGTTGCATTGAAACCTGAAAACTTTACCTGACCCTTTCACAAGTTGAATGAAGTACTAAGTATGTGATGTCCTTGACTTAGGGATTTTTGTTTTATATGCTGTTCTGAGATGTTTTAGAGGTATATCTACTCAATTATTGTTGATTTATGCTACTAATATCTTTTTTTAGGTTTAGTGTTATAAAAAAAGAAAAAAAGCAAAAAGAAAGAAAAAGATTAAACAGTGGCATTAGATAGTGATGAGTAATTGTCGTCCTGTGTTTTTATTTACACATCTCATAATTTCTTTTTGATTGCTCCATGTTACTTAATGCTTTATGAACAATTGTGAGTAGCCTTTTTCCCTTTTACTTACCTTAATCTAAGCCCCATTACAACCCATAGTAAAAGCCCTTTTGATTCATGATGACATGTATTCTATGTAGTGAAAAATAGGTGAATTTGCAAGCCTATAACAATGTAATCTCTTAAAGGAAGTTTTGAGTGAAATACAACCCTTATACACTTGAGTGACATGAGTGAATATCGTGAGAAAATTCCATTTTAATTTTGTGCTTGCTTTTGATCAAAGATATCTATTTTTCATTTTGTTTATATGCATTGATGAAAATATTATGATACATGTTGTAGTTTGATACTTGAGTTTGTCGAAGTTTAAGGAATTGTAAACATTTGATATTCGTTGAAAATGAAATGATAGAATAGGTTGGTTGTGATCTAAGTAAGTTGCTTAAGTACAAGTAACAATTAAAGTGTGGGGGTGTTGTTAATGGGCATTTTATATTGATTTTAGATACATAATTTACTAAACTCTTGTACATTTAATGTTTAAATTGCACTAATTAAGAATTATTTGTTTTAATTTTAGGTAAATATTAGATTTGGAATTTTGTTAAAAAACCTAAAGTAAGGAAAGCTTGACAAACTCACTTGTTCATATATATTTTCATATCATTTAGATGGGTTTTTGTCATTAAAAGTGATCTTTAGGGAATTATTTGATTATTATTTGAATTATTGTGCCTTACATTTAATTTATGTTTATAGGGGCAAAATTTTGCTTTAACTATGATAAATTAATTTTTATGAACAATTAATGCTACTTTATTTGTAATTTTTATTGTAGGGTACTACGAAAAATTAGAGTTTAAAAAGATTAAATAGTGATCCAAGGCATTGATACAACTTAAGAAGAGAAGCATAAGTGTAAGAATCATATAAGAGGAAACAATAACGTTAAGCAAGCATGGGACGTTGACAAAGCAACCAAAATGATAGTGTAGTCTGAAGAGAATGAACAAGAAACGACAGCATTGGAGGGTGGCGTTGGTTGCAAGAGTTTTTGGGAATAAACAGAAAAGTGGACTACAAGTTAAATTGTCACACATCAGGTACAATAAAATGGAGGTAGTCTACATGGTGGCTTAGGCGTGATTTTTAAGTATAATAGGCGACATGGTCTATGTCCAAAGGCGACATTGTAATGTGTTGTGTGTGAGGCGTGGGCTATGTGGAGAGAACAAAAGAAAAACAAGGCATCGTGGGCTACGTTGGTGCTGAAGAGGCTACGCAAGTGATGGACCAAGAACAAGCAGCAAGTTAATTTGTCACTTCGAGTGAAGAGAGCTGGGAAAAATAGTGGTGCGGGTCTGGAAAACAGAAGAAGCAAAACGACAACGAAAAGAGCAAAATGGAAAGGCTTGCGTGAGTTTTAAAAGGGTTTTGAAAAGAACAAAAGGTTGGACACATTTTGAAGATAGTCATATTAGGGTTGGAGGGTACTGTGTGACCAGCGTGTGTGCATCGTCAAGGCATTCGTGGTGTTAGGCAACAAGGAGAGAAAAACGTTGAAGTGGTGGTCTAGTTGTGTGGTGGTTTGGCGTGCGTGTGTAGTGAGTGGACTGGAAAAATACTCTCCACTCGCACACGTTGGCAGCTGGTGGCAAATGGACAGCAACTGAAGCAACAACCAGTGGCAAGGAAGGAAGCAGCTAGTAGCAACAAAACATTGAAGCAGCTGGTGGTAGAAGAAGGAACTGAAGACAACTAGTGGCACAACCTACAAGAAAAGGCAGCTGGTGGTAAATAAACAAATAGGGCAAAAAGAGAGGTTGTTATCAACATGTTTATTTGTAGATTGGTAGCTCTTGGCAGAGTCATAAATTAAAGTTTGGGGAAGTTGATCCACATTATTCCAACTATCTTTCAAACCAAGAAATCTAAGGTTCAAAGGACAACCTATCATAATTTCTCAACAATTACAAAGTGAAGCAATGAGGCAGAGATCATCAAGAAATCCACCAATACATGATCAACCATCTCAGTCAAGTGTAAATGAGGGAAGCAATATGCTTAACTCATAGACTTTACATTGACCTTGTGTATATGGATAGATAGATAACATAACTTTTATATATAAACGACTTGTGATGTAATCACTTAACTGATATTGTCACTTTTACATATAATCACAATTGGACATATTGCTCCAATTTTTTATTTTGATTTAATTTTTATTAAATGTTTATGATGAAGCCATATAAATAATTAAAGCAATTTTATGAATAGCAAAACAACAACAAAAAACATAGTGCAAAATATATTAGTTGCAAGAAGGAGTTTTCATTCTCATAACTCAAGTTTGACAAAAAAGGGAGTATATTTTACTTCTATTTGTCCGTAACAAACCATATTTTAAAAGTCATCAGACGTCCCTACAATAATTAGTACAAAAATCTCAACTCATTTTTTTTTGTTAGAAAAACAATGTCTTCTTTCATTAGCTTTATTTGCTACTCAAATTTGAACATCGAATGTGATTCAATTGTACTTCATTCAACATCCTGCTTCAAATGATCTACTTCTTTCTTAAGGTTATGAATTACTTAAATAGCTCTGTCACTAAATTTGTCATCATACCACCTAAAAAATTCACATTTTCCAACCATAAAGATCATTAATAATTATAAGGAAAAAATGTTAAACATATATACAAGCAAATTTAACTTATAAACAAAAATTAAGTTTACACGATGGTTGAGACATCTAAAAAATCTTCTTCCTGGTTTTTTTTTACTCTATGAGGTTCTTAACAGAGCTCTTAAACCACAATAACAAACCACATTATCATTATTTGAATTTAATGTAATGTTAGTTGAAGACGTCATGTCCATATCTTTGGATAGTTGCTACAATATGTCAACAATCTTAAATAAATTTATACACAAATCATTCATATATGTCATATATAGTCAAACAATTTGTTAGGAGTAAAAAGCTTCAATAGGAGTAAAAAGCATCAATTGGTTTGTTCTCCACATAAAAGACACAAGACTTTAGACTTTAGCCTTTACTCTTATGTCTACCTTAGAACATACATAAATCTCTCATGTTTCCATCATAACGTACTAAAAGACCACTATACACCTATCACTAGTAACCATGTTTAGGCATTTCATAGTCAACCATACTATTCAATACTACACAAAAGATCTGGAGTGTAGCTTCCTAATAATCTATGGTCTATTATTTCCCTTACAAACGAACTTAATTGTAAAGCTAAATTTTATTCTATATGTTTTGGATTTTGGGAACTAAGCATAACTGATAAGTGTGAATTGCATCGTATTTTAAAATTATGTTAGTTTGTTAATTATTTATGTTTTAAGTGTTTTATAGGTTAGTACAAGTCTTTGAGCTTAATTATTATATTTTTGAGGTACTTTGATGTGCTTGTTAGTGTTTTAGGGTTAGCATAAAAAAACAGAGAAGTTTAAGAGATATTTGGGCCAAAACAACGGTTTATTGATAAAAACACTAGAGTTGGGCCACGATCGTGGCCTATATGCCACGATCATGGCAGAAGCCCAAGATATAGCCTACGATCGTGATAGAAGGCTCAAATGTGGTCTATGACCATGGCATGCAATGCCACAATCGTGGCCTATGTTAGGTAGACGTGCAGACACTAAAAAATGTCAATTTTTAGGAATTTTTTACCTCGAAAAAACCCTAGGGTTGCTTAAAACACAAAAGGTATTTAAAGAATAAGAAAAAGAAGAGGAGGGAGCTCTTACATCAACCAATTTTGAGAGAAACCCTAGAGAGAATTATCGAGAGATAGAGAAGAGAAGAAGGAAGAGAGAAGAGGAGAAGGAGCAGACTCGACGTACTTCTCGAATCAAGAATTTCCCAACGTTGCTTCCTCCCGTCGTTTGTTCAGTTTCGTATTTCCTATTATTTTCATTTTTTATTATATAGAATTGGAATGATAG
Organism: Erythroxylum shatona; assembly: GCA_027568895.1. NCBI lineage: Eukaryota > Viridiplantae > Streptophyta > Magnoliopsida > Malpighiales > Erythroxylaceae > Erythroxylum > Erythroxylum shatona. The sequence continues at coordinate 21,069,114 of JAOSBK010000206.1, read as the reverse complement.
TTGATGATAAGATTTGTGGATGTTGTTGATGTTCTAAACTCTCCTTCGAGGTTTTATTTTTGATTTAATAAAATTTGATTGTTTATGTTTTATTGGATTTATTGTGATTTAATTTCTAAAATTGCATAATTCGGTGATAAACTGAGAGGGTGAATCGAGTGAAAAATAATTAAATTGGGCTAACAAGATTTAGATGATTTAATAGAATGAGAGTTAAATCAAATCAGTAAATTGTGCAAAGATAGATCTTGTAATAATTTTCGATACTTTATTAGACAACTTCAGAACTAATTAGGGTTTTGGATAGGTTGTTAATTGAGAAATTGCAACTTCCATAATCTAATTAGGGCTTATAAACTAGGGTTAATGGTTACAACTTGAGAGAGAGTAATCAACCCTAAAATTGTCTATAACTAATAATCTAGTAATTTATAATTGATTAGGTTAGTGTTAAAGATGAGTAAAACTCCCTTTCTCTCAATTGGTAGTTCCTTAGGTTAATTCTTGAGTGTGCGTTGCAACTGCTAATTTGTTAATATTTTGTGATTGATTCTTAAATTAAATTACTTGATTGAATGACATTCTTGTTTTAGTTTCGTGACATTTGAAATTTTGCGATTTGTTTTGGCCTTAAATTTTAGGATTAGATTATCCCTCCTTGTGGGATCTATACCTTAGGTACTACATAAATGGCCCATGTGCTTATAGATTATTGAGGTTAATTAATTAAAAATTACATCATCAAAAAACCACAATCAATAGCGAAGATGATTGGCTATACTAAATTGCAAGATTGTTTGTACGTGTTACATAGGAGCAGCCAAGTTTGCTATGTATGTGCTACACAGGAGTAGTCACTCATTGCTATCTTCTAAAACTCAAGTCATGATAGGAGATTTAATGTCTACTAACCAACAATTGATTCCATCACATAAGAGATTAGGAAATCCATTGTTTAATGTTTTAAACAAATAATAACCAAAGTTGTTTAAATAATGCAATTTCAATTTACTATTTTTTAATGCTTTTGAATTTTCCAAGCAAACAAGAGATTCTTATCTTTTGAATGTCCTAAAAGTCTACTAGGGTGATTTAGTACTCTTAGTTGTATTTTTAATTAATAAAATTCCTTAGAAATCTTATAACTAATATGGCAACATTAAAAAAGCAATATAGCAGCAGATAGTGAAAAATGATTGGTGTATTCATCGATAATAAGTGGAGGCAGACCTGATAAAATAAAAACAAAAGCAAAAATACCACAATGAGGCATACAACAATGGACCAGATGAAATGTTCTAAAAATCTACTAAGGTGATGCAAGACTCTTATATGTATTTTTATTAATAGAATGTTTTAGAAATCTTACAACTAATATGGCAATAATGATAAAACAACATAGCAACAGACAGTGAAAAAAGGTTGGTGTATTCATCGACAATAAATGGAGGTAGACCAAATAAAATAAAACAAAAACAAATATACCATGATGAGGTAGACAACAAGTAGATTTAAGGGACCACAGAAAACATAAAAGACATAAAACAATGACCTACCACGATGAGATATTGTCTGAGGAAGAAGAGGGATGAAATGCCAGATGAGGGATTGTTTAGGAAGAAGATGGGAGATTAGGGATTAAGGAAGAAGAAAACACTACGTCTATTAGGGAAAGTTGATGGGAGATTATGGATTAAGGAAGAAGAATATGTTTCATGGTGATGTTTGTGGATGATAGATTAGGGATTGGGGATTAGGGAAGAGGAAAAACGGTGCATGTGAGGGAGGAGGACTTCTCCAAAAATGCTGCGTCTTGCATCAAAAAAAGTTATGTTTCAGAGAAGAGAGAGAAACAATGTTTTTGGAGCTGATGTGGGACCCACCTCAATGCTCATGTCAGCAACGGTGGGTCCTACATCCACAAAAATTAAAAAAATCCTTATCAGCATTTAACAAACCATGTCAGCAAATGAATGACGATGCCCTTACGACATCAGTGCTCGGTTCAATATGAACGATTTCAAGACTTTGGGGTCTAATTTGAACATATGATAAACTTTAGGATTCATTTGAGCACTCTAAAATGTTAGGGTCTATTTTGTACATCCGTGAAAACATTAGGAGCTAATTAGCCCTTTTGGCCTACTAAAAATAGATAAGATAGGGAATGACAACACTGGAATGGATTTTAAATAATCTGAACTTTTATTCTTAAGAAGAATGTGGGTATACATGGGAATGAAAAATTGGGAATAAGAGATAAAGATACTATTAAAATATTATAAAGTTGTTATCAAAATATTATGAAGATATTGATCCTTATTAGAACATTATCATCAAAATTATCTTTTACATTAATTTCTTTAATAATTATTTTGTTTATTGATACTTTTATTCTCATTGTAAAAATTATTCATAATTATTTAAAAATTAATAGTAATATAAAATATTTAATTATTTATTTACAAAATCAATCACATAATAATAAGTAAAAAAATTTCATCACCATTTTTAATATTTGATATCAAACATTGGTATAATTATTAACTTCTATTCCTAGTGCTTGCATATCAAACATACATAATCAGTAATTATATTTCCCTTCTAATTCCACTTTTCATTCTCATTCTTATTTTTTGATTCCAATTCTTTTATTATAGGTTACCAAACCAAATCTATATGTACATATTTTGCATCGAAGGACGCATATTGATGATACTTGCATAGGCTATATAACGTTATGTAAAGATATATAAAGGAAAAGAGAAAATTTTAACCCAAAGGTTCTTATAGAAATTTGATAAAAAGTATAACTTTAATATTTTAAAATAAAATTTATTATTAATAAACAAAAATTTAAATGGAGTTAAGCTTTTGTTTAGTATATCATGTTAATATATGATTTTAATAAATCTTAACGTAAATACACAAATCTAATATTTTTAATAAGCACACGAATCTCATTAAATAAGTTATTCACACGATAAAATAAAATGTATAAAATTTAACTTAAATTAATAATTCTTTGTGCATATATAATGAGAGCAACTGACCATATTTATCTTAAATTAATTTAGATTTAAATTAATTTAGATTTTAATTATACCTATTTTAACTTAAATATATCTTAATTTAGTCTTAATTAATAAAAATTCCCTATCACTACACCTAACACTAATTCCTCCCAAATATCCCTGCCAAAGTTCCCATTATGTTGAGAAATCGAGTCTCTCTCAGAGTAGGAAATTTGGAAATCTTGAAGAAGCTGCTTGTTTTTGAGGTTGTCTTTTACCTTCTTCCTCTTCTCTTCTCTAGTGGTTGCCTATGTAGAGGCTTAAGAAGCCAAACTCCATTAATTCAACTAAAAGAACCCAAAATCTTGACCCAATTTAGCCACCAAAGATTTAAAATTGTATAGTCCCTTTCTTATTTTTAATAAGTTCACTTTATAATTCATTGTGTTGTGGAAAAAAAACAAGAAGAAGAGGTAGGCCAACACCTATAACAAACGAGGATAAACCGAAGTAATATGATGAAAACAAAGTCACATGTTAAAAAGGAAAGCCTAGGAATTTACTTAATTGCCAGATGTTTTGTAAGTCGACAATGGGTGTACGTGTCTATTATATGACTACCCATACGTCTTTATTTTGTGTAATTATAAAAAAATTGCTATCAAAGTAGTTAATTCTCAAAAAATCATGAGATAAGGTTTAACAAGAATGACTTTCTAGTGTTTGAAGGAAGCTTTGTGAGAGGATGGTTGTATAAGTGAGAATAGTTCTTCGCACCCAACAACACACTAGGAAACAAAAAGGTCAGCATTGCGGTGATGCACCTAGAAGGAGAGGCATAGGAATGGTACCAACTGACTATGAGAAACCACACTAATAAGGGACCCATATAATAAGAAGAATTCATCACCATGACTAAATAAAGGTTTAACGAAGAGATCTTCAAGGACCTGATGCATGAATTTAAAGACCTCTGACAAAAGGGATTAGTGCAGGATTATTATGCCAAGTTTGCTTGATACTCTAATAAATATCTGATTGGATTTTTCTTTAAAGGCCTAAAACTAGAACTAAAAGTCACCATTAAACTTCCCAAGCCTCATAACCTCCAATAGGTGTATTCTTTAGCGAGAAAGTAGGAATCGACACTAACGATCCATGCTCCCACACTTCCTATAAAAGGAGGATCAAAGACGAACACCCAAGCTGGGGTAACCCAGGTAAGAGATCAAACCGCAATAATTATAGAAACCAAGGTCCAAATAGAAAAGGGAATTTTACCAACTCTAGATTTGTAAAGAACTACGTGTAAAATGAAGATACATCAAGGGCACACAAGACATTTCCATTGCCAACTGTTATACACTTCTGTTACAATAAACAGAACAGTTGGTTGAGAGTATCTATAACAAATAAAATATTCTTCTTTCTGTTATAATTCTCATGTATATAAACAAGTCTATGAGATAATAATAAACACACATATTCTATTCCTCTCATAAGCCTTTACACAATATGAGAGCTTTCCTGACTAACGTCATGGATCCCAACTCTAGCTCATCAGCTACTAGCCATAATGTCGCATAACCTTTCACTCCTTCTCTTGATTTTCCCATTCTAACAAAAACCTTAAACTTTAACCTTCCCATTAAGCTTGACAAACAAAATTTCATCAACTAGCGAGCACAAGTACTTACAGCCATAAGATCCCTTGAACTTGAACACTTCATCACCACTGCACCTCCTCCTCAAATTTTCAATGTAGATGCAGATCAAGCTACTGACCCCAAAGACTACAAACTGGCATAGAACAGATCAACTACTACTATGTTGGTTGCTCTCAACCATTGGAGAAGAAGTAATTGGTCAGGTAAACCATTCCAACACCTCCTATCAAGTATGGAAAATCCTCGAAAATCTTTATGCTCAAACCTCCATGGTTAGAGTCCTACTACTCAAAAATCAACTCTCAATAATTAAAAAGGGATCACACATTATATTCGAATACATGCAAAAAGTCAAAACTATAGGAGACTCACTTCAAGTTGCAGGACATGTCATCACAGATTATGAAATAATATTAAGTGCTCTCAATGGTCTTGGTCATAAATATGATCCCGTTGTGGTTTATCTAACACGCTCCATGAAAACCTCAACTCTACAAAAAGTACAATTTCTCTCATGATGCATGAAATAAGAATAGAACAGTTGAACACAATCATCCAAATAGACATCTCATCATTTGTTGCCAACTATGGAACTTTCAACAACCATAATCAATACCATAATAATTAATGTAGATGGAGCAGCTTTAAAGGTAAAGGAGGTCGTGGAAGAGGAGGCAGATGGAATGGAAATCAAATATTTTGTCAACTATGCCACAGATCTGGCTATGAGGCACTCAAATGTCACAAAAGGTTCGACATATCCTGGCAAGGAAGCACTAACCAACCATGGAGATGTAACAACAATGGAAAATCTACACAAATCAATTCACAAGGCTATCCTCAATCCTATTTGGACTTAAATCAACAAGGTAATCCTTCTTCTGAAACACTTAGTGATAGTATGGTTTGTAGATAGTGGAGCTACAGATAATGTAATAGCAAACCTCAACAATCTTTCAGTCAATTCAGAATATGGTGGCAAAGATCAACTCATTGTTGGAAATGGTACTTCCCTTCCTATTGCTAATGTGGGTTCATCTCATATTCAATTCCAAGATAGCATACACACACCTCTTGCATTGAAACAAATTCTACATGTTCTAAACATAACCAAAAACCTATTGAGCATATCTAAACTCACCAAAGATAACAAGATTACTGTTGAGTTTACTGATGTTAATTGTTAGTTTAAGGATAAGGCAACAAGGAAGGTTTTGCTCAAGGGAGTGCTTCGGGATGGCCTATATAGTCTTGAAGCCACCAAGTCATAAGACCAAATTAGGCCAGTTAGACAATCACATTTTGCTCCTAGTTCTAATGTTTTTGGTTCTCCACACTATACATATTTTCTTTCTTCAAACAAAAGTTATTGTGAGGCAAATTTAACACAAAAGAATGCAAATGTTTAGTATGCCAAACTAGGACATCCTTCCAACAAAATATTGAAACAAATTCTGAGTTCAAGGAAGTTCAACATAAACCTAAATCACTTGTCCTTTTGCGATGTTTGTAAATAGGGAAAATTGCATAAGTTACCATTTCAAACACTTGACATCACAGCCCAAAATCCTTTAGATATCATTTATTCTGACATTTGGGGACCCTCTCTATATCTCTCAACAGAAGGATACAAATATTATCGCATTTTTGTCAATGCTTGCACTAGGTTTACATGGTTTTATCCCCTAAAGCTAAAATCAGGCACACTATCTGTTTTCAATAAATTCAAAACCAATATTGAACTTTAGTTAAATAAAAAAAACCAAAGCCTTTCACACTGACGTAGGAGGGGAATTTAAGGCTCTATAACTTACCTTACACAATATGGGATATAACCACATCTGAGTTGTCCTTCTACCCACTAACAAAATGGTATTTCTGAAAGAAAACATAGATATATCACTAAAACAGGCCTAACTCTCTTATCCCATGCTCATATACCTCTTACCTACTAGCTTGAAGCTTTTTCTACAACTACATTTCTCATTAATAATCTTGCATCTCTAAGAATCAACAACATCTCACCATTTGAGAAGCTATACAATAAACCACAAATTATCTCCACCTCTTACCTTAGATATTATTCTCATCATAAATTTGATTTCCATACCAGAAAATGTGTTTTTCTTGGAAATAGTTCAATGCACAAATGCTACAAATGCCTAAACAATCAAGGTAAGATTTTCATATCTTGCCATGTAGAATTCAATAAAGAACAGTTCCCATTTTCTCAACTTTTTCCTTTAAATTCAAACAAAAATGCAGCTCCACCAAGCCTACCTATTTCTATTCTATCTTTAGCCTCATTCTATATAATAGCCCATTCCTACATTTAGGAATTTATCTGCTATATGAAGTCTTATGAGTCAGATCATATGAGAATACATGAAGTACAATTCATTTACATGCATCATATTCATATACGTATATAAATTATGATTTAGTACATATTGCAAAGATAATCACTCAATTGATTTATTATGGGGTATGAAAGATTTTAAATGTTTATGTTGTGATTTCGTGATTATGAATTGATCATGTCTTGAATTCTAATTTGATGGACTACAATTAGTGAATTAGAAGTGCAAAAGTTTACCTTTCTTCCACAATTTCTCGCCTTTATTGCTACGTCACTTTTTTATCGCTAAAATTTTTTTTCCATTAACTTTTCTTACGGACAACCAAAACCATCACAATTTCCTTATTTTCTTTCACTAATTTACAGATGAACATCTTTACTGTCGTAAATTTTCATCGCAAATTGATTTCCCGCTATATTTACCGACTGATTTTTCATCCGACGCTAAATACAGCTTTTCTAGTTAATATTACCGATGGAACATTCATTTTTATTGGTAATTTTCAAGGGTCTAAATTTTGTCCGAATGTTTCCATCACAAATTCCATCTTTTCTTGTATTGTTATGTGCATCTAGTATAAGAAAAATATTAGTTGGCAAGACTAATCGATACATGGGAACTTAGGGTGATCAAGCCTATAAATTAGTGACACATGGCATTAGTAATAGTGTGACACATGACTTGATTAAATGAATGACAAATGGTTTAGTGATTATGAGACAAGTGGACTAATTATGGAGTGACAACTGATGTTGGACCCCGAACTTTTCTTGAAATTTTGAAGTATAAATTGACATTAGATGAGGAATTTGTGGTGAATTATTCATGTGCAAAGAAAAAGACAATTCAAGAATGTGAATTGTTATATGAGATTAAGGTAGGTGAATTTAGCAAGTTGAGGATGAGAGTGTATATGTGTGTATGCTTTTGTTATTGATGT
>JAOSBK010000206.1:21029069-21050707 GCA_027568895.1 Erythroxylum shatona | reverse complement strand
TCATTATAGTACAGATATATGTAGATGATATTATTTTTGGTGCAACTTCTAAGAAGCTATGTTCCAGTTTTGAAAATATTATGAAAAGTGAATTTGAAATGAGTATGATGGGTGAATTGAAATTCTTTCTTGGTTTACAAATTAAGCAAATCGAAGAAAAGTTTTTATTCATTAACAAAAATATATCAAAGAACTATTAGTCAAATATAAAATGGAGAAGGTCAAACCTATGTTATCTCCTATGTAGCCTTCAATCCTTTTATCTAAGGATGAGGCAGGTAAGAAGGTTAATCAAACCCTTTTCAGAGGAATTATTTACCTAACTACAAGCAGACCTGATATACTATTTAGTGTTTGTTTGTGTGTAAGATTTCAAGTAGATCCTAGAGAATTTCATTATATTGCTATCAAAAGAATATTGAGATATTTGGTAGGTTCTACTGATCTCTGTTTAATGTATGAGAAAGGTAAAGATTTAAGGTTAATTGGTTACTGTGATGTTGATTATGCTGGAGATAGGATTGATAGAAAGAGTACAAGTAGAGGTTGTCACTTTCTTGGTCATAATCTAATTTTTTGGTCAAGTAAGAGGTAAAGTTCAATTGCTCTATCTACTGAAAAAGCTGAATACATGTCAGCTACAAGTTGTTGCTCACAGACATTATGGATTAAGTATCAGTTAGAAGATTACTCTATATAAGAAGATCAAATTCCAATCTTTTGTGACAATACAAGTGCTATCAATCTATCAAAGAACCCAAAACAACACTCGAGGGCAAAGCATATTGAAGTTAGACATCATTTTATATGAGACTATGTATAGAGAGGAATCATCAGTCTAAAATTTGCTGAGACGAATCAACAATGGGTGGATATCTTCACTAAACATTTGTGTGAAGATAGATTCAAAGAAATCAAACGGAACTTGAACATGGTAATGCTGAATGACCATTCTTCTAACATGTCATGACCTAGACAATTCGTATAAGAAGAAGATAAAAAGTCGTAAGTTTTCAAGTAAATAGTAAGGGTAAGTTATGAATAGTAACTTTTTAAGAGTATGTATAAGGAGGAAATCTTCTCAAGATTCTAAAATACCTTCTACTCTAAAATTTTCCTGAAAAACTTTGAAACGGACTTGTTTAGTGCTCTCAACTAAGATGATTCAATACTCTATCTTAAGCTTCAAGTTCTTTTCATTTCACATTTTTATTTTTGGATACTAACCTCGCTACGTTAAGTGAAATACATTTGTGTGTTTAGTTCTTATTTGTTACAGATCACAAATGGAGCAATCTCTTATCTATGGGAGACATATTGATTTCATCTCTTTAAAGGAAAATCAAATAGAAATTGAACCAGATATTCAAGGAATTGGTTGAAAAAATTTCTTCAATATTCATGAAAATGTCTATTTGAATGAGATATATAAGTTTTGGATGAATGCAAAGGTATTGGACAACACTTTAGTATCAATGGTAGATGGATTGTCGGTTATCTTCACATAAGATACTATCCAGAGGGTCATTGGGTGTCCTAGTATTGGAGCAAAGCTATTTAACAATACAAAATGGATTACTCAAGGTCATGTAGATAAAATGCAAATCAATCGACAATTATATGAAGTAGTGATCTAGAAATTAAGAAGGCTTCGAGCCTTGTTCCGAAGGCTAGGGTTCTACATTCACTGCTTCTCTGTTGTGTTCTACCAAGAATAGGCTCGAAGGACGTCGTGACAATGAATGATGAATATTGTTTGTTTCACCTACTGAAATACCAACCCATTAATCTTCCGTACTTGATTTTGAAGTACATGATGAAGTCAAAGGGAGATTCTAGCTCTTTACCTTATGGTATGATGTTGACAAAGATTTTTAGAGAATCTGAAATCTTTCTCAACAGAGGTAATAGGGTAAAGATGGATGTGAAGAGTATTATAAATGCCACTACTATTCACAGAATAGGAATAAAGTTTGAAGATGAGGCAGATACAGGTTCTACACCGAAAGGAAGGTCTAAGGGGGAGTTTATAGTAAGGCGGAGAAGGAGTGAACATGTTACGTCTACAAGAAAAAAAATACCTCAGTCGATAGGAAGAACTTCCAAAGAAGAAAAGATTGAGAAATCATCTGATGTACCAATAAAAGCTAAGACGATTCTACAGAAAGAGGAAAGTCGGGTTCAACAATCATCACAACAAGTGTCATTGAAGAGAAAGGTAGAGACACTTCAATCAGAAAAATCCAAACAGTTAAGAAGGTCACCAAGACTATTAACCTTATGACAACAAGAACAGAAGAAGCGGAAATCTCTAATTCCTGATGGAGAGTCCAAAAAGCAAAAGAAAAGACAGTAGTGTACCAGAACAATTGTCTCTATTTTGCAAAGTCAATCAGGAAAATCATCTAGAGAGACAGGGATAAAAAGGAAGTTAGTATTTGAGAGGAAGAAGCGTCGACAATAACTTTCTTCTAAATCAGCAGAAGAACAAAAGAAAGTGAAGCCCAGTTAAAAAAAGGTTTCTTCATCTGATGTTCAATAGAAGGCGAAGACAGTTGAACACTAATTGGAACCTTGTAATCCTTCTCAACCAATCAACAAAAAGGATTTGAGAATGAAGATTATAGTAGAATCAGTACCTATTCGAAGCAAAAGCTCAATTATTATCAAAGAACCTTCAAAAAATTCAGTCAAGGTACAAGTCAAAGCTCGAGCGATTAACGATCAGACAATACATCTTCTAAGTCATAAAGAACGAAGACTATATGGTATTCTGCAAGATGAGAAGGCAGAACCATATCCAATGAAGATTTCAAATGATCGATATACAATCTATCATATTACGAGCAGAACATCGATAAAAATTATTCCAGATATACAACCAAGATGTTCAAACCTTGTGAGAAACGAAGAAAAAGGAAAAAAAAGATGTTTCTTGAAGGAAATAAAGATGATCTTATAGAAGAGCAGATTTAAGTAGTTGTGAAGAACATAGATGATGCATGTAATGCAGCTCAACCTAGAGGTATCTACGTTTCACATCACATTTCAAAAGCATCAGGAAGTCAATTTGGAATTTCTACTATAGATGCAAACTTCAAAGTAGTTGGCAAAGTGACAAAAGGACAGTACAGAAGTATCACGATTGAAGGTATCAATTTCAACTTAGAAACCTTTATGCATTTAATCATGCATTTCAGACCTTTAGGTTTCGTACCTTCAGTCAAAGATGTGTTACACCTTCTTAGGCAATCAATTCTGAAACTACCTAGATATGATGATCTTGATCTCCTAGAAGGAAACAAACCTTCAGTCTACCCTCAATCAAAATCATCTAGTTAGAAGTTTTACCTTCAGAACTATTTGTTGTTGAAAATCTTCATCCACTTAGTGAAATACAACAAGATCCTACTGTTAATTCAGAGTTCTTGAAGCATTTCATAAATTGGACAGAAGGAAGTTTAGGAAGCTTTAGCAAAAGAAATTAAGGAAATTCATACTAAGGTTGATGAACTAGCTGATTCAGTGGGTGATCTTCATGAGGAAGTAACACTTTTACGGGTTACTATTAAACAAGACCTCAAGACGATCCATACTGACATGCAACGTATGTTTTCTGAAACTCTAAAGTATTTACAATGAACTATCTTTGTGATTACTAACAAATAGGGGGAGAAAAAGAGGAGAACGAGAAGAGAAGATAGAAAGCAGATAGAAAGCATTGTATATATCTTGTATGCAATTCTTATGTTTTTTCCTTTATTTATTATTCGTCTGAATACTATTCATTTATTCGTCTATAAATATCATTTTATCTTCTAAAATTATGATTATTTGTTATCATCAAAAAGGGGGAGATTGTTAATTTAAGAGGACTTCACTTCTATTATTTTTGATGAAAGTCAAATAATAATAATTTTAGAAATATATGAACTATTTTGATAAGTTTGTTAAGTGTGCAGAAAAATGTAAATAACATTTAGTCAACCCAGAAGATGCGCGGTCAATGATAGATGATATATCTATAACAGACGATACGTCAACAACAGACGAAGTGCAACACCAGACGAAGCGCAATACCCGACGAAGCGCAACAACAAACGAAGCGTGACACCAGATGAAATGTGACACCGTATGAAGCGCGATACCAGAAGAAAGCATGATACTAGACGAAAGCGCTATATCATATGAAACATGATAATAGAAGAAGTATTATTCTATAATACAAAAGGAAGATATTCTAGAAAGTCAGTCAGTTAGTTAGTTGGAGTTAGTTACAAGTCTCAACTAATAACAATTTCTAGAAGATTTAAGAAGCAGTTTCTCAATAAGACAGTTAGAGAATTAGGCTATAAATATTAGTTCTAGTTGAAGACTAAATAACGTTTTTACATGAGAGAAAATTGATTGTACTATACTGACGAAAGAAGTGAGCGAATACATCTGTAACATGAAGCTCAAAAACATCTTTCCTAGTGAGAGAAAGAAAGGCTAAAGCCTGGAGAGGCCAAGATAGCAGATAAAGAATACTTTGTGAGAGAGACCTGAAGAGGCTCTGTAAGTGTAAAAAGAATACTTGCAACGTTGAAGAGTATAGTGAAATCTCAGACAAACTTTAAGGACTAGACATAGCTCAAGGTTTGGGGTGAACCAATATAAAATCGCAGCTTATATTCTCTAACCCTTATCTTTTAATTTTCTTATTGTTAAACGAGTAGATAATATTACTTGCGATTGCATTCCTTATCAACGTTAGCAAAGTGTATTAGTAATCATTTTAATTTAGTAAAGAAATTCAAGAAGTCTCAAAAGATTAATATTTTTGAAAAGATTACACAATTCAACCCCCTTTCATATGTATTTTACATATTATATCTGATTTCTATATTAACAAGTGATTTACTTCATGGCTATTATTAGACGAGGGTGGTATAACATCATAAATTCCACTCCTTTCGAGCTATTATAAAAATACTCTCCCGTTGTGTATGTGCCCTACTTTTTTGGATATTCTAAGGATGAGACAATTGATCAAAAAATGAGAGTAGAAAGATGATGTTAACTTTGGTAAAATTCCATCTTCACCAAGCTGAAAATGGTATAAAATAACAAATGAACTGCAAAAGAATACAAAGAGTTTGAAGTGGCGATCTTATGTTCTTAAAGCTCAAACCTTATTAACAACACTCCCTCTAAAAGAGGAACCATAAGAAATTAGCGGTCTTTTATTACGGACCTAATGATGGATTACAAATTGTCACTTCCTGAAGGATCAACTATTCATGTCATTGTAGGAAAAGGCATCTCTACCCGGCTCCTTGTGATGATCCCATACATTGATAGGCTAATGACCTATAACAAACAAAGAGGAAGCAAATTCGTATGTTAAATAAGGAAAATGTAAGAGTTTACTTAAACACTGTGATTAGTTAAATGTTTTGTAAGCTAACAATAGTTGTATATGCCTATCATAAGATCACCAAAACATCTTTATTTTTATGTAATGAACTAATATAGGATTTAGAAAATTAAATGATTATATCTATTTTTCTCTCTAACAATTCTCTCTTTGCTTTTATCTCTCAAATTTCCCTCTTCCTTAAAATTAATTTTAGGTTTATTATCTATGTCCTTTACTATAAAGCCCAATGGAAGCAGAAGCAACTAAGAAGACCAAAGCTAAAACAACATGAACATCAGTATTACTCCTATAAGATAATAAGTCCAAGTGAATTTCAATTATATTAACCATTGACAATATGAAAAAATGCGAACCATCGCTAACCTAACAAAAGAACCCAACATCCTTAGCCTCAACATCTTGAGATTAATGTTTGTTTGTAATGCCTTTTACACGCCTTTACTATTGAAAAAATGAAGGTAAGTTCTAGAGGAAACAAGAATTTTGATAGGTGGAATTAGGACAAATTAGGATTTATGGAATTAGAATAGAGGTAATGATAAGGAATTTTGATTGATTAGGTTAAATTACATTTTATTATTAATTTAACATTATTAACAAAATTTTGATTTAATTTAAGTTAAATTGGTCATGTGGGTCTCATTATAACACATGATATCCATGTGTTATATGGGGACCTATATGCTATGTCATTTTTTATGTGGATTATAACAAATAGAGACTCAATTCTATCAAAATTTTCATCCACTCAAACTTTATTTTAGATTAAGACTAACATTGGGTCAAGCTAGGTTTAGACTACCTATAGCTCAAGCCTAACTCAATAATTTCAACAAGGGCTTATCCTTAATTTTAAATCCCCCTAATTTTAATATTCGTAACCTGAAAATTACAACATCTTTCCATTCTCTTCACCATCCCCTCTTCATCATTATCTTTCACCAACATTCACTATTGGTGAAACTTGATGTTAAAGATTATTCTTAAAGTTACTTAAATCCAAATATGGTCACGTTGCAGCAAAAGTAATATGATTTAACCTAGTAGAAGCAATATGTCATGTTCCTTAGAATCCACAACTAAACTGAAGAAAGCCTAGTGTTGAGGTGGTTGATGATGGTTTTGTTGTTGTTGCTATTTTTATGTCCTATCCATCTTTTGTTGCTCTCTAACAGTTGTCAATTGTTGGTATTGATGTTGTTGACGCTAAGGCTCACGTAATATCAAATGTCCTCTACTGCCACCACCGATGGGAATTCCCATCATCTAAATTCTTAAAGATGGAGATGACGAGGGGATAGTGAAGAGAGAGGGAGCACTTGTAATTTTAGGGTTATGAATATTAAAATTTAGGGTTTAAAAATTAGGTATTTAGTTTAACTAAAATTTTATTTTAATTGAGATAAATTACCAAATTAAAATTAAAAATGTATATATTTATTCCATGTCATTGATGACATGATAGATAATTGATGAAGTCAAATATCGATCATATTTTCTATCTACATAAGGTTTAACTTAAACATTTTTTGATATGGTTTAATTGAAACATTTTTGATATGGTTTAATTTAACACCTTAAAATATTAAGGTCAAACTTATATTCAGATGTAAACATATGGGTTATTTTTTCCCTTTTTACCTAGAATACTAACTTAAACCTTAACTTTTGTTAGTGTTCAAAAAGTCTAATGTTATAAAAACCATTGTATTCGAACCTCAAATTGAAGAAACATTAGATTTTCATTTGAATTTCATTTAAAAAATACACTTTGAAATTTTTAAATAATTTGAATAGGTCTCAAATTATTAACATGACATTTGAAATGGTGATATCGGTCATATTAAGAACCTCCTTTTCAAAACACGCCTAATTTAAGGATTATCTCTAACTCAATCCCTAAATCTATTAAAAATTAAATTTCTCCTACCTTTCTTCATTAGCTCTATTGTCTCTAATTAAAGAATACTTGGCCCTTCCATCTATTGAAACTACAGTTGGTTCTTGAGGAAGGCGACAACCTTTACCATTTTAGACAACTTCAAAGATCATTTATAGATTTATGATTGAGTACTAAAACTAATATGGTATAATGGAATGTCTTATAGTATAACATAGGCTCAACAAGTCCATCAACCATCAATTATGAATCAAATTCAGTTTCTAAACTTGTCATTAAAGTCGAAGTATGGGTGCACAAGCCTAAAGGTGGTGAAATATAAAGGTTGTTCCAAGATCATCTGTATGAGAGAAAAATGAGCTTAAAGGAAATGAAGCATTTATTGTTGTAACTTTTAAAAGCTATAAATTTACTTTCCATAGTAAAGACTATAAATGGTATATAAGCTCAGTATTTTAAACTATGTAGGAGATTAGCATTGAAATTTTCACCACTAAGGGATCTAATTGGTGAGCTTGAGAAGGGAGAATTACTAAAAGATGTCAAGTTTTGAGTCCCAAGTCATAAAATATCATATCCTTTATATTGCATTTAGGCTTAGGTAAACTACAAGGGCTAGAGTTAGTGAAATCTAGAGATAAAATACTCATCTTCATTGAACACAGTCTCCAACATAAAAATGCCCTAGAATATCTCCAATTTCACAAATTTACAAAAGGATCTATGAACTCAAGAATGAGCATGTCTCAAACTATATCCAACTTTACGAAGTTATTGAGAGATCTATAGTCTTAGATATAGATACATTCTTGATTATGCCTATTAGTGTTAAAAAGGTCTATAATTAATATGACTTGGCCCACTTGAAATCCTATTTTTTCGTATTTAAGTTATGTTTTTTAGTTAAAACATTATCTTTATTAATTGAAAGTCATTAGAGCTTCTTTTTCCTTTTTCTTTATTGAACTTCAAACATATCACAGAATTATTTCTTTTTGACATTCAAATACTTGATGAATTTGGTTCTTGATTATTTATAATCAATGAATCAATTCTTTTATAATTTTGTTTTAGATTTCTTGGGTTTGATTTAAATTTTTTTTCTAGATTCTTTGGGGTATATTTCTATATGGGTTCACAGCAGTTCATATTAGAGCTTGGCTCTAAATCAAGTATAGTTATTATTTCATTTTCATAAATTTTCAATTCTATTCTATTTCTTTTTAAAAAATAAAAATCACATTTTTATAATTTCTTTTTGGTTTATTACATCATATTCTTGTTTCTAAAAGTTTTAATTAAAAATTTAAATTAGATGCCATCTTATTTTTAGAGTTTGTGTATATCTCTTATTGTGTTAAAATTTTTGTTTCTTCAATTCAATTTTTTTATTCCATGCATCATAATTATTCATGTGGTTATGAAAAGAAAAGAAAATACAAAAAAGAAAAATAAAAAGAAAAGGAAGGTTATGTAGGTAAGATATCATTAAGAAACT
The DNA here is from genome assembly GCA_027568895.1 of Erythroxylum shatona. Classification (NCBI taxonomy): domain Eukaryota; kingdom Viridiplantae; phylum Streptophyta; class Magnoliopsida; order Malpighiales; family Erythroxylaceae; genus Erythroxylum; species Erythroxylum shatona. Next base: position 21,041,887 of record JAOSBK010000206.1, on the reverse strand, counting down.
ATTTTAAAAACAATTTCACATTCTTTCCATTTTTCCTTACATTATTCGAATTCCTTATTTCTTCCTTAACTGTGGTTTACTTTGTCTTCTTGAACAATACTTATTGGAGTTTGGACTTTAAATGTTTAATTTTTTTTAGTTTGTTTAGTTCTTTAAACAACACATGAAGAAGCAAGTGGGAAAAGGCAAGCAAGTATGAGATTAGCATCAAGAAAAGCTAAGTAAATAGTGAAACATAAGTGGTTTATCATCTTTAAGAGTATACACATAAGGTAGTGGATGATAAATTTTCTTTACTAACCTTTCTTACAACTTTCAAATTTGTCTACTAAAGGAGTTTCAACATTGAAAGAGAAGAGGGAAAACTTGTAATTTATGTAAGCTATGCAATAATAGTTGGAGAGGATGAATATGATGCTTGATAAGGTGAAACACATGTTGGTAAGGTAATCCTATCATTATAAAAAAAATTACAAATCAACGATAAAAAATTACTGACAGAAACAATATCGTAGCAAATTTTCGATGGAAAATTAGTTTCCATTGGTAATATTGTCAGAAAATTGCATTTTGTGATGGAAAAAATATCCATCGATAAAGATGGAGGGAGATTATCACAACAATTTTTCTAACAGAATATACCGACAAAAGAGTGATGTCCATTAGTAAAATAGGCAAAAATGCTTAGTGGCATAAATAAGTTTCAGAGTGTACCGACAGAAATGGATTTCGTTAGTAAATTACTAACGAAATCTAAAATTGAAAGTTAAACGTTACTGTTAGTTTCAGCTTCAACATTTTTAATAAAACAAAAACGACATTGTTTGGTTTAACACCAAACGATGTCGTTTTGATACAATATTAATCCTACCAAAGCCCACCCCCCTCATGTTTCACTCTTTGGTTTCCCTTCTATCTTATCTTCATTTTCTCCTCTGTCACCATCAGTGGTTTCCTATCACCATAGTTGTCTGTGATTCCCTATCGTCCGTCATCCATTGTCCATCATATGTGCTTCAATTTCCTCGCTATCTTCCCTTTTTTGTGTCCATCTTCTTCCACTGCATCCATTGTCATCGTCTTAGTTTAATCTTCTTTTAAGGTAAGTGGTTCATCTAGTTTTACTTGTGATGGTGTGACATTGTTGTATTTGGGTTTTGTTTTTTACTTAAGTACTACTTTGATTGTATGGGCTTAATCGTCAATTATGTGTTTTGTTTAATTTAATTGTATGGGTTTAATCGTTGATTGTGTCTTCATTTTATCGTCGGTTGTGTGTTTTATGCTTTGCCTCATTATGCATTTGGGATGGTATACTATGTTTGTTTTGTGTTTTGACTCATTAAGCAGTTGTGTACTGTGTCCATCTTCTTCCATCACGTGTTTTTTTAGTACTTTGATTGTATGGGCATTATGTTTTACTGCCTATTGATTTTTGTAAAGCATTATGCTTTACTACCCATTGATATTTTTATAATGCATTACACTGTATTACTATACTTGCCTGCATTTTTTTATTATTGTGTGATGAATGACAATATACTTTTATTAAATGCAACACTCTACAATGGAATTTGATAGTAAAATGTTAAGCATAATATTTATGATTCCATGAAGGATCCTAATGATTATAGTCATGTTTACTCAATTAAAATGACTTATTCTTTATCATAGGTGGTTTTTGAACTTAAAAGATAATATCGATTGGAACCTATCATCTATAAGCATCTTCAGAAAGAGAATAAGAAATTCATCAAGAATATTATGTTTTAAGAATTTTTCTTTTTTTTTAAGAAATGAAAATTTGATTCATTAAAAAGGTTGGAACCTGTAGCAATTTGGGTGAGCCCAAGATAACATGAATCTTGTGTTGTAAGAAATTGTTGTAATCTTGCCTAACCCTCATAAGTGAAAAAACTTAGGTATTAAAGGAAGTATCCAGTCTACATATTTGAATTGCATCTTACTTGCACTTACCCATTACTTGTAAAAATGAAGCCACCTATAATAGATATTGGTTAAAGAAAAAGGAGTTGGGTTAAGCTAATAACTTTTAAAAAGGCATTATTTGGGAAGGCAATCTAAAAATAAATTTTAATTTTTTATTCCTTCATCCCATTTTCATTTAACTTGTTATTAGCAATTCTTGTTTGTTTAGTTTCTTTTATTTTCCATATTTTAGCATTTATAATGAGGACATTATAAAGTCTAAGCATGAGGGAGAAATTGTTCTCGAATGTGCTTAATTGGGAAGTTTCCGTTTTATTTTTTATGGATTAAAGTATTATACATGTTATGACATTAAAATATTGAGTATGAAAGTGTAATGCATTGAATGGTTTAATTAACTTGAGGTGTAGATTTTAATTAACATTTGAAGTTGAATTCAAAAAAATAGGTGAAAAGTTTTTGGTAAATTACTTAAACTTTATGAGCTTTTTTGCTATATGAGATTAAGACATCTATGTTAATATGTGTTTTTTATATTTCATATTCTTCTTTGTGGATGTATCCTTAGAACTTTGTTTGGACCATTTTGAGATTACACTGATATATACATGCTTGAAAAAGATAAAAGACATATTTGAATTAATCATTTAAGTTAAGGCTGCTCAATAAAATATCTCTTATCATCCCCTTTGAGCCTTTAAACTCCCTATAGTATTTTATTTAGTTTACACCAGATAAGGTTTTTCGTAAGTAGGCCTTCACCTTGGCTACTTCATTCATTACCATAAGGAATCGTCATAAACTATCCATAAACTATTTTATTTTTTTAAAGATCAAATATGGAACTTTCATTCATCTAAATATAACCTTTTTCCTTTCTGAAAAAGGAAAGAAAAAGATATTATCAAAAAAACTCACTCTTTTACAAACTTGAAGTTTCTATACTAAGCTAAACTTATTTTCAATTGAACATCGATATGATGTTCAACCAATATTGTCATCATTTTTCATATTCTAATTAAATATTCAACAGAATTTAGAAATATAGACTTAGAAATACAAAATTTGAATCCATTTGTTTACAATCATAGAAATTCATAAGAATCCATCAATACTAGGAAAAAGTAAAATATGTTATACAGGACATCATCATTACTTGGAACATGAGCACAGATAGCAAAGAAGCAAATTGTTTAATGGAAAAGTGGAATATGGTGAAACTCCTTTACACTTGTCTAGTGATGATATGGTTTAACAACTATCACATTTGGGTGACATTAAACATGGCAACACCTAAGTAATAGAAAGCAAAAGCAAAGTGTTATTGAGCTTAATTGGAATAAAAAAAAGCATATTTTTCAATTTGTAATATTGAAAGGAATTACTTTTGAGGTATAATCTTGATGTGATGCATATTGAAGAAAAACATTTGTGAGAATATTTAGGTACTTTGATGGGAATTGATGGCAAATCGAAAGACACAATTAAGACTAAATTTGACTTGGAAGACATCAATATAAGAAAAGATTTGCATTTGAAAAGAAGAAATGATGGGTCAAACAAAGGATAAGAAAACTTTTTGTCAATTCCTTAAATTAGTCAAGTTTCCTGATGGTTGTGCATCTAATATAGCCCATTATGCCAATGTCAAATAGGGAAATTTTTGGGTTTAAAAACTATGATTTCCATATACTTTTGTAACGATGACATCTCGTTGGAATAAATAGGTGTCTATTGAAGGATGTGTCCATAACTTTGGGACAATTGGGCGAATGTTTTAAGCAATTATGTTATAAGACACTAACACTAGAAGAGCTTGAAAAAAATGGAAAAAAGACATAGCTTTGATTCTATGTAAGCTTGAACTAGTATTCTCCCTATCTTTTTTTTATGTTATGGTGCATTTGGCAATTCACCTACTATATAATTCAAACCCTACTATATAATTCAAAACTTTATAGAATGTTTCAATTTCGATCGATGTTCCCTACTGAAGGTAATTTATATTAACTTCATCTTTTTTTGGCTTAAATTATTAGTTAGTAACAATTGTTAATTTTTAATATTTTTTTTAGGTTTTAAGACTCTCTTAAGCACTATATGCACAATAGAGCTCGACTTGAAGGGTCTATTGCAAAGGCTTATATAGCAAATGAATGGTTGACATTTTATTTGGTGTACTTAAATGATGTCAAGACAAGATTTAATAGAGAAGAACGTAACTTTGATTTTAATCAAGATAATGGCTTTTCAGTTTTCTTTCAATAAGTAAGGCCACTTATAATAGGAAAATCTGTGGAGTTTACTAAAGACGAACTCGAAATTAGCCATTGGTATATTTTGAACAATTGTAACGAAGTCGATTAATATATGGAGTATGTATATTACTTCTTATTTATTATTTCATATTTAAATATAGCATTCAACTTATATTTTTTGACATCTATTTGCTATTTTTAATGGAGAGCATAAAGATGAGATTCAAAGCAAAGGGATTGTTAATGTTGAAGAAATACATAAGATTAAGTTCCCATCACGATTTAGGACTCAAGTAAGTTATTGATGGAATATTATGAACTTATGGAAATTTGTACTTTAGATTAACTTTTAATTATATTTTGTTCTATGGATGATAAAGTCACATAACTGTAACTTGCAAGACAACATTATATGCTTTGGAATATAGGCCTCATATATGTGGCAAAAAATATGCAAGTTGCATTTTTAATGGAGTTAGATTTTACATAAAATATCGTGATACTTAACTTAGAAGTCAAAATTGTGGGGTTGTTATTAAAGGACAACATGACAGCGATTTTATTAACTTCTAGAATGTCATCTCATAAATAATAGAGTTGCATTACATAAAGGATAAAAAGGTTGTCTAGAAATATTACTAGCATCAATGTTAGTAACACATGGTATATGATAATGACCCTTTTGTCATTACAAATCAAGTGAAGCAAGTATTCTACCTCGACAAGACTGTATTAGGCAACAATTAGAAAGTTGTTCAAAAGTTTCAACACTAAAATCTCTTTGACTTTTATGAAAGGAAAAATGGTCTAATGAATGAAGATGCTAATGAAGTATATTAAGAGATTGAACAGAGCTGAATAATGGAGCCTTACAAATAGAAGATGCAGATATATCATCATTCTACAAAAGAGATTTTGATTCCAATATACTAAAAGAAAATGAAGTACAAGCTAATCTTGTTGTAGAAGGAGATGAAGACTATATTGAGGATGAATTATATGACAATGAAGATACTTTGGCCAAATATAATCGTGATGAAAAGTCAAATCATAATGTAATTAATGATCATGATTTTTAGGATCTTGATCATGATAATTAAAGGTAATAAAAGTGTTCTTTATATTGTTTGAAATGTAATATTGGTAACATTTACATTAATGTGTATTGTTGATGATTGATGTTTGCATTATGTTAATGCAGATTGTTAATAATTGAGTTATATTGATGATTGAATTGTGTTAATACAGATTGTTGATGATTGAGTTGTGTTAATGTGAATTGTTGATGATTGAGTTACGTTAATAAGTTATATTAATGTGAATTGTTGATAATTTAGTTATGTCAATGTAAGTTGTTGATGATTGAGTTATGTTAAAGTGGATTGTTGATGATTGAGTTATGTTAATGCACATTGTTGATGTTTGAGTTATATTAATGCAGATTGTTAATGTTTAAGGTATTTTAATGAGTATTATTGATGTTTAAGTTATGTTAATGTGTATTGTTGTTGTTTGAGTTATGTTCCTGTGGATTATTGAAGATTAAGTTATGTTAATACGGTTTTTTGATGATTGAACGTGTGTTTCTAATGATGATTAGATGTATTATATTGATAATAACATTTATGTTTGTTTTTATAAATATCCAATATAATGGCACCTGGTAGAAACAAAGGAAAAAAGGTGGTAGGTATCAAAATTGTTCCTACCCAATAATAACAAGATCAATCAGTTCCTACCCATTGACAACAATCGACCTCATCCACCAATGAAGCAAGTTAGCAACAATCTCATTATTCCTCAACTAATATAAAGGGACTATAGGTCTGTTAATCTTTTACATATATAAATAATACTTATGCTCAAATATATATTTACATGTTTAATGCACATTTTCTTATCATTATTCATTTGTTGTCAAGTTCCTATGCCAATATCAGAAAAAAAAAAAAAAAAGGTAGAAGTATAACCAGAGGTTGTGAGTTGCAACAAATGAATGCTGCAATGAATAACAAGTTATCAGTACATATTGATACTTCACAAGGTCGTCCTTTAGATAAGGTTCGATCAGCAAAATTGTCTAATGAGTTAGAAATAATTCCCAGAACAAAATTACCATGCCTAAAAAATGCTAAGGACTTTAAGGAAGACAACTTGCTCAAGAATACAAGTTTCGATAAATTTTTAATTTATTTAACTATATGTAATATTGTTTCATTTATTTTAAGATTAATTACATTTTTACTTATTATTCACAGATGAAACTGAATATTATCAATATCGACAAGCTTGATATTTCAAACTGTGTTACTTCATTATTGAAACAAATGACCAGGGATCATCGTTATAGGTTACATCAGTATTGCAAATCTTTTCCTTTTGATACGAAGGTAAGGAGATATGTTCTGGAACGGATGTCTCCACAAAATTAGAACAATTTATGTAATTATTGGGCATCTCCCAACATTTAAGTTTGTTTTCTTTCCCTTCATATTGGCTTCCATTAATCTTATTTGATGATTTAATGATATCTTTCTTTCTTTATTTAGGAAAAATATGAGAAGGTCAAGGTGAATAGAAGAAAAATGAAAACTCCTCATAACCAATGCTCCAAATTATTTGTTATTGTGCGAAATGAATATGTAAGATCCTTATTTACAAGTTATAATTATGTTACTTAACACTATATTTTATTATACATTATGTTTTTTCATAAAATAGAGTGAGAAGGGACTACATGGACAAGAGTATGATAGGATCATACTCTACAAACTCACTTACTATGAGGAAAGTCAAGGGTGGATGTCTGAAGAAGCACAAAATAACTATATAAGTATAAAATTTTGTTTAAATTTTAAGTTTATTTATTTATATAGTACTAACTAATAATATTTGCATTGAATATTGGTTTTGTTTTTCTAATTTTAGAATATGATGTAAAATTTGTTGCAAGCATCAATTTTTGAGGGAAATGAGGCAAATATAAAAGATATTTGTGATTGTGTGCTTGGTACATGATTCGAATCTACCAAAGGTCTTGGGTTTGACCCTAACCCAACTGTTTCATCCTCATTAAAATCAACATATGTTCAACATCTTCAAGAGAAAAACAAGTCATTTAAGGTTAAATTCCAACATACCGAAAAAAGTTGGTCAAGCATGAAAAGTACCTCAAAAAATTACTTGGCCCAGATTATAAAAGCAACGAAGATGAAAACAAGCCCAAGTGATTTGTATTATATCTTGTAAAATAATATCTGTATTTATTATTTTATATATAAGCATGTTTGAAATTATAATTAAACTCTTGTTCACGAACAAATTTAATGATATTTTATTTTTTATATACAATTCTTCAAATTATCAATCATTTTTGTATAATAAATTAACAATAACAAAAAATATATAAATGTTATATACAATAATATGGATTAAAAATGTAACAAATAATTATAATTCAACTTGATATAACATTTCGTTAAAATGTATATTAAAAATTTGACTACATTTTATAGAACATAGATAAAAACAAATACATTTAGCTATGTTTTTCGGCTAAGAAAGCTAACCGTCGTGAAGCGTTATTAACAATAATTTCTCAAAATGTAGCTAGCATTTTTTTGCTAAGAAAATAAAGCGTAGACAAAAACTATCAGCAAGGATTAGCAAAAAATCACCTATATTTTTTTATTTATGATGTTTTGACAACGTTTTCGGCAATGAATATAAATTGTCATTAATGATTATTAGTAACAATATTGGGACTTTTAGTGAAGATTTTTTTCATAGCCAAATTTTCTTTTTATTGTGGTGTGTGATCTCCCATCTTCAGCCTTTATGCATTATACTTAGTAATCACTTTCTTCCTATTTTCTTTGCTGCTTACTTCCAGATCACTCACTACAAGACTTGTTTTCCATAGGTTAGTGTTGCTTGGCTCCCCAAAGAAGTAATGTGATCTCCCTTTTAAGGAAATAGTAAATCCCTAGAAGCTTACCTTTTTTCACCATTTGCCATTCTTCAAGCTTGAGAGAGTAACATTTGGTACCAAAATACTCTCAAACTGGTTGAGGTTAGTCTTGGTACCAAAATACTTGTCCCAAACCAACTAGTTTGATTAGTTAAGGAACCTTGTAAGTTCCTAATCGCCAATATTCTCCTTACCCCATGAATGTGCATAATTTGTTGTTGGATATATATACTTTGCATATTAACTTTACCATGCATGCTTCCCTATTAGTTTGGTCTACTATGTGAAAATGTTTATCAAATTCCCAACTTACCATCTAGCTCATTATTTCAATTTCTTGAACATGAACATGATAAGACTTGTTCTCTAACCCACTAGATTATCATAGCTTTCAATAGAGCCTCCATTTTTTCACACTTCTTTAACATCTTGCGTTCTACTCTTCCCACAACTTGTATAGGTAGGCAAAATTTGAATACAACCAAGGAAAGTGCTCTATCATACTTATGTAAGGAGTTAGTTGTGAACCACTAAACCTCTAGAACACCATCCCCGACCCTTTGTAAATTGCAAAAAAAAAATTAGTATTCTAGACCCCTTTAGAGACATGCACTTGAAAAACATCATATAACACATTCAATCCAACAAACTAATGGAATTAACAAATTAATTATTATATCAACCATGAATCATTATTTTAACTTTATGTGTGGTGTAATAAATTTATGAATAAAACTTTTAATATTCTTTTCCTTTTCTATTTTGATAATTTTCTTGCAATCTTCTAATTAAAGTTTTTATATTTTTATTATTTGATAATTGTCTTAGCTTCTAGTACCACTAAACGTAAAGTTAGAGCATAACAAATGTTAGAGGTATATATTTATCTTTTCTCGTATATATAAGTTACATTTCCCATTATTTGTGAACTTGAAGTTCTAATTTTAAGTTTTATGCATATTCTTATCATTTTTCTAAATTTTAGATTTTTCAAGGATTTGTTTTTATTCTTCTCCATTTTTGTGGTGGATGTACATAGCAAATAAAAAAGATGATCATCCTCACCTTAGTCTAATTACTACTTATTTTGTTTGCCATCTTTCACCTTTTAGTATTTAACACAAATTATGTATGTTCCTACTTTATATTTATTTATTTATGGAAACTATGCTGTCATTATTTTCTTTTATTTATTTACTTATTTTATTATTATTTTCTTTTATGTCTAATCTAATTTTTATTTTATTTTTTTAATTGTTATTACTTTATCATTTTAATATCTATTTTTACGTGAGGCTATCGAAAACAGTCTCCCTATCAGCTAGGGGTAAGGCAAGGTACTTTTGAACCTTATCAGACTCTATATTTCAGTGAAACTTCTATTGGATTGTTGTTGTTGTTGGGAATCAAATTCAATTGTACTAATTGTAACATCCTAGACCACCCGCATATAGATATTGTCTGTTTTAGGTTACTCCTAAGGCTAAACGTCTCACGGTTTTGCTCTTCCCCCTCCCAGGAAAACACGTCTTTACAGGGAGAGGTATCCATACCCTTATAAGGCGTACTTCGTTCTCCTCTCCAACTGATATAAGATCTTACACTCTCCACCTCCCTTAGGACCCAGCTCTCTTTAGGGCCCAACCTAGCTGGCACAATAGTTTTGTAACAACCCAGACCACCTGTCCATAGATATTGTCCTCTTTGGGTTGTCCTTAGGGCCAAATCCCTCATAATTTTGCTCTTCCCACCCTTAGGAAAACGCATCTATAGGGGAGAGGTATCTATACCCTTATAAGGCATACTTTGTTCTCCTCTCCAACCGATATAGGATCTCACACTCTCTATCCCCCTTAGGGCCCAGCCTAACTGACACAACGGTTTGGGTACCTACTCTAATACCTTTGTAACAGCCCAGACTACCCACCCATAGATATTGTCTACTTTGGGTTGCCCCTAGGGCCAAACCCTTCACGGTTTTGTGCTTCCTACCCCTGAGAAAATGTATTAGAGTGTGAGATCCCACATCGTTTGGAAAGAAAAACAAAGTATGCCTTACAAGGGTATGGATACCTCTCCCCCACAAGACGCGTCTTCCTAAGTGTAGAAAGAACAAAATTGTAAGGGGTTTAGCCCTAGGGCCAACCCAAAGTAGACAATAACTATGAGCGGGTGGTTTGGGCTATTACAAATGGTATCAAAGTCGGTACCTGAACTATTGTGCTAGCTAGGTTGGGTCCTAAGGGGGTAGAGAGTGTGAGATCCCACATCGGTTAGAGAAGAGAATAAAGTATGCCTTATAAGGGTATGAATACCTCTCCCCTATAGACGTGTTTTTTAAAGAGTAGGAAGAGCAAAACTGTGAGGTGCTTAGCCTGAGGGACAATCCAAAGCGAACAATATCTATGGGTGGATGGTCTAGGATGTTACACTAATAGGAATTGTGTGAGTTTACTTAATCCCAAACATGTCAATATGAGATTGTTCCTTTTTCACTAGTTTCTTTTCCTTATTTATTTGTATGGATTTTTTATATGTTGGGAAATCAGGGTGAGATCCAATCCTGCACTTAGTAGAATAATAACAAAAAAAAATTTGTTTGATTTTTTGAAAACCAAAATCACTTAAATTCTATAATATGATTAACGTATAAAATATAATCAAGCGTGAATCTTCATTTATATATTATTATAAAACTTGATCAATTTTTTGTCATATACTTCGATTTATTTTTGAAATCGGCTCATCTCTACCATCCTAGCTACATAAGTGTTCGACCTCTGATAATATTCATAAAATGTATTGATAGAATCATATAAATTTTGTAAAGAGAGTTAGACAAGAAGTATTAACTTCTTTAGAGCTTAAGCCTATTTATGTTAGTTTTTAAATATTTTAATAATTAATTGAAATAAAATTCCAAATTTAATTAAATTTTAATTATTTCTAATTTAATATCAATTATGCTCAATAAGATCAAATATATCATATTGATCTTTATTTATTAAATATCTTATATTAAATCACAAAGTTTTCTAAACTTCACAATCAGGTCAGACTTAATTCAATTTTTTCATTATATAATGTTTTGATTGAATATTAAAGGATGTAATTAATGTATAAAGTCCAATCATATTTATTCTCCACTGTTAGTAATTGATTCAATTGATGACATTTGAATGCTGTTTTCAAAATGTCATTTCACTTTGGCCAAGGATTTCTCGAAACAACATCAATCGATAACAATGGAGCATTACTTTAAGGTGATGAATCTTATATTGATCTCTCAACAACTAACATATATTTCATATTATATCCAATGAATATCGACAAAGCTAATTTTGACTAGAATAGGTTATAAATAGTATCAGAACATAGAAATTCTTATATGAGATACTTTGATGATCTCAAGTTGAAGAATCACTTATATAATCATCAAAATAAGAATTTTCATAAACAAATAAGTAATATTCCAATCAGAATCCTCATAGAGGGTTAGTTTAGTAAACTATAACTAACCGATTAACTGTAAAACGTAAACTAATAATCCCCCACTTGCAGTAAGCCAATTCTTTAAATATCTAATACCATATTTTCATATAACAATTGTACTACTGCTAAGACAGTGATTTAGTGAGAAATTTACAAAAGAAAAAAATATATGTTGACCTAATTGGCAATTAATGCTATAATGAAACTTTTCTAATTTTAAAATAATAATATTATAAGTAAAATATATTTTAAGTAAATCTACTGAAAGTTAATAATGCACAGCTAATTAGACTAAAAATTTTATTGTGGTATGTGGTCAAAATGACAAGCATAAAAAAAATAGACTATGAATTTAGAACTAATCCTAGAAATAAAAGGCTTTTGGGTTGGCCCGAACATTTGTTGTTTCATGCATGCATGATAAGAATAACAGCAATAGTATATATAACTGTAGGAACTAGGCTATTACTATTCTTTAAATTTTACTAAAAATAAAATAGAAATATTATTCATATTTAATAGGATGATTTTTTAAAAAAAAAAATTTAATGGGATGATATTAAAACCCATTAGAAGGGGATATTTAGATTCTTAAATGAGATAAGCTAAGTTTGATTAAATTATAAATCAAAAAGTTCTTTCATTATTGGTTACTAAATGGGGTCTTAATGTAAAAAAAAAGACATTCCTTAAGAAACTACAAATTTTATTTATGATTTTCAATTCTTTAAAAATATTTACACTTTAATTAATAATTAAGTTTAAATTATTGATTTCAATTGAATTTAATTAGTTTAGTTTGAATTTAAGAATTAAATTGAATTATTATATTATTCTATTATTTAAGTTAAATTATAATATTTATGGAGGTGAATGTTGCCATTTTTATTTTTATTTTTTTATTTTTTTTTTGTTTTCAAATTTGGAAAAAAAATCTTGTTTATTTGAGTTTTTAGTTTCTGCTTTTGGTTTTGGTTTCTTCTGATTTTCAAAAATTATGAAAACTATAAAAATTATTTTTTGTTTTTTATAATATGATTTACTATCATTCATATATGTATTATTTAATTTTTAATAAAAATTATGAATAATTTAATTCAACATTATATTTATATATTTAATAAATTAAAATTAATTATCAATAAAAT
>JAOSBK010000206.1:21014608-21028969 GCA_027568895.1 Erythroxylum shatona | reverse complement strand
TTTGTTAATAAATATTATATAAGAAATTAAATAAATTTATTTAATTAAAAATAATTTATCTTTAAGTTTTATTTAAATGTAATTATTATCAGTGATAAAAATACAACTCCATTAATATTAATAATTAAATAAGTTTTTTTTATTTGAAAGAAAAATAAAATTGAAAATTGAAAATAAAATATAACAGAATAAATAGAAGTAAAAGCAAACGGTTCGTTAATTTATCGTCATTTATTATTAAGAAATTTAAGAGAAAAGAAATTTTAAAAATAAAAACAAAAATTTTTTTAAAATTAAAACAATACAGATCAGAAACGACACGTAACGAATCATTATAGCCACGAAAGCGTGATCACGGCTGGTGCTGGCTCCTGGCGGTGCCGGCAATGGGCCCGCTCTCCGTATTCCTCCACGTGGCTGGTTCTTAGACGCCGTTTGCGAAGATGCTTTTCTACGCGTCATCAGGTATGGCTGCTGAGCGCTCCGAAGAAACAATCGGTTGATAATCATAGAATGTCTCGTCGTGACAATTATTATGAATATTCTAATACGGAAAATGAAGAAGTTTTTATCCATCCATCTTTTCTCCCCGTGAATTTTAATGAGAAAACAGCCTAGTGAGTTTGACGTTTGAGGCAGTCAGTAGTTCCCACTTGCCTGGGAATGATAAATTTATTAGGAAATGTGAAGGATGGAATGAATATCAATTTTCTTAATTTAGGAAGATGTGTACTCATATTATGTCAAACATAATCCACCAACCAAATTGAATTGTCAGAAACGGAGAAAACAGTAGTTTGACAATTACGACAAGAGGGAGTCGTCGTTTGGAATTTTGTAACGACAATTGAGAGGAAGAAGAGATTAAAAATAAATGGTCTTCTTCAACCTCTCTCTCTCCGTTCTTTCATAGGAAAAAACAACCTCCCTGCTTCCATGGCCCTTGTTGTGTTTCCTCCTTGTCAATTCCTTCACTTTACTTGACTGCCTCTGCTTATTCATTATCTTCCCCTCTACTTGTTTCTCAATTATCTTTGTAATTCCCCTGTTCAGTTCATCTGGGTCTCTCTTCTTTTCGTGTAATTCTTTCACTTTTTATTTTTGCTTTTTGTGGATCGGATCTTATTTAGGTTCCAATTTTCTCATACTGCTCACGACTCTATCTGGAGACCCTCATTTTTCTCAGCTAATAATTTTTGGGGCTCTGTTGAAAGAGTAATTAAGGCCGATCACATGGTTTTAACAGGGGGCTCAAATTCTGAATTGGTGAGTCAACTTGCAGACTCGGTGAAGGAGATATCGGGATTGCCCGAGTGTAAGAATGTATGCAAGAAGATGCATGGGAATTTGTTGCGTAGAATCAAGCTCTTGAGCCCTTTGTTTGAGGAGTTGAAAGACAGCAGTGAAGAACTAAACGAAGAAGAAGTTAAAGGCCTTGAGTCCCTTGAATTTGCTCTAGATTCCGCTGTGGATCTTCTCAAGTCGGTGAACCAAGGTAGCAAGCTGTATAAGGTATTGTTCTTTGCTCTTTCTCTTCGATTGTTGTAACTTCTGGTCAAATTAAAGATTTTAACTTATAGTATCTGGCTATTGGAAAATTATTGGGGATTTTGATTTCTTAGGAAATATTTGGAGCCACTGGATTTGTTTATACAGTTTCCATTGTCCCATAGGATAGGAGTCGAGTCTCTCAAAGTTTGAGCTTTGATATTTGAGGACTAAACCACTTACCGTTACGAAAATTTTGTGATAAAGTTAATGAATAATGCAAACGAAAGTATGCGGTCACTTAATCTTGCATCTCTTATTTGGTAGATTTATCATCTTATTTTTCTTTTCTCACGCCACAGGCCTTGGAAAGGGATAGGCTAGCATGTAAATTTCATGAGGTTACAGAAAATATTGAAGCAGCATTAAGTGAGATCCCTTATGACAGGCTTGACATATCAGAGGAAGTTAGAGAACAGGTACTTTGACGACCCCGTTGATTTCTCAGAATAATGGTGCTTCACCATTGGAGCTGTTTCACAGTTGTAGTTCAATCTTGTTCGCTATTGTGTTCTGATGCAACTTTGGTGTTGTAAAGTGTTTCTCATCTGATGAGATTTTTCTCGCCCATATGTAGATTGAACTAGTGCATGCTCAATTCAGGAGAGCCAAAGGCAGACCAGACTCCCCTGATTTGCAGCTAGAACTTGACTTAGCAATAGCAGAGAGGGAAAGAGACCCTGATCCTGTAGTACTGAAAAGGCTCTCAGACAGGTTGCATCTGAAGACTATTGATGATATGAAAAACGAATCCCTTGCTTTTCATGAATTGGTCATCTCATGTGATGTCGATCCAGGAGAGTGGTTTGAAAAGATGTCATGCCTCCTTAAGAAGTTAAAGGACTACGTCCAAATGGATATTCCTGAAGCTGACACTTCTGATGCCGAAAAGGGATTGATCAAACATAGATCTCCTGTTATCCCAGATGATTTTCGGTGCCCAATTTCTCTTGAACTGATGAAAGATCCAGTGATAGTGTCTACAGGACAGGTACCAGAGCATTCCTTCATATTTTCTGGAATTTTGTTGTGTGATGCCTGTTATTTATTTCTTTTAACTTACAATTGCAGACATATGAAAGATCCTGTATACAAAAATGGCTAGATGCAGGACACAAGACATGTCCCAAAACACAACATACGCTGTTGCACACCGCACTAACACCTAACTACGTATTGAAAAGTTTAATTGCGTTGTGGTGTGAGAGCAATGGAGTTGAGCTGCCTAAACAACAAGGAGCATGTAGAACTAAAAGAGTCGGAAGCAGTGTGTCAGACTGTGATCGTACTGCTATTGTAGCTTTATTAGACAAATTAGCAAATGGAACTCCAGAACAACAAAGAGCAGCGGCTGGAGAGCTTCGTTTGCTGGCAAAAAGGAATGCAGATAATAGAGTATGTATCGCAGAAGCTGGGGCAATTCCACTCCTTGTGGAGCTGTTATCCTCCACTGATCCAAGGACCCAGGAGCATGCTGTTACAGCACTGTTAAACCTTTCTATTAATGATAGTAACAAGGAAACCATTGTCAATGCTGGAGCCATACCAGAGATAGTGGATGTTTTGAAAAATGGCAGCATGGAAGCGAGGGAAAATGCAGCTGCAACTCTTTTCAGCTTATCTGTAATTGATGGGAATAAAGTGGCAATAGGAGCTGCAGGGGCCCTCCCAGCTCTTATAAAACTGCTTTGTGAGGGGACTCCAAGAGGAAAAAAAGATGCTGCCACAGCAATTTTTAATCTTTCAATCTACCAGGGAAACAAAGCCAGGGCTGTGAGGGCTGGCATTGTGCAACCCCTGATGAGATTGTTGAAGGATGCTGGAGGTGGAATGGTGGATGAAGCATTGGCAATTCTTGCCATTCTTGCTAGCCATCAAGAAGGAAAGACAGCTATTGGTCAGGCTGAGCCCATTCCTGTCCTAATGGAGGTCATCGAGACAGGTTCTCCAAGGAACAGAGAGAATGCTGCAGCTGTCTTGTGGTCGCTATGCGCCAGTGATTCACAACAGTTGAAGTTGGCAAGGGATTTTGGCTCTGAAGAGGGATTGAAGGAACTGTCAGAGAGTGGCACCGACAGGGCCAAGAGAAAAGCTGCAAATATTTTGGAACTTTTTCAGCGTGCAGATGCAGATGTGGGTGCAGATCAAAGTTGCCTTTGATTATGCTCCATTACTTCAAGAAGTTTGTGCATGGGGTTAAGTTTCTGTGAATTTAATACTTGTGTCATGTGTTACAAAGGGAAACGTGTTTGTACAATTGGGGCCGATATGTATATAGGATTGGAACATGTTCTTGTATTCGAGATAACTTATTTTTGTCCATCGGAGCCCCCACCAAAAAATGCCATAGAAAATCAATGTCTGACCTTGCCATTTTCAACTCTTTTCCCGTGGCAGAAGAGATTAATGATGTTCAGATGCAGAAAATGTAGGTAACTACCATTTGGTGGAAAACCGTCACGCAGCTCGATAAATACAAAATTCTCGCTTGTAGAGATTATGGGTATTTCAGTGTCTCCAATTTTGGTGTTTCATGTATATATAGTTTTCCTCTTAACAATTATGACGCAGTTGCCAAATCAGGTGAACCTTGATAAGTATTACTTCTTTATTTCTTATACAAAAAGAAAATGGAAGGATCAAGCTTTACGATTCCAACAAGAGCTAGGGAATCTAACTAAACAGAAAATAAAAGAGAAATATCCAGCACAAAATGAAATATATTGACAGTGAGACTGGTTTTATTCAGATTATTTTCAATTGTCTCGCATTCTGAGGACTGGACTATGTCACAAACTCAAAGTCACAACACATTCTGAGGATTGGACTATGTCACACACTCAAGTCACAAATATCGTGACTTTCTGAAAGACACTGGATCCTCTATGCATAAAATACATAACACTTTCGTATTCAAACCAACTAATTCTTATATACCAAAGTTCCAATCAAAATCAATTTCACTTGAGAAAGAAAAAATAACTTAGCCTCTTTCCGTGCACCATTAAGGAAGACCTTTCCCCAGCTTTGTTAGCCAATAACACATGAATCCTTTAACAGAAATATTCACAGCGACCCAGTCAACCCCATTTCTCCATGTAGGTCTCAGCCAAAGTATTGCCGTTGACTATTTTGGTGGTCATAATAATAGGATCATATGCCATTCCTTCCTGCGGGACATTTCATAAAACACCATGGATATGAACATTGAGCAATAAGCACCGCCAGTGAGCTTAACTCCAGTGCTAATAATTTAGTGTCAAAAATCACATAATTGATCCACTAGTTACTGTCATTCTCATCAAGGAAATGCCAGGCACAAATATTGAAGGAGAAACGTCTGACCAGCCCCAAGTGTAGCTGATTTATGTGGGTCCCATTTTGAGATATAACACGATGGTGAAATGTAGCATAACAAATAAGTCAAGGATTCTCAAGTTTTCATATAGTCATAAATATAATGAAAAAACATGACATACCTGTGCACTAAGAAATCGTAGAGCAGAAATTTCTGCAAAAGTCACGCCACCAACAAAAACAACAAGCACTATTGAGCGTCTCCCATGGGTCGGTCTGAAACATGTTTAAGTAATGTTACACCACAAGAAAATTAACTGAAAATCAACACGTCAGCCAATGCAGATTGTAAAGCTATAGGCTTCTATGATCAGGAACCTGGGGTTGATACAGAGACTAGAGTTTGAATACTTCTCTTTAGAATCATGAAGATAGATGTACGTCTTGGAAAAGTTACTCTAACTACTTTGGATGTTTAATGATAATACGAAAAAGGTGAACACCATTGATTGCAAAATACGAGCTTATACACACATATGTGGATTTTGATAATGGACTTTAACCAGTGAATGATGGCTGACAATCTTGGCAAAGAACATCTTAATTAGCTTACCAAAGAGGAGTGCCATTAGGCAGAAATACCTGTCAAGAGCTGTTGAATTCCCTCGCAAGGTGTCACAAGAAGGGCTGCTTGAAAACCCGCCCTGCAAATTATGGAAGAAATGCACTTAAAATTTCAGAAACCTAACAGAGGACAGAAATAGTTTCTTTGGGACTTCTTCCTTAAACCAAAAAATATAGTGTTGATGAAGATAGGAAGCATGTTCACTAACTCTCTTCACTTCAGAGTGAGGTCCAGGCAACAACTTCAAAATTTCTTCAATAGGGCGCCTGCAGTTCAAATTACCAATTTTCCATAAAACATAGAAGATAACCAAGAAAATTTACAAGAATGTTTTTATTAAATTCAGTTAGATTTTTCACGGTAAAATAAATTCAAGCCTAGAGCTATAGCTAATCCCAACAAGAGATTCCACTAGAGAAGGAAAAGAAGCAGAAGGGTGTGCAGTTGGAGTCTTCGCATGCTTTGAAACATAATTTGAAGCTGACAAGTTCCATAAAAAGGAGAAGCAATAAGTTAAGTTTCTTTTAATTCTATTAGGAGACCATGACTCTATATGACAACATTGTTTGACTTCTAGTCATAAGTTTGAGTTCTATCTTAAATTGGAGCAACTCACATCCCCATCCATGTTAAAATCAAAGAAAATAGTTTTTCAGTTCCAGAAATTATTTTTCTATCAAATTAACAGGAAGAAGTAGCATAAGAAGAAGGAAAGTCAATAAGAAGACCATGGTCAGAGAGATATAAGAGGTACAGACAGATTAAACTCACCATCCTGATCGCACAGCATTTTGAACCAGGCGAACACTCAGTGGAGCGTATCCAGAAAAGACATAAGCAATGTCATTGGGGCTGGCACAGAGGTAACAACTTTAAGAATCAGAGAGCAAAAGGAAAGTGAAAGAAATAGAAGAAAAGAAGTATATTCTACATAATGAGGGAAAATATAACCAGTTGTGTCAAGATCACCCAATGGCTCAGAAATAAATTCTCTAACTTTCCCTTGATAATAAACAGCTGCAATACATACCATTTATCATATATGGTACAGGCATTTAGATTGCCTAAAAGTTCAAGTGGTAACTGACTACCCAGCTAATATTATTAACTTGGGAATTTTAAGTTTCAAAAAACAAATAAAATTTGGCACGCATCAATTACAATTTCCTTTAATGGCATTTCAAAGAAGAAAATTAGAAGTTTTCTTAATACGTATTTACTACGTTATATGGTTGAGAATTATCATAC
The DNA here is from genome assembly GCA_027568895.1 of Erythroxylum shatona. Classification (NCBI taxonomy): domain Eukaryota; kingdom Viridiplantae; phylum Streptophyta; class Magnoliopsida; order Malpighiales; family Erythroxylaceae; genus Erythroxylum; species Erythroxylum shatona. The sequence goes on along the minus strand of JAOSBK010000206.1, from coordinate 21,022,251 downwards.
TTTGCAGTGTCGGTATCTTCAACAAGTTGCAGTGCACGTTTAATTGTCAACCAGTTGCTTTTTGATTCCTGCAAGGTTCATAAGATATGTAATAAGTATGATAATTTAATAGAACTCACTAAACTTCACTAACATGAGATTATCTTCTACGATATAATGCCAGGATAACACAACCTGTTTCTTCAACAAGCCAGCCTTCTCTAGGTTGTGCAACATTGCTATGTGCTCAAACCCATAGCTGTGGAGCAGCTCTCTCCTAAATCAAGAGCATATAAGCTTTAATATCCATATTGCAAGATAGCAAGGATTCATGAACCAGAAGGAAGAAAAGTTCAAATCAATAGTATAGGTTAACAACCAAAGTAGGACGGACAATTAGCATGGGTTAAGCCATTCTTGCCTCAAATAGTCAAAATGCTTCTTTGGCAACCCTGAATTGGTAACAGAGAATAAGATAAGCATTCTCAAGACACTGACAAGAGGCTCCTGCTTATGAATTAGTTCTTCAATGTACTCAAAGCATCTGCATACATGAGCATCTATCAGACACTTGACCCTAATCCAGTCATGTCCAAGTTGCAAAACCATGAAATTTTAACAATTAACATAAAAAAATTCCCCTGGATGTTAATGAGATGGTCAGATAAGGAGACAAAAAATGTCTTATGGAAAATAAAGCCTTTATCAATATTTTGAGAATTACAGCAACCAGTCATGGCATGAGACAGCATAAAAGAAACATGACATATATTGAACTATCCATAATTTGCTGAAAACATGGAGGTAAATTAATACTGGAACCAACTTACATGTCATAACTCTGAGCCTCAACAATTGTGTGTTCCATGTCAAGTCGGGCAAGAAATGTTTGTTTCGATGTGAAAGTTGATAGATGTTGAGCAAGATTTATGTGCCTCTGAAAGAATTATCATCAACAGTATAAATCTAGCTCCTACAAGGGCCATATCCACAGTGATTACAGAAAGATCAAGAGAGATAAGCTGACTTACAGTCATCTCTGGCAATGAGTTAAGCTTTTTAACAAAATCCTTCAACTCAGAAACAGTCTGATTCTGCATCCATTACATCTATGCTGTTAATAAAAGCAGCTTCATAGGCCAACAGTGGTAGCAATAAATCACATCACTAACTGACTTTGGTTACGTTCATTAGGTCTACAAGCAACTTTACAGTACAGTCTATGGATTGCAGATAAGACATGTTTCAATTGAGACATTTCTCCTCTGTTGCAACAGAAGAATCAATCAACCAGGAATTAATAATGTAAAGTAACTGATGTAAGTATCCAGACGCCACAAGATTTACTTACAGTAGTGGTCATCTCTGTGTAGTCTTGCTTCATAGAAGTCGCTTTTTGCCTTAAAACCTGCAATCAAATGTTAGCTAACAACTAAGGTCCATAAAAGAGAAAATACAAAGTAAAAAAATAAAGAAATCAAATAATTTGATTAAACGCTAATGAAAGTAGAAAATTTCATATCTAAAAAAAAAAAGAAAACAAAACACAACCTGCACAACAACTTCAAAGTTGAGATCTCGAATCTCCTTAAACAGCTTGTCACTGAAATTTAGCCAATACACAGTTAGGCAAAATTATGTTTAAGTGAAAGTATTGGCGAAGAAGCTAGATAGCTTAAGAAGGCATTGCATCATTGAGAGCACAACATGTTTTTAAAACTTCAAGTTAAAGATAAAGTTCAACTTATCCATTCAACAGAAGCAATCACAACAACAATGAAAGGAATTCATCATTAAAATTCAGGAGATGCATTTCAGTTCTGTCTCATCCAGTAAAATTTTTCTGACCTTATATGTAAGATGCGTATAGATCAATCAAGATGTGGATGAAGAAAACAATATTGCCAGGCAAAGGCCTCAAGCAGAGGTACACATCACCTTGAGTTAAGTGGAACTTTCATCTTTTTACCCTCTTGTTGAGCACCCATGATTGATGCATCAAGCTCCACGGAACCATTACTGACATGCAGAAACTGCACTCGTTTTAAAAGAGTAGCCATCAAGAAATCAAAATTATAAAACTAACCAGAAAAGAAAAAAAACAGAATTTTCTCATGTCCAGATAGTCATAGAGATATCTTCCTCTAAGATAATTCAGCTTCCAAAGAGCAGAAACCATGATAAATAGATGCTTGCATGAAAAGCCACTCAACAAATTAATGTGATAGCTGAAATTTTCTGTGCAAGTATTTGTTATTTTCTCTCCCCCTCACACTCACACATATACACAATAAAGGAGTAAAATGATCAAACTGAAGTATCTAGGCAATCAGGTAGACAAATCTCTCATAGGAAACTTCTCGTTCCACATATTTCCTTGACAAACAGATCACTACCCTTAAAATCTGTTACAGCATAAAATGTAATGATATCACTGTAGAAAAGTTCCTCTTGCTTGTGACCCAGTACCTCGTCCAGCAGTCCTTCATACGTTAGCTGAGAGCACATGGGAGTTACCATGTCTATCTGTATGCAAGAAGAAGTATAAGAAGAAAGAATGCTAGTAGAATATGCCCTATAGTTACAAAGGGATACATCATGAGACAAATAGTTACCTCTCTATCTATAAGGATCAGTGTATTTATCTCTGACACAGCAATCTAAATGAATGAAAAAGCAATGAGTGGCAAGTCATAAAGCATTTGCGGAGGAACATAGGAAAGACAATAAGTTGATAAAAAGTGCCCGAGTCAAATCATAATTACATCAGGTGAGTTGACTGGTTCTTCTACTTGCATGTGATTGAGAATATCAGCAACACGAACTGATGCTTTGCCTTTTGCTCTCACATTTGGTATCACTCCAAAAAGAGACTGCTAGCCAGAAATTTCACAAATGGATTATAATGTACATGAGGAGATTCAAAGTATGCTAACGCTTATGGAAGAGTATTTTGATTGCAAAAAGTCATACACACCTCAAGCTTATGAATCCCTTTTGCAATATGCCAAAGTGAGCTTGTGTCACCGTCAACTTGGCATTCCTGCCATGTGATGGGAAGAAAGAGAATGAGGAAAAAAAATTAATATGTAATCTCACAATTGAAAAGTATAACAGAACCTGAAAACTTTAATTGCTAGCCATACTTTGTTAGCAAAATCAAGTTCAAATGATAACACGTCCTCATCCAGAGGAACCATGTACAAGGGGTACTCCCCTATTGTTATCAAGTGATGAACTTTTTCCTCCTCAAGAACCTGCATGGCCAAAAACGTACCCACAACTTCACCATAAGCAATGGATTGTCTAAAACTAAAATAATACTTCACAAGAGTGAATCAACTAACAATGAAAAGGAGTACCTTCTCACAAACAACCTCACGACGTGGTACAAAATAAAGATAATACTCCCTTTGAATCCCTTTTGAAATATCATTATGAACATTGGAACATATGAATCTCATCAAGTTAAACCGAGAACGAACAAGGTAAATCACTTTGGTGCAATCAGTCTGAATAATTTCTGCTTCAAGATGCCGCAATTCAACACCATTATCCTGTTATTCCAAATTTGACAAGAAATCCATCATCACTTAAAAAGCCACATTCCAGTTTCCTTATTTAAGCGTACAAATCCAGGTTTGGGGTAACAACGAAATACCAACAATCTACAACAAACATTTTCCACTAAATCAAACAAAGTTGGAAAAAAATTTTCCCTCAGCATTATATCCTATTTTAAACAAAAAGTTCATAGTAAATATACAAAATAGAAGAAACTTTCTTACCTTGAGAGTTGACGTTGGGACGATCAATGAAAGGGAGCCACTAAGCTGCGGATCAATGACCAAACACTTCTTCCCACGAAACTTTTAAATTCAACATCATTCAAAATTATGTTAATAATTCATAAATTTAACTTAAAAGGCTTTAAAACCACAAGAATTTCGATGAAATTGAATAGAGAGAGTAAAAAAGAACAACGGAATAATTTTGACGGGAAACTTAATACAACTTTAAAAGTATTTCTTTGAAAATGAAAACCCAGAAGATAAAATTAAAAATGACAGAGCAATGTAATGGACTATAGAAGGAAATTACATTCTTGAGGATGTTTACGAGTTCTCTCTGCGACTGCTCCCTGAGTGTGCATAACCAAGAGGAAGCAATATTAGTGAACTAAGAACCAGTCAATTCCTAATCAGACTATGAAAGCGATCAACTGTATGCACCTGACGTATTTGAGATTTAGTGAAGAATTATCCAAGCTTGGGATCTGCGCCATTGGAAGCAGCAAAACAAACTCTCTACAAGGTACGAGTGGAAAATAGAGGAAAATCTTCCACTGGGCTGACCCTTACGGCCTTACCTCAGCATGTTATACGATTTGTGTTGCCGAACGCATAACAAGCGGTAATCACAGCACCCAAACTCAGATTTTGTTCAATAAAATACATATAATATAATTTATTTTTGATATAAAATCAATATTATAAATAAAGTATTCTATTACGGTATATCAAATTATCAATCAATAACATATATCATTTATGTTCATTTTTAAAGGGTAACATATCCTAAAACACTCAACTTTAAAAAAAAAAATTCAATCAAATGCAAAAGTTTTTATAAATTTTTAATTAAGTGATTTGCTAATTTGGTTAAGAAAATATTTGCTATTTATGACATGTAAATGTCCACCTAAAAAATAGTTATGATTAGACTAAAATAAAGAAATTTTTTTCTAAGTAAATACTTACATATCATAAATAATGAAGATTTTGTTAGTCAAATCAACAAATTATTAACATCATTCTTATAAAGAAAATAAATTGATGGTTAATTTTAAGTAAGTAACAAATATGGAGAAATATATAAATGAATTAAGTTTGCCTCTTTGCTAAATTGCAATAGGTATTCTAAAATTACCACACGCATCTTTGTATGCTTCTATCTATGAACGAATGATGTGATAGTTAATAACATTCCCTTATTACCTTCAGCTTTCTTTAAAAATTTTGTTTTAAAATAGATACTAGGATTCAAAAATATTATAGTATGAAATATTTGAGATTAAAACTGTGATGTTTGCAAGATAAAGTGTATATAAGAAATGCCTATTTTTCACATTGGTCTTAATTGTTTTCTTTGTCCTCTCTATAAGATCAAAAAAATAATTCATTGTTGTCCTTTTGTCACTATTAGCAAACAAAATATTCCCCCGAAAGGCTTACAAACTTGGATGACAAATTGACATTATGACCAAAATTTATGATCTTCAAGTATAATTCTGGTAACCTTCATTTTAACATTAGACCTAGCATATTTAGATGTAACATATTTATCATTTGTAAATATTTGTCTCACTAAAGTGATAATGGCAGGATAACACAAATTCTTACCATTTGTTAGGACGAAACAAATTCCTACCACTAGTGAAATCCTTTCTCATCAAATTCAGAACCTGTGAATGATTATAGATGAACTTAATTACTTCTCTTGTAGCCTACATAATGTAATAATGACAGGAAAGTAGCTAGCATCTTCTATATTTTCCAACGTCAAGTTAACGTAATGTGCAATACAAATAGTCAAAGGCTAGATGAATTGTAAGATGTTTTCTGACCCAATTTTATTCACAACTTCATTAATTATGTTAAACAAAGTATTAACATTTCTTATAAGGCTAGATCTATCAATGGATTTTTAAAATATCATTCCTTTAAAAAGAAGTCAATACACAAGGCTCCTCACTTTGCAAGAGTCAGAGGAGGGTCATCAATGTACATAATCTTCCCTTTATAATTTTTACAAAAAGGCTATTTTTGTAATTTGTACATGTGACCTTATGATCGCAAAGGAGCTACTTTTAACAGAACAAACCAAAAAATTTATAATAGACTCATGTCTTCTATTTATCTAACCATCACACATGATTGAATACTTGTGAGTTTTCCAAGTTATTCTTCTTTTATTCAAATATCTTTTGATTTCATAAACAAAGATACTAAGAAGATTACTTCTGTAGTCATCAATTAAAGGAGTTTTATAGCCTGGACCATAAGAGGTAATAACATCTACCATAATCTGGTAATAATAAGACTAAATTGCATTGAATGAAACAATACCACCATTTAGTCATTGACATGTGCACATTATATGTTGCTTCTTTAGATTATAATGCTATACGAATTAAAGGCTTAGCTCTAAGAGTCGTTCGTAGAGCAAAAAAAGTTAAACAAGTATCTTTTTCTCTTCTTTACATAAGTTACAACAATCCCTTCTTACTAGGTAGGAATACCATATTTAACATTATTAGTATCATCCTAATCACTGCAAAAAGAACTTTCACTATCAATTTTGTAGTTCAATCTTTGCTTTCTTTCTTTCTCATTCTAATACTTTTTAAGCGAACTTTTCATTTTTTATTTTATATTATGACTAATTTTCTTACAAGGTTCTATATCACCTTTGATCTTAACTAAATGTTTTCCCACCTTTCATATGTTTGTTGCAAGATAAATAAATAGTATAGTTTTTCATACTAGAAAACAATCTAACATAAGCTCAAGTTAGATTATCAAATATTCATAAAAAGGTTGAATTATCATGAGTACCCAAACTTTCCTCTATTTATTAATTAAAATAAATAAAGTCATATATCAAAATTAAATTAATAACCTTATATTAAAATAAAGTATTCTTCCAAGGTTATTAATATAAAGTTGTTCTTCTAACTTAGTTTCATTATTAACTGTTATCACAAAATATATATTGTTCAACTAAAAAATAAACACAAAGAATGTATGCACAACTTCATCTTTAAGGGAATTCCATGATATGCCACTAACAAATATACACACAAATTTGTATATGCAAAGTCAATAGAATCCCTATTACCATTTATTAGTTAGTGATAAGGAAAATGAGGATTCAATTATGTGTAAAATAATAGGAAGAAATAAAGCAACTTCTAAATAATTATATAGTTTAGACATGCAAGAGAACTTTATAAACTTATATCAATGATTCCATGAGAAAATTTGAGGCTTAAGCACATTCTATCCAATAAATTTAAAGTTTGTTAGTAATCTCATGGCCCTCTCAATAAGAGTTTAACAAACATTTGTATGTATAACTACCATATATATATATATGTGTGTGTGTGTGTGTGTGTGTGTGTGGGTCTAAATATTACTATCTTCTATGTTATATTTAAATAAGTCAACTATAAAACACACATAGGCTTTATTGATAATTGATACACAAGCAAAACTCTGATTTACGATAGGGTGCATATCATGTAAGAAAATTTCATTTATTTAATCTATAATTCCTAAACACTTTGATTAAACAAACTAATGACAGAATGTTCTTGCATGAAGTTTTGAAAATATGGAAGATCTCACTTTACAATAAAGCTTGGTTTCTATCTCTCATCTTATCTTATTCTTACCAAAAAAGACATGAAAGCTATTAGTGAATATATAAAACCAATTAAGTCGACCATTTCACCACAATAGCTTAAGCTGTTGTGTGAAGCCAACTCAATTAGTTTTATATATTCTCTAACACACCCCCTCAAGTGAAAGCCCTTTGGGCTTGAAACTTCCACAGGCTTACTTTACCTTATGCTTAATTTAATTAGAATAGGTGGGTTATAG
>JAOSBK010000206.1:20967332-20993969 GCA_027568895.1 Erythroxylum shatona | reverse complement strand
CTCTTGGATGGTGTTCTTCATGGAGAGATTCTCTTCCTTCAATCTTTCATTCTTTCTACATATTTTCACCTATTTTTCGTACATTAATTTGTAAGCCTTGTAAATGTTCTTCATTTTATCACTTGACCTACTTTCATTACTGTCATAATCTGAGATCGAGCTTTGAGCTGAATTGTTTGAATTTTTCCTGAAATTTTCAGATATACTCACTTTTTCATCTTCAATTACTTCCTTCTCGGTTATTGTTAAACAAGTAACTGGACTTTTGCTGTACAAAATAACTAACGCATCATTATTCACAACTTCTTCTTCACTTCCGAGTTCGTTATCACTATAAGTGCTCGGATAGGATTTTCCTTTTCTCTTCTTCATAGTATTAGCACACTCGACTTGAACATGTTCGAAGCCTTGACACTTATGGCATTGAACTCTCTTTACCTTTCTTTCTTCCTTTTGAGTTTTGGCTTGTTGATTGAAACTCTCATGTTAATGGCTCTATCTCCTTGTTCTCGTCTCATTTCGAAATTTGTAAGAATTCCAATTACATTCTTTAATGACAAATCATTGATGTCATAAGCCTCATCGGTTGTTGTAATTTTCGAAATAAATCTTAGAGGTAGTGATCTCAATGTCTTCTTGACTAGTTTCAGATTGGAGTATTTTTTCCCGAGTTGATATGCTTGATTCGCTATATCACGCAATCTTTCATGAAAGTCCCCAATGGTCTCATTCTCATCCATCTTCAGTTCTTCAATCCGCACAGCTAACATCTGTAGTTTTGATGCTATAACAGATTTTGACCCTTCATGAATAGTTTGCAACATATCTCACGCTTCTTTTGTCGATTCACAAGCTGAAATAATTGAGAAGCATCCCTCATCAACAACACTGAATATCTCATGCATTGCTTGTGAATTTTCAGGTGCACTTTCTTCCTCAGCTTTTGTCCATATAGATGGATTTTTTTGAATTGCCTCTCCTTTATCATCAGTGGTCATCGGATGCGTCCACTCATTTACTACTGAATGCCAAGTTTTTGTGCCCTAAGCTTGGATGAAGACTCTCATCCGTGATTTTCATGTAGAATAGTTAAAGCCATCTAATAGTGGTGGTCTGATAATTGATGTTCCTTCTCTTATGGTCATGTTTGTGAAACTAGGATCTGCACTAACTTCTACCAAGTTCTGAATCGATGACCTTGCTCTGATACTAATTGAAAAACCGAAGGGGTTTAATTATTTCGCTAACTTTCCACAAACTTCTTTGGCACCAACAAAATAAAAACAAGCAAAACCAAAATAATAAAAAAAAACCAAAAATTTGGTAACGCAATTTGGCACACTTTGCCTACGTCTGCGGGGCCCTCACCTAACATAATACTTTCACGAAAGTACAATAGATTTACCCAAGGCTTTATTGAGCCGACACCACTCAACTCTTGACATTATCTCTTAACATCACTTTCTGTGAAAGAATTTCACACCTAATAACACAACCGACTTGTGTTAACATCGTCAGAAGATTTTTCTAAACAACTATTACTCAAAACAATAATAAATAAATATAACTCTCAAGTATTTAAACAACTGAAAATTAAACAACGAAATACTTGCGACAAAAGAAAGACTTCCCTATGGATTTTATCTTCTTGAAATAATCCAGTTGAAACTCTCCACCATATCTAATTCTTTCTTCATAAAATAATCACGGTGTTTTTTCAATTAAATTCCAAAATCCACTTCACTGAAGATGAACTTTACTGTATCATAAAATCCAAATGTGTGCAACACTTTGCCCACAAAAATGCCTTCACCGTAGTTCATACAAGGAAAAGTTAATCACTGTATAGATGAAAACAATGAGCCTCCACCAAGCTGTCTCACATACACAGGCCTAATACACCATAAGACTTATTCCTAATACATTGATCAGCTTACCACAACATATGCGCAGCCAGCAATGTTTCCTCAACTTCCACCGTATATAGGAAAGACGTAAGATGCAATGTTCAGCTACAAAAAGACAATCATCATGCATAGCCAGCCAAGTTTATTTCAAAGACATACGTAACCTCAACTGCATCTATGATTCAAGCACACTCCAACTCCCTTGTGTCAAACGTGAGACATAATACTTAGCTCCTCAAACTCATATGCGCAGCCAACCTCTCTTATTTCCTCTACACGTGACCCACACACTAAGGCAGTAACACGCACACTCATGTTGTTTTTCCCAATGACCTCCTCTTGATAAACTTCTACTCACATCAATACCGTATAAATTTCATTGACAAGTAACTCCCATATATCAATTAACGCACAACATACTATGCCACACATTCATTAGCCATTAATGCACACACATTATTATGCCACACATTTATTGGCAATTAATGCACACATAACCACTAATAAGAGACGTAGATCCACTTCAAGACGTAGATCCACTTCAAAGCTAGAGACATGCTCACTTCACCGTGGCTTCACCCTCACTAAGTATTTAGCTATTTTCTTATGTTATGTTGCAGCCATCTCTTCTTCAAAAAAAAAAATTGTTGCAGCCATCTAATTTCCTATGCCATATTGCAGTCCTAGATTCAAGATATCCACAAATCCTTTACACAATAAGAATAAGAGTCCCACTACACATTTAATTGCATGACACCCACGCAGGATACATAAAAAGCCCTTATCTTTTTTTCACACCATCCATAAAAACGCAAGACAAATTGTCTTTATCTTATATCCCAAAAATTCGGCAATATATATCTTAAATGCCAAAATTTTATTTTGTATAGGATTCTTTCATATCTTTTTAAATCCTACTACAATCAATATTTTATATGTCTAATTAATAAATAATACCAAAATTAATTATTTAAATATATTACATATATCCTAACAGTAATCATTCAATTTCCAAAGGTGCAGTAGTGAACTGGGAAGTGCCTCCCATCTCCAGGTTTCTACAAGTGGAGATGCAGCATTATCAATGAATGCGCTTGTTGCTGCAGATGTTTGAACCAGCACAGACTTGTTGGCGGAACTTCTTGGCCCAAACAAGAGGGATCGAGTGAGATTTCTGGGGGAGGTTTAATTAATGGGCGATGATTTGTGCCCAATTAAATAATAATGAGCAAATTAAAAAAATACTAATGCTTTACTCTTGGACATTTAAGATTCTCTGGTTGTTGTAGTTTATCTCTATCTCCCCTCCAAAATCCCCAAAATGGTGACAACTTGTACACTTACTTCACTCCATCTCCACCACCTGGTGCTCCCAAAGCCGCCTTCTTTCTCTCTCCTCAACCCCTTCCGTACCCTCCCTCGCATCTTCTGCTCCCTTGCTACGTCCCCCTCTTCTCCGTCGTTTGAATTCAACATTTCCTTTGCCCCTTCCAAACCCAAACCCCAAAACACCGACGAAGACTGCAGCGCTCTTCCGCCTGGTCAGTTGTTCATTCCGTGGATTGTCCGCGGCGAGGATGGCAACCTGAAGCTCCAGACTCACCCTCCGGCTGGCCTCATCCAAGCACTTTCAGATGCCAAGACTCAGAATCCCAAGAAGAAAAAGAAAGATAAGAATGATAAGAAGTTAAAGACTGACACTGGAGCCAACGGTTCGGTGGCGGCTGAGCCGCGGAGGTCCAAAGCGGCTCGTCGGTTTTACAACGAGAATTTCAGAGAGTCGTCTCAACGGCTCAGTAAGGTTCTCGCCGCTGCTGGAGGTTATTAACTGCTTCCAAGAACTTTGTTTCATGGACTATCAGTTTAGCGTTGTTTGTTTTGGAAATATGGATTGGGTTTTTATTGAATTGGAATGAGTGGTTTTGTCGAACGTTTTTATCAGTGGCGTCAAGGAGGAGTAGCGAGGAGCTGATTTTTGATAGTAAAGTGACCGTTAACGGTTCTGTGTGCAATACCCCCCAGGTCAGGGTTTAATTTGTTGGCATGGTTATGAACCTTAGGGAGAGTGCGTGCTTCGTCATGAATAATGTGCAGCGTGTGGTGAAAAGTGAATGTGTTGTTTTAACTAAGTTGAGCAATGACTCTAATTTTGTGACCGTTTTCTATATGCAGACTCGAGTGGATCCAGCAAGGGATGTAATTTATGTCAACGGGAACCGCCTTCCTAGGAGACTGCCTCCTAAGGTGTATCTTGCTCTCAATAAGCCAAAAGGGTTGGTCACCACAAGCTACGCTCTCCTAGTTGATATATAGGCCTCTTCTGAATTTGAAGATTAATGTAACCTCATTATCACAGATACATTTGCTCATCTGGGAAGAAAGAGACCAAATCAATTTTGTGCCTATTTGATGACTTTTTGAAGAGTTGGGTACGATTGCACTGATGGCTTCATTTTGCTCTTTTCTTTCTTTCATTCTTTATATTACACACTAGTACACTACCCTATCATGAATAATGACAGTAAATATAGAAGACTTAAATTACTGTTTTTGTTTCTTCATAATGACATTTAACGTCTTGCGTCAACCTTTTGGAAATCAAGTCATAAGCTATCTGGAATTTCAGGGTAGATTGAATCCAGGGCTGCCTATACCACGACTCTTTACTGTTGGTCGCCTTGATGTTGCAACTTCTGGGTTGCTTATTGTTACTAATGATGGTAATTAATTTACCTCCTTAACGTGATCAACGAGCATCCTTGGAGATTGAATTGGTTGACCTTAAGTCATTCCGATATTTTTATTGCCAGGAGATTTTGCTCAAATGCTTGCACACCCTTCTTCCAAGTTATCAAAAGAGTAAGACCTTATAGGCTATCTTTGCACCAATGATGTTTGTAGTTAGGTTGAGAGAGATTTGCTATAGACTTCTTAAGTGGTTGTATGTTGGATTCCCCTTTAGTGAGCCACATGGTTTAATATAATTGTAGATATGTTGCAACAATTGATGGTGAAGTGCACAAACGTCATTTAATAACCATCAGCAAAGGAACAGTTATTGAAGGTGTCCACTGCACCCCAGATTCTGTGGAGTTGCTACCTCGACAACCTGATATATCAAGACACCGTCTTCGCATTGTGGTATTTATTTTCTGTTTAATTGCCCTAGAGTTATCTCAATATTTGAAGATTTTTCTTTCTGTCTGTTTGTGTCTTCTGTTCATGTATCTTCATCCCTGCTATGTAAACACGGCGAGCAAGGAAAATAATTGCTTTATAATTTACTGAAAACAGGTCATATAATACTATTTATGTGACCATCAATGATCTTGCTCTATCTTCCTTGTTAGGAAGTACGTGATTTGAGATGTATGTGTAAAGGTATGAAAGATAGCAGTTCTTTATTCTGGTTGTATAATACTGTGCTGCAGACCTCAAATAGTTAACGTCTGCTTGATTTGAACTTACCACCTTTTGAGGCACTCAACTTTAGATATGATATTTCATGATAATGAAAATCACTAAGCTATTCAAAGCTTCTGGTTTACAGTTTCTGGTCGATTTTGCATAATATATGCTATTCCTTGTCTCGTCTTGTTGCTTAGCTTTGTTGGAAGTTTAGTTTTGCCTTTCTTATTTGATTAGGACAGGTTTAAAATTCTGTTTTCTTTACCTGTTGACCAGGTTCATGAAGGAAGGAATCATGAAGTTCGAGAACTTGTAAAAAATGCTGGGTTGGAGGTCAGTTTTGCTACTGATGTTACAGTCCAACAAGCATGAAGCACTAACTTATCTAGATTGACAATTGTAGTGTTAATTGATCATGTCTCTTGAGACTGTTAGGATCAGCAGAACAATCTTTCTGAATGCTTCTTTAGCGCTTTACAACTTAATATTTGTATTTTTCTCTTATCTTTTGTACAATGGAATTCATCCTAGTACACTAAGACATTAGTAGTTCATGGATGTTAGTGGAATAAAGAATTTACTTGTTACTGTCTGCTTTATATAGTCTGGATGATTATAGACCTTGGGTAAATATGCTAAAGTCGAAATCTCTCTAGAGTCTATACATTGTTTATGGTATCATTGTTTGTGTTGTTATTTTGAATCTTTTACTTGTTTTCCTTCCCAGATTTATGCATTAAAGCGTGTTCGAATTGGTGGTTATAAACTCCCATCAGACCTTGGGTAATGTCTCTGATTTTTCTGTTTTCTGAAAATATTTCTGACTTGTCTCTCTCTTCTCCCCCACACACCCACTTGCATTTAAAAATCTGCACTTGACCAGAAAATAACATGGTATAAACTTTTGAGAGAAACTTATGCTCTCTGGGTCGCTGCCCTACAGAAAACCTCAAAAGATTTGTAGTTCTTTCATTTTCACACTAAGCCAATGTTTTGCTATTTTGGAGTATTATGTTCATCTATTGTCCTATGGTTTATAATGAATTGATGATGCATTTAACCTTTGTAGAGGTAACTCTTCCTCCTCGTTGAGCTACAATTGTGTAAATTTATCTAATTGTCATGTTAATATCAGGCATGGAAAGCATGTGGAGTTAAAGCCAATTGATTTGAAGGCAATGGGTTGGAATAGTTGAAAGTATTCTCTCGACAATGGCTAGATTGTGAACCTCCTCTGTGAAAGAGGAACAACTTTATCTTTGAGTCAGTGGTGCATGCGGTTCCCATTGCATTATGAGACAATAGCAGCAGCGACGGCACGCTGATTGAGTTGACACGTCAGTATTTGTGATGCCTGAGGTGCCATTTTGGGAGAGAATTTGGGAAAACCAATTACAACACTCCATCTATTTCAGTCAGCCTGGAAGCTTGTTTTTGGCAAAATTTGATGTAAATTTTAGTCTAAAATAACATTAAAAAATTTTGGACGCCTATATTTACAGTTGTCATTGTATCCGAGCTTCTAAGAAGATATTAATTCAGATCTTAATATATTTTCTTATAAAGGCTAGTTCTTGTGATCCGAGGTTTGATAGTTGTAGCCAAGGATGTGTGTTTCTGTAGATTTTGTAATGCCATGTGATAAGTATCACTGCCCATTTTGTTACTCTTTCTTCATTTCCATCCTCAAGACGAGGACTAGAAAAGATAGGCGTACCCACGTGGGACTCATTTCACGTGTTGGTTATTAAGCATTGTCCTCTAGGCTCTAGCAACATACGGATATGGTCTTTTCACAGGCGTCGAGGGCTACGTTATTTTTATACCAGCCACCTCAGAAGCTTAAGGAGTGGCTGATTAAGGATTACGAGAATAGATCACCGGAAAGAAGTGAATAGTAATAGTTGGTTATTTAATTGTAATAGTTGCTTATTTATTACGATTGGTTGAATAGTTTTTTTATACCTAAGTTTTAGGTAATAATTTATACTTTCTATGTAAATGTACCAGAGGAATAGTTTTGATTCTTACTAATATTAATATTTTTAATTTTTAATTAAATATAATTAGAATATATTTAATTAAAATATAATTAATTAAAATATATAATATGATTAAATTAATTAAGATAAAAGCTAATTAATTAATTTAAAATATAATTAATTAATTAAAATAATTAATCAATATAAAATCTAATTAATTAATTAAAATATAATTAAGATGTAATTAATTAAAATATTAATTAATTAGTTAATTATATTATAATTAATTTAAATATTATTTATTACTTACTTAAAATATAACATTATTTGTATTGTCAAAGGAATATAAATTGTATTAAACTATGTTACTTGATTTTACTATAGTAATAAAATGATGGATATTATAGTTGTGTCGATGAATTGCACAATATTTTAAATGATTAAACTATATTTTAAGGATATTATATAACTAATAATATGTTAATGTAAGAAAATACTAAATTATTTTTTTTCAAGAATTATTGAAAAGGAAAAACGGCATTATACTTTTTTTTAAAACAAAAACCGCAATATATTTGACTCTAAACATTCTGTTATTATAAATAGAGTGAATAAATTAAAAATAATTAATTAAAATACATTAAAAATTTGATATAAAATAAAAATTAATAAATTTTTATAACAAACTAACCACTGTTAATAATAGTAGTAATCATTCATTCATCTTAACCAACTATTATAATCATAAAGATTATATTTATTATCATTATATACTATATTTATTTTTATTCTTATTTTTTATTATAAACCAAAGCACCCGTTTAACGTTGTTAGCGATGGTAAAGAAGATGAGTGGAAAATGGAGCACTGAAAGACAAGTCAAAGGATAATAGCACAGCAGGGCTCAAAATTTGATAAGAAAAGAAAAGAAGGGTATCTCTATCTCACGTTTGCACAGACAACTTGGGAATTATTTGACAAAAAGTATGTGCTCTCCACTCAAGAACTTGTAACAAGACACGAAAGCGTCCAAAAATATGTGCCTCTCCACTCTGAACAACGTTTTCCAATCAAACGCCAACGTAATCTCTCCCAAATCCAACAATTATGGGAAACATGTCCAAGGCCAAGCTGCACTTCATTGGAATTTGTTTTAATTGTATTACTGTAAATTGTGAAGTTGTCCGACTCCTTGCTTCTTTTTCCTTTTGGAGCAGCGATATTATATGAAAGCCCAATTAGTGGCGATTATAAAGGGAAACTTTATCTTAAACTTTGCAGTCTTTCTTACAATGTTCACATTCAAATCGCCAAATATCTGATTCTACACCGCCTCCATTAATTTCTCTGCAACGACCATAGATATTCCATTTACTGTCGCATCCAATTCGTTTTATTAAAGGTGCTGTTTTAGCAGATTTTTTCTTTTTGCACAAATTAACTAATATTAGCAATTTTGAAAAGATGGAGCCGTCGCCACTCCATTTCTCACCAATCGCATACGTATATAATGATAAACTTGCCGTCCCGTAGGCCGTACCCACCAAACGCGGGAACTCAAGTCGTGCCGGCCTCGATCTTCTCTCTCTCTAGACAACAACGGTCCAACTTATAAGAATACTTTCTTAAAGAAATTAAATTAATAAACTAATTCATTAGCGCAAAACAAGAGAGAGAAACAAGTTTGTATAAATGCCGAGACGCTCTGCCTGTTCCATTTTTCTCACATTTTCGTTCCCTCTGTGGTTTCGGTTCTAATGCTTGCTCTCTCGCTCGCTCTTCCAAGAAGAAGAGTGTAGTTGGTGAAACCGTTAATGGCTTCCACGAGAGCTTCTAGACAACAACAGCAACAGGCCCAGCTTCCGCCTCATGGATCTTCAGCTTCGACTTCTTCTTCTTATTCTTCTAGGGCTGTAAATGCTCAGTCTGTTCGGTCTAAGGCTACTCATGCTTCTTCTCGGCGCTCTACTACTCCTACTTCTCGCTCTCACTCTCTCTCTTCCTCCTCTGACTTCCACTTCGACAACGGTCTCTCTCTGCCTCTCTCATTAGAAGATCTGCTGAAAGCTTGTTACTACTGTTCTTGTGATGCTAGCTTGTTGCGTTTTCCTAATTAAGTTTTCGTACATTTGGTTTCCTTTTTTCTTTTCTTGCTTTTTGCGGGAAAAGATAAACGTTAACCTTTTCTTTTTTAATGTAAATGCTTGAATCCAGTGTTCTAGGTCTTCTCCTTTGCTGTAAACCCTGTAGTTACTGTTTCGCTATCTTAATTTTATTTTTGCCATTCCTTTGTTACTTGTTTTTAGTTCTTCCTTCTTCCTCTGTTTTTGGAACTAAAGCATGCAGTGGATACAAGTGACGAAGAAGTTCGAAAAATATTCAAGGCAGACTTTTTTGTTTCTTGAAATTCTATCGTGTCCTTTTGCTTCCTCCTTGTGCATTGTGACAGATTATTGTTGTCAAATTTAGAATGATATTATGAAACTTCAGGTACAGTTCACATGAATTCTTGATTTTATGAGTTCATGTTTTCCTGTAGTTGTACGTCTAATGTTGTTGGCTAGTTGCTAAGTTGTATGACATTGAATAGTCTCTATTTTTATCCTGGTTCTTGTTTGTCAAACGGAAGATATGACATTTTCCTACTATGTACCATAATCACAAATCATGATAAGTTGGATATAACCTAATCATTGTATTACTTAGCATTTTTCTCCTTAGCAGATCCCGGAAGGGTGAGAGTTGCTGTGAGACTACGACCCAAAAATGCCGAAGATCTGATTTTAGAGGCTGATTTCGCTGACTGTGTAGAGTTGCAGCCTGAGGTAATTCAAACTTAACCTTGAGAACTAAATGCGCATCCCTTTATCCTGTTAATGGGAATTTGTTCTTTTGGTTGCAGTGCATGGTTATGCATCCTGTTAATGAACTCCTAAATATCTGTCTGTACTCATCTGAATACTTTTTTGAAAATAATGTCCACAAAACCCTGGGATTGATATAAGTTTGTTTCTTATTGCAGCTGAACAGGTTGAAATTTAGGAAAAACAATTGGAGCACTGAATCCTACAAGTTTGATGAAGTTTTTGTGGACACTGCCTCTCAAAAACGTATCTATGAAGCGGTGGCAAAGCCTGTTGTTGAGGTAGGTGAAGAAGGAAGCTTCGGGTTGCTATATTACAGTGATAATCACCGCTGAAGTTTCAACATAACAATTTATTGATAAGTTAGTTTTTTGTCTAAGAGAAATGCGATTATATATTTTAGATGAACTATGATAGTGATTTTATATGTTTAAGAGGTTGGGTTGTAAAAGAAAATATGTACTATGTGTATATTAAAGCATAGACCTTCTTATACATCATCGACTTTCATATACTTTTCCAGGGTGTGTTGGATGGATACAATGGGACTGTTATGGCCTATGGTCAAACTGGTACAGGGAAAACATATACTGTTGCAAGACTAGGCAGAGATGATGTATCCGAGCGTGGGATCATGGTTAGAGCTCTAGAGGATATAATTAATAGCACGATTAGCACTGACAGTGTGGAAATCTCTTATTTGCAGGTAATGAAATCTGTTTTTTTTCCTTGTTTGTTTGTTCGGTTGAGGTATTGTAAATTATAGGATATACTTTGTCTATTTGACATATACATTTGAAATAAAGAAATGTTCTATATATTCTTTTAATTGTAAGCTATGGTTGGATTTGACTCATGCAAAAGCTTACCTCAGAATTGTGTTTATTCTTTATGTTTTTGGTATTTCCTTTTTTGTCTGCCTACAAATAGGACCAGTTTCATTCATGCTTGAGATCATCTATGATGCCAACTCAAAAGCATCCTTTAGTTTCAAGTGACTGATCATCGTAGTTTTCTGGTGGAAATGATCACTAGCTCATTCTCATCTCATATTGTTGCTTCAGTTGTATATGGAATCTATACAAGATTTACTTGCCCCAGAGAAAATTAATCTTCCTATTAATGAAGATCCGAGGTCTGGGGAAGTGTCAATTCCAGGTGCTACGGTAGTGAAAATCCAGAATCTGAATCACTTTATTGAGCTACTGCAAATTGGTGAGGTAAACCGCCGTGCAGCTAATACGAAACAGAACACAGAATCTTCACGTAGTCATGCGATCTTGATGGTACGTATGCTGTTGAATATTCAAATATCTTGGCAAATGGCAAATACATGTACACTTTCAAGAATGTTTCACAAAGCTTCTTGAATAGTACAGTGCTCGAGTAAATGAACTTATCCGGCCTTACAGGTGTATGTACGAAGACCCATCCATCAGGATGCAGAAGATGAAATATTTCCACGGGATGAAGATAGATCAAGTGATTTGACTGGTGGTAATGGCATTCCTCGAGTTAGAAAGAGCAAGTTGCTGATTGTGGATCTTGCAGGATCTGAGAGACTCGACAAATCTGGTACGTCTAGGATCATATGATGATGTTCTTTTGTATATCAGCTGTTCTGCTCGTTTATCTTTCAACTAATTTTTAAAAAAATCCATCATATATTGCAGAATATCTAATATTAATGCATTTTACCTTGTTACATGGATACAATCTCAAAATTGACATTCCCCAACTGAAACTTATAATCATTAACTGCTTGTTTAATTGTTTCATGGTGCAGGAAGTGAAGGCCAATTGCTTGAAGAGGCCAAGTTTATTAATCTTTCTCTCACATCCCTCGGCAAATGTATCAATGCATTGGCTGAAAACAGTTCCCATATACCTACACGGGATTCTAAGCTGACCCGATTGTTGCGTGATTCATTTGGAGGTCAAAACCAATTGTCTCGTATAACTTTTTCTCTTTATATTATTTTTCCTATATGTGCAAAGTTTACTAAAATTTCAGGAATTTTCTTTGAAGGCTTAATATCGAAGTTTTTAATTTCCCTCGTTTAGAGAAGAATAGTCACTTCTAAGTAGCTTAACTATGTATTAGATCTATTGCAAATGGATTCAACTGAAATAAGAATGTAACTTTCAGTTGGGGTTCTTTGCAATATATCGTTAGTGCAGTTGAGCACCGTAGTTTTCACTTCTAGTGTTTGATGGCTTAAATGCCTTTGAATTGCAGTCACTTGTAGATTATCCAATTTCATATAGTGCAAATTCATTTTGAGGCTGCATCTTTTGATGCTTTAGTGCCATGTGGTCCTACTGTTTATTAAAAGTATTGACTCCTACATGAAACTTGTTTAACTTCTTTCTGTCAATTTGTTGTGCTACTCCCCTGGGTTATCTCAAGTCTTTTAACTGTCATCCTTAGCATTATCACAAGTCTTTTAACTGTCATCCTCAGCATTGTTGCATCTAATTATAGGCTCTGCAAGGACGTCACTCATTATAACAATTGGACCATCTGCGCGACATCATGCAGAGACTGCCAGCACAATCATGTTTGGTCAACGGGTGAGTCGTGAGGGATTTCTTGTGTAAATTGTTTTGCAAGTCTCATATCAAAGTAACTAAAAGAGAAAATGAGCTATTAAGTTTTTTTTTTGTGTAAAATAAAATGAGCTGTTAAGTTGTGACGCTCTTCAATTTCTTTCACAGTTTTAGTCTATCATTTCAAACTTTTCAAAAGCTTTCATTACATATGTGGCTTGATATGGTGAGGGTATATTAACTCCCTTATTATATTTTTGCAGGCCATGAAGATAGTAAACGTTGTAAAGCTAAAAGAAGAATTTGACTATGAAAGTTTATGTCGGAAGTTAGAAAAACAAGTGGACAATCTTACTGCAGAAATAGAAAGGCAACAGAAATTGAGAGAGAATGAAAACTATGCATTCGAGAGAAAGTTCAAACAGAATCAAGACCTTTTTGCTGAGGCAAAGCATAACCTAGTCACAAGGTCTGAGGTAATTTCTCTCCTATTTGTTTATCATGCTTCTTAACTGATTACTTAGTTTCTATTATAATTAGCCAACTTTTCTTTTCATCCTCAACACTCAAATGTGTCTTTCAAAGTCTTAAGATATTTAATGGCTCCTAGCTTCTAGAGAAAGAAAATAGTCATCTACAATTGAAGTTGAAAGAAATGCTGAAAGAGTTGGAAGGCCAGAAAGCTCAGTGTGGATATTTAAATGATAAAGTTGCACAGTTGGAAATTCACTTGGAGAACAGTCAGGTATGTGTTTGTTTAAGGCTGAAGCTAGCAATTCTATTATTGACTTGAAGCACTTATACTGTTGCTTTGTAGAAACGCCAGCTTGAAAATTCCATGTATCAAAAACTTCTTGCTGACACGACCCAGATGTACGAGGACAAAATCTTGGAATTAGTAAACCGGTTGGAAGATGAGCGATCCCATTCCAAAAGTACTGATGAACAACTAGCTTTAGTAAGGAAGCTGTTGGACGAGCATCAAAGAGCACTTGATGTTAGTACATTAGAGATCTTACTTTTGTTTCTTACTCTTTGGGTGATTTGGGCTTGACATTACTATCAATTTTTTACCTGAAAATTTAGTTTTTTTTTTCATTTCTTTCATTTAGATATCTTTAGTTTTGGAAAATAGTTAATTTTATTACAAGTTTTATGAAGATAGCATAATGACTGATGCAGTTTGTTCTGGCTAGAAGCAACATCAGGTGGATAATTCTACATATCAGAAAGCACTTGCAGATTCAAAACAAGTGTATGAGATGAAAATTGCAGACTTAACAAAGCAGCTAGATGATGAGCGTGTTCATTTTGCAAATAGTGAGCAACAATTAGATTTGACACAAAAGCTCTTCATTGATTGCCAAAAGTCACTTCAGGTTAGTTGAAGGCCTTCATCTTTTTAAAATGCATATTTGCCTATTTTGAAAGGTTTCATGTTTCTCCTTTTGAGATATTATACTGTTTTCAAATCCTTGTGTAAAGCATAACTCCACATCATAAAGTTTTTCAAATTTAATGCCAAGGCAGAAGCTGTTTTCTTTGATGGCAGCAACTTGAAGTGGAACGATCTACCTATCAGAAAGCCCTTGCAGATAACACTCAGATGTATGAGAATAAAATAAGAGAACTAGTTACGCAACTAGAGGATAAGCATGCTCGTTTTGAACAAACTGAAGAACAATTTTATGTGGCAGAAAAGCTTCCCAGAGATCACCAGGAGTCAATGCAGGTTAAGTTCATTTCAAATTCAGTTAGGTTGTGCGCTTCAAATGTTAGTTTAGTTCGAAAACTGACTCTACAACACATATATGCGCATCTGAAGCCCATCGTAATATTAATGTTCTTTACTGGCTAATTACCTTGCTTGCTAACCATTTAGGTATTACTAGCACGCACAAACACACTTCTGAAGCTTGAGCAATTTTCCAAAGTTATTTATCTCTGCATAATATGTGGTATTGAGAATCTCTAAATCATGCAAACCAATGTGCACATTGCAGGAGTTAAAAGAAATTGATGAACTAAAGAAAAAGTCTGAAGGAATGAATCAGCAATATGAAAGTAGTCATAATCAATTGCAGTCCTTAAAATCAGCATACGAGAATCTGTTAGAAGAGAAGGTATGGTTAAAACTAATATACAGATCATCTTGTTGTTTGATTCGTTAGGTGTTTGAATGTGCACTAACCTTAACTCTTCTGGAAACTGATATCAAGTCAATACTAAATGAAGAACTTTGTAACACAAAGCAAAGGCTTTCGCTTGAAGAGAAACAAAGGAAGAGCATTGAGTATGAATTAGGCAAATTAAAAAAGAATGCATTAGAAACCCACAGCGAGTTTGAGGTTGGTTTCCCTACACACTTCTTTGGATCTGATTCTTAAAATACCGTTGTCTTACTTAATTCTGTTCTTATGACAAGAAATCATACATGAAGGAGAGTATCAATAAAGGCTATCCAGCATTTGGAAGCCAAGTGGGTTTTCATAAGTCCACCCAAAGAGAGAGTCTGTCTGGTCAGAGGGCAACCATAGCAAAATTTTGCGAAGAAGGTAGCAACAATGTATTCAGAAGTCAAATATCTATAATTCTTTGCACTCAGAATTAAGTTTGGATGATAGTTTGATTGAAAAGTTGCGATTTCATGCAAATTTAGTTGGGCTTCAAAAGATACTGCAGTTGTTGTCATCTGAAGACTCTGATGTCCAAATTCATGCAGTGAAAGTAATTGCCAATCTTGCTGCCGAAGGTACGTTAGTATTTGGATTGTAAGGACTCTTGACTTTAATAACTAACATTCATATGAATGCCAATAAGTGTATTTGTTTATTGTATTCCTTGTTAGATTTTCAGGGACCTAAAATTAGCTCGTTACAAATGCAAGATAATCGTTTATGTTTCTCAGATTCTAATCAAGAAAAGATTGTGGAGGAGGGAGGTTTAGATGCGTTGCTTATGTTGTTAAAATCGTCACAAAATACAACTATACTTAGGGTGGCCTCTGGGGCCATTGCTAACTTGGCGATGAATGGTAATTCATAGTCTTCTCTCTTATATTTGGATCTAAATTTGAGGCAGTGATGGAAATTATCTATCTGCAGAAATGAATCAAGCATTAGTAATGAGCAGAGGTGGTGCGCAGCTACTGGCAAAGACTGCAAGCAGAACAGATGATCCCCAAACACTTAGAATGGTAGCTGGTGCACTAGCCAATTTATGTGGAAATGGTAAGTTCAGATTGTGTGACAATTGCATGAAAATAATGACGAGAGTTATCATTTATAATTGAGATGTGAGTCGTCGACTGGTATTGGATATCTAGTTTTGCTTTGACATATCACTAGAAGAAATTCATGTACACTTCTTGTTGAACAACAGAAAAATTACATAAGACAATAATAGAAGAGGGAGGCATCAATGCGCTTTTAGCAATGACTAGATCTGGAAATAATGACGTCATTGCTCAGGTTGCCAGGGGCCTGGCCAATTTTGCAAAGTGTGAATCCCGAGGAATAATTAAAGGTTTGTAACTACGCAACTGTGACCCTATATTCATTTACCTATATTTTGTGGAATAATTATATTAGAATTTGTAAAAATATAAGTCTTCGGTCGTTCAGGAAAAGCTTTATAAGATTGGATCTATGTCACTAAAGAACTTAAATGTAATACAATGATATAGCATGATTGAATACTTTGTACTGTTAAATTGAATCGTTTGTGCTATATATATATAATCTCAAAACTAAAAATTATTAATACAAAAAATATAATTTTTTTTCTTAAACATTATTATTAAGAGTTCAATTACAAAAGATGCGAAGGTAGTATTGTTTTTCAGAATATTGAAATTTTGTTAAAAAGATCTTGTGATTTGAAAATTGATATTATGTCTTCTCAATTCGATAATTCTAAATTTAAGCCCTAAAAAGTACAAGAAAATTCATCAAGTCAGAAAAGTTTTCTAAATAATTTATTCTTATATCATAAGAAAATAAATGCATAATCTTGTGTGCATGGCATTAATTGTCTAGGATTACCAATACATATCATATCTATATCTCAAAGAATTGTTGTCCTGTACAAATTAACTGTTCTTCAAATGTATTCTACAGTCAATACTAAGCACATGTTTTCACCTAATCCATCCGGCAGGATATAGAAAAGGCCGTTCAGTGCTAATTGATGAAGGTGTTCTTCAATGGTTGGTTGCTAGCTCCGACACCCCTTCATCTTCAGCCAGACGTCACATCGAGCTCGCTATATGTCATCTGGGACAAAACGGTAAAAGGGCTAGCTGTTTAATCGTTCTAAATATATGTTCACTTTGGGAGTTTGGTGTCATTCTCCACATAAGAATAAACGTCTGCTTCATGCAACTCTGGCAGAGGACAACGTAGAGGAGTTCGCTTCGAGTGGAGGGTTTGAACAACTTGCAAGGATATCCATAGAATCCAATAGAGAGGATATTCGTAACCTAGCAAAAAGGACGCTGAAGATGGACCAGTTACTTTCAAGGCGGAAGTGAAACCAAATTCTGTAAAAGTTCAGCAATTTTAATCTTGCTGGTTATATATGTTTGCTAAAGTCGCTTCCTATGTAACATAATCAAATGAGGTTATAATCAAAAGAAGAAAACACTCGAGGGGTGATCTTCACGAGCTCCCCAATATTACGTACGAACATA
Source organism: Erythroxylum shatona (assembly GCA_027568895.1). Taxonomy (NCBI): domain Eukaryota; kingdom Viridiplantae; phylum Streptophyta; class Magnoliopsida; order Malpighiales; family Erythroxylaceae; genus Erythroxylum; species Erythroxylum shatona. The sequence goes on along the minus strand of JAOSBK010000206.1, from coordinate 20,976,568 downwards.
GTGAGCGACCGAGTGAAAAAAATAAACGTTTGTTCTAATGGGGCCCTTTTTCTAAAATGTTGAATTGATATGTATGAAAATAAATAGTGGCAGTTAAATAGTTACAACTGGTTATCAGTAAAAATTATTTCTGTGAAAATAGATCAGCTAGAAGTCTCCATAATATATTTACACTTTTAACATAATACATGTAATCCTTTTAGAAACTCAGTATATTAAGGGAAGGGATACTTGCATGAAATACGTGGATTGTTACGTTGTAGAACAATCCGGACCGTGAGATGTGGTTTCCAAAGAAGCCAAATTCCACCCGAAAATCGTTCGGCTTCGACCCTAAAGGAATGAGCAAAACCTAAGCTGCGAATGACCTTCATGGCTTGGGTACCACTAATGCGAGGTTTGATTAAAACGAGCAAACCCGGTTTGTGTATCCGAAGGTAATTCTTGATTGTAGGCTTGAAGATGCGCCCTCCAGCTCCTTGACAGTTCCATATAAATATCGACATAAAAAACATGGAAAAGAGGGGAATTTAATATTGGATGGTCGGGACGGCTGTATCCGTCATCTCTCGGGATGAGTCCGTGCACGGCGCTACAATTAATTTCATCGGCAGCTACCAGAGACAAGGCACTCAATCCCATTGTTCAAGGCATCCATGCACTGCTCTCCCGGAACTGGACTGTTACACATCACCACATCTATCGAGAAAGCAACAGATGCGCGGATTGGCTCGCAAATCATGCCACTCATTTCGATATCGGGGTTACCTATCTCGACGCCCCACCCATCGGGTGTAATTTTCTCCTTGTAGATGATAGTTCGGGGCCCCGCTCCCCTAGACCCCTGTTGTAATTTGTTCCGGTTTTCCTTTTTATAAAAAAAATAATGATTCCAAGCTATCACATTTTGGAGAAACATTAAGTAGGCGATTGTGTGATAAAAAAGTCCCTGTAAAACTTAAAGGAAAGTTTTATAAAATGGCGATTCCGTCCACCTTGCTCTATGGGGCCGAATGTTGGCCGACTAAGCGTAGACACACGAGACAATTAGTAGTTGCAGAAATGCGTATGCTTAGGTGGATATGTGTCATTATCATACGGGATAGGGTACGCAATTAGGTTGTGAGAGAGAGACTACAGGTAGCAAGTATTGTAGACAAGTTGAGAGAGACAAGATTTAGGTGGTTTGGACATGTTCGCAGGATGTCCTCTGATACTTCGGTACGGCGTGGTGAGATAAAAGACCTGTGGGGCTATAAGCAAAGGAGGGGAAGGCCTTTCAAGACGTAGAAGGAAGTGATCAAAAAAGATATGTCAGAGTTGGACCTCACGGAGGTAGTTGCTATATGCCTCAGGTATGTCTTTGTCTATTATTGGCATTCTGTTTACTTAACTTGTTGATGGCTTTTTCATGTCCTACATCATTACTTTGCATATCACATCTGCATGTGAGTCTACCGGAAACAGTCTCTCTACTATGTAGCGTATTATCAGACCTTCCCAGACCCCACTTTACTGCGAGATTTCAGACTGAGTGTAATGATGATGATGATCATGAGCATGATGATTAAGTAGGCGTTTGGTTTGAGCACGGGGTTGGCTATGGATATGGGTATAATAGTAGAAGGGGATGAGGATGGGTATGAAAAATAAAAAAATGATGTTTAGTTTGTAACTTGGGTTTTTGTATTAATAACAATAATGTTGTTTGGTTTGTTGCATTAATAGGAATGAAAGATAATATAATATCATTTTTATCTTCAATAAAAATGAAAATAATTTGCCCTTCATATGTTTATTAGAGCTATCTCTATATGTTTGTAATAAAAAAAATCAGTTTTGTCAAGGAATTTTATAACAAACACCAACGTAGAAGACGATTCGCTATGTGTTTTTCCTTTTTAAAAAAAAAGTTAAAACCATATATGAAAAATCAAATTAAATCACAAAACAATAATTATAAGAAAAAAAGAAGCAGATTGATTTTATGATTCTCATTCAATCTATAACTATATGCACTTCCACATCATTAAACCATATAGCAGATTGTTTATTCTCTTGATTAAATCATAAAACAAGAATATATAAGAAAAAAGGAGTAAAAGCCTCATTTACAATGAGACGAAACCAGGTTCTATCCAGTTCATTGAACATCAAATTAAAATGAGGGATTTCAAAAAATATACCTGGAGGCCAGAATAAAAAATTCCTTCGTTGATGAGACACGGTAAGGCAGGATGGAAGATCGTAAGGAATTGTGAGGCGATAAGGAAGTAAAGAGGATAGTAGGATAAAGGCTGGGGATAAAAGAGTAAAAAATAAACGTGATAAAAACTTATATTGGAATGAAAACTCGATACCCACTCCCTTGGTGGGTTCAATAGATTCCTAAATTTAATGGGATAAATCAATTCCCTTAGAATTGAAAACCCCAAGAAAACATTGTTTTTTACAATTATTCCATTCATTCGTTCCCAAACCCTCAAACCAAACACCCCCTAAACCTCAGCTTGAATCATGGACTAGAAGGTGATGGATCTGCGATAGGAAGGTGACATGTCCCATGTACACATGGACGTACCTCATGCAAGTCATTCATAAGTGGCTAGGAGGCATGCAAATGCGGAAAGCACATCATTTTTAGCCATGCACAATGCGATGCATATTCTCATTTCTTTAGAAGATGCCTGGAGCTATTGTGGTTAGTGGGGAAGTGGTATCAGTTAGGTAATGTTGGAATAGGTCCATTCAATTATCCCACTTATTGTGGAAGTAGTTTAGGAAGTAATTTGTTGTTTTTGTAGTATTAGGTTGGGACTCAGCCAAAGTAGTTCAATTGGTTTAAGTTTCTTTATTTCCAAGTTAATTAGTTTCTTAATTCCTCTAGAATTAAAAAGTTATATATTGATAGCTGTATTTTTAATAAAGCGGATCATAAAACATTATCAGAAAGTATATATCTCTCTGAATTCTTTCCTTAATCTCTCTATCTTTTTGTTTTTCTTTCCTAAAGTTTGTCTTCAATCTCAAATTAAACCCATCAATTGGTATTAGAGTTGGTTTCTTCAACAAAAATGGAGACCCGCCAAAAGGCAACTAATGATATACGGAGCGAAGCTACTGATCTCCTTTCTAAATAAGAAGTTGTCTTAGGTCAAGTCAGCAACAATTATGATCAACTGAGAAAAAGAGTCGATGACAACTACAAACAATTGAGTGTGATGGTTTAAAACCTCACCAGAGAGTTTCAAGCATTTTGAGCCGTTGTGACCCCAACATGGCCTAACACTGGGGGAACCCGCTCTCTGGAGTAGGGAGCTCACGAGCCAGTATAGATGACTCCAAGACCTGCAGAGTAGACTCACCAAGACATCGACCCAAGCTACTGTTTCCCAAATTTGAAGGTGAGAATCCTCAAGGATGGCTATTTTGGTCCGTACAATATTTTCGATACCATGACATTTCGAAGGAGGAGAAATTGCCAATCGCGTCATTCCACTTGGATTGATTAACATTACAGTGGTATGAATGGTATAGTAAGTTTAGAGTGACTTTGTTTTGGACCGAGTTTAACCATGCATTTTTGTAGAGATTTCGTCCTACGAATTATGAGGACCTTGTAGAAGCATTAAAACGGTTGAGACAACAAAGTTCAGTAGAAACATATCAAGAAGAATTTGAAAAATTATCCAACAGGGTGGATGGATTACTTGAGAGTTTCTTAGATAGTAGCTTCATTGGAGGATTAAAGGATGAGCTCTGGACTGACGTAAGAATGAACAAACCACGAACTCTCATTGATGCGATCGAACTGGCAAGGCTAGTAGAAGGGAGGAACCAACAATCACGTGGACAAAATTTTCCTCCAAAGAATGTGACGAATACAAATTCTTCAGGAGGCGTAAGGTTTTGGGTCTAGTACTGAACCAAAAATATAGAATACCTAATTTTCGAAGGTTGTCACTGCTCAAGAGGCTCAAGAACAACGTGAGAAAGGGTTTTGTTTTTACTGTGACTAAAAATTTGCTCCTAGTCACAGTTGTGTCCGCCCACAATTGTTTATGATTGGAGGCATTGAAGAAAGTGCAGGTGACTCTGAGGACTTGGAAGAGACTGAGGAAGGAAAGGAGATGCCAGAAATATCCTACCATGTGATCACTGGAATACATCATCATCAGACACTGCGTGTGATCAGTAAAATAGGAGATACTGAAGTCATAGTGCTCATAAATGGAGGTAGTTCTCATAATTTTATTGATAAGAAAATAGCAAATAAATTTGGGCTTATCATGGAAGCAGGGAAGCGATTCAAAATCAAAATCGCCAATAATACTTGGATTGAGTACTTGAGAATGTGTCGCGACATTAGGCTCATCATGCAGGGATATGTGATTCATGTTGATTTCTTTGTGCTACCTGAGTCGACCTATCTCGTGGTTTTGGGAATGCAGTGATTATTAACCCTAGGGCCTATTGAAATTGATTACACCAAGTTGAAGATAATTAATTCATAACTTGGTTTTCTAACTTAATTCATAACTTGGATACATTAATGCATAAGCACTGTGACTTTCAAGGTCTCAATTAATGGAGAACCCTATAGGACAATCATAGGGGCAAGAGGAATCAGACAAGGGGATCCTATTTCCCCTATCTATTCTCCGACAATGGAAGTACTCCACAAGCTTTTGCCCAGAGTAGTGGATAGAGACCTTAGATTCAAATTTCATGGTAAATGCGCAAAGCTAAAGATAATCAACTTAATATTTGCATATGATCTTTTCTTGTTTTCTAAAGTAGACTGCAATTCAATAACCCCCCTCAGCAATGCCTTTAAACTTTTCAACAAAATTTTCGGCCTTACTATCAATTACAACAAAGTGGATTAAACAAATCCAAGAGTGCTTCCAACCTTGCCTCTATGCTTTCCTCAATATCTGGATTTAAAATTCAGGAGCTTCCAATGACTTACGTTGGAATTCCCATATCTTCAACTAACTCAACCCTAAGTGATTACAAGTATTTGACAAAAAAATCTCAATAGGATCAACAATTGGAGCTGTTGACAACTATCCATTGCAGGCAAGTCTCATTTAATCAAATTTGTCCTTTCTTCTATGGCTATTCATTAGGGATCCCAGCTTGTGATTCCCAAATACGTTTATAAGAAATTGATAGAATTTTGAAGAACTTTATCTAGTTTGGGTACAAACTAACTTGTAAAGTTGGCAAAATAAGATGGATAGAAACATGCTTACCTTGTAAGCAAGTAGGTCTTAGATCTATGACATCTAAATTGATGAATCAAACCATGCTGACCAAAAAAATTTGAAGGTAGGTTCAAAGTAGGCAATCCTTATAGGTGAAATAGGTTATTGATTACTATATAAAGAAGAATTCCATTTGGTGTTTCAAAGTTTCCAATAATGCATCTGCTTTGATTAGGCAAATTGGCAAGATTAGAGATAAGCTCAGGTCAAAATAATACTACCAAGTTGAAATGGAGAAACATTTAGTTTATGGTATAATCCATGGTTGAATCAAGATCTTCTTCATACCATCCCTGAGGTTCAATTGTTTAAAAACTCCATCAGTCCAAATGCCAATTTAGGGTTTGACTATACCACAACAATTCTCCAATAGAAGCTTCTACTTAAGAAACATTCAACTATTATCCAGCTTCAACTTAACCAAGTAGGTAGAAAAAATTCTATAGAAGTTGGAGAGCTCAGGTCATTTCTCCATTTCCTTAACTAAAATTATCTTCAGAGAGAATCATCTCATGGTGTAGTAGTTTCATATGGTATAGGGTAAAGGCTTTAGTCCTAGACATGCTCATATTCTTTGGCAAGGACTTAGACTAAAGCTTGCTACATTGTACATAATTGGAAGTTTTCTATAGATCCCTAATTGGTACTCTCTGTGCAAAACTCAAGTAGAATTGCACAACTATCTTTTCTTTTCTTACTCTTACTCAAATCAAATATGGAAGTACATAATGGCTATATATGGAGTTCACAACCCTCCTACAATTTAGTTTGATATCATTAAGTGGAGTGTTCATCTCAAAACATTCATAGGAGGGAGATACATGGATAATATTCATAGCTTTAGCTTACCTATTAACAGGTATTTGGACTAACAGCCTGTTTGGAACAAAGTGAATTGAATTCAATTACAACATTGAATTCAATTCACCTGTTTAGAGCAGAAAGATAACCATGAATTGAATTCACATGTGGAATTGAAATCCACCCTCTTTGTACATTCAATTCACCCAATAATTCACTTGAATTCAATTCCAAAAGGATGCTACTCTTCTTTTTTAACGTTGAAATGGAATTCTTCCCATAATGCCCACTCTCAACTTCAACACAATAACCCTATCACTACAATAATCCACAACCACAAACGACGCAACAACAGACCCACGCAATAGCAGCCTCCCTTTCGTCCACGCAACAACACCTCTGCTTCTTTTTCCTTGTTTTCCTTTTATTGGAGGTATTATTCTTTGTTTCAGCTTCAGCCACATATTCTTTTGTCTTCCAACTCTTTTAAGTTTCATATTGATGATTCTATTGTGCCCATCACTTTCTCCTTTTTGTTTTGATCGTGTTTTCTAATTATTTCTAGGAAAAATCGTTTGTTTGTTTGTTTCCCTCCTTACTTTTGAGTTCCAATTGTTGGCTAGTTTTTTACTTGCTTTCCTACACTACAATCTTTGTTTTCTTTTTTACGAGTTTTCCGCATAACAGTTCTGAAGACAGCATTTTTTTGTTTGAGATGCAAAACTTACCACAGACATTTGTTTGCACAATTATGGATTGATCATCTGATGCATATAAATTTCAAGACAAAATAGAAATAGACAAAAAATGTATATAAGGTTCTTACCTGAGCTATTATTGTCCACTGCAAATCTGGAGGGAGTTGGACAAAATCATCAAACTTAGTCCCTATTAGTATAGGAATGGCTGTTTGCAGAAATCAAGCAAGGATAATAAGTTTAAGAGACACTAATTCTATTCAAGTTAAAGTACTATGGAATATTGCATATTAGCTCTTCAGGGGTCCATTCCATCAATACCATTCAACAGGAATGATGAAGTAAAATACTACTAAGCATCCTCATGAATTGTGGGGGCTCCAATTTCATAGATTACTGACACAGAATTGACCACCCATTAAGTTATGACTAAATTCATGGGCAAGTATTGAATTTTAAATCAATTTCATTTATGGTTTGATGTTTACATTGCACATCAATCATGATTATCAACTAATTGAGGTTAACAATATATCCTCCATCCCTTGTTTTTCTTTTCTAGACTCTTTCATATCAGTGATAATCTCTTTATTTAATCCTAATCATTGTAAATATAATAGAGACAATTTCTGATTCCGGGACCCTGCTTTGAATGTGATAAAGATTTAACAACAAAATCATGAACTATGATTTCTAACAAAGGAAATAACCAAACTTCGGAAAGTAACTAAAAAAGCAACGCAAGAGAATCTGTTATATCTACTTGGTTCCATTTTCTTACTTCACTGTACCATCCAGTTACACTGCAAAGGCAGGCAAAAGCATGCCTTTCTATGTTAGTTCGTTGATGGATCAGAAGCACTACCTTTTAAATAGAACTAATGCATGCTTAATTTCAAAAACACAGTGCTTAGAATTTCTAAGAATGAAGACATTCTTGATCATGATATTGATTAACATAAGCTGTGGATCCAATTAGAGTTCAAAAATCAAAATTCTACTTGGCTTCCACTCTATGAAGTGCTTAGGTCTTGATGATTTTTACAACTAAATTCTTCAATAATCACTGCATATTATTAAGGCAGTCTATGTATTATTGTTTAGAGTTTCTTTTTAGGGAGTAGAATTTTCAAAGGGATCAATTTTATCGTTTTCACTCTTATCCCTTAAATATCCATCCTTCCTCCATCTTTGATTATAAACAAATTTTTTTTATAATACTGTTTATACGTTAATCTCTAAAATCTTAGTTAACATAATTAAACAAACCTCGTTTAACATCAATATCAATTCCTATTATCTTCTTTCATTTGGGGTAGATTCTTAGGTGTAATATTTTCATTACTGGAGATAGAGATTACCATATATTTATTAATCACCCTAGTTTTGCTTTTAAAATTGGTATAAGGAAAACCTTTGATTTTATCTTAATCAAAATTTTCCAACTCATGGTCCAAACCAGTATATGCATTATCCAAAAACTTTTTCAGTACTTGTAGAAGTGATCTATCTTTCTAGATGATTATTATGATGAATATCATTCTCTTATGTATTTATGCAACTCTTGTTTTCATTGAAAATTTGAAGCTGTCCTGTTCCCTTTCTTTCTTTTTGAAGATGTGAACGTGTCATAGGAGTACGAACTAATATGTCAATATATTTTTCTACTTGTGTTGTGACAATAAATAAAATTTAAATGTAGGCGATATGAGAGGATTTGAAAGAAATGCTATACTTGTTATGGTAGCTTATGCGGGTTATTTGGTTTGTTTGAGGCATATATATCAATATATGTGACGAGTTAATAGACAACTAGTGCATTCAAAAAGAGGCCATAGAGAAATTGTATGTCAAGAATTACTAACCGCAATAGAGATACATTATAATGCACGTAGCATTTTACGTAGGAGTTATGATGCATTTATTCGTTTATGTTCAATTTTTCATGGAAGGGGATTGTTAAGAGATAACCAATATACTTTGGTTGAGGAATAAGTTAGAACATTTTTACATATTTTAAGTGGTAGAGCTAGCACTCGTTCACCAAGTTTCTTTTTTTTGACGATGTACTGAAACAATTAGTTGTCACTTTCACCAAGTACTCAGAGCAATAATTACCCTCGAGGATCAATTTTTGTTTCAACCAAATGATTTGGTTGTCCCTTCCGAAATAATTAATAGCAAAGGAAGATTTTATCCATATTTTCAGGTATTTTTTAAAACAATTTATATATAAAAACATACTTTTTATTAATAAAAAATTCTAATACATTTTATGGACTTTTTAGAATTGTATTGGTGCTCTTGATGGAACACATATCAAAGTTAAAGTTTCAAAGGAAAATATATCAAGGTATAGAGGAAGGAAGAGTTATCCTACAATGAATGTTTTGGTTGCATGCACTTTTGACTTGAAATTTACATATGTCTTACCTGGATGGGAAGGTTCAGCCTCAGATTCAAGAAT